>OY755241.1:73439000-74039000 GCA_963576725.1 Azorinus chamasolen | reverse complement strand
GCCCCTGGGATATGCTGTAGGAATCAAACTCATTCATGTATGTCTATTGCATATATTTCATTGACTGGGTAGATTAATCATGTGGTTCATACCGGTTAGTGGTTTTTATATGTATTGTATATCTATTGCATATCTTTTATTGACTTGATGGACGATCATGCGGTTCCTTCCGGTTTATGATTTTCATAGATATTGTATATCTTTTATATATCCTTCACTGACCGGATGGACGATCATGCGTTCCTTCCGGCTAGTGATTATATATTTATTGTATATATGTTGTAAATCTTTCATTGTCTGGATAAATAATAATGCGGTTCGTTCCGATTATTTCATCCATGTGCAGCGCTTTTGAACGCACATATCCTGTGTGAAAAGAGCGCTATATAAATGTGGTATAATAATAATATATTAAACAACGTTTCAAATAGAACTGAACCAAGACATGGATCCGTTCCATTTGCGCCCTGTATCAATGAATGAATGAAACACTATTTTACGAGGGAAGCTCGGTTAGTCAAAATACTAATCTACCACCAGGCCCTCAAAAAAGTACATTCCATACACTATTACAACTCTAAAGAAAGAGCATATTAAAAAGGCATATTAAATAATACTGATAGTGTATTAATTATAATGTGTACAGTACACTTTTCTAACATGTATTTTGCACAAAATGAGAAGTCCCTAATCAGAAACTCCTGCATGAAATGTCCGATATGGGTTTGCTCTATTTGTTAATAATAGAAGAAAAAGTTTTTCTGATGAAAGGCAAATAGTTTTCTGGAATATTAAAACTGCAATTACAAGTAATACTGATATTTCCATGAATAATTAGTGTAATAAGAAGAGCAATGAGCACATATGATATAAATAAGATCAGGAACAGTTTTAAAGAGGAGGTCCCTACAATGATCGCATATTTTCAATAATATCATAAAACTTGGTATTTGTTATGCTCTATCATTATTATGAAGGTTCCCAATTTGAACTTATATCGAAAAATGCCCCTGTGATACAAATAAACCGATTTCATCAATAACTGATAATTTTTGTTCTACAACACAATATTATCGGCCTTTTCCGTAAATTCTTCCGCGTTTTGCCGATGATCACCCGATCCCTCCATTGTTTACGTAATAGCTTTCTCGGAAGTGGTCGGAGAATCGCGAATAGGGCGAACAGTTACGAAACTAAAACTCAACCCGAATAAAACTGAAACATCGGGGAGTAAAACCGGGATCGGCGATATCAAACACATGGATGTGTTTTCATTATAAACGGTAAATGGATGGGTTTTTTTGTGATATACTACTTTTCAGCACATAAACAAATTAGTTTTGTATATTTTAAGTGTTTATGAAATGCGTCAAATGTAGGGACATCCCCTTTAACAACAACACGAATTACAAAAGCATATTTTGGTGTTCTTACCATTCCTTCTGTCTTAATATACAAACAGTGTAGATCCAGATCTTACAACTTTCAAAAAGTTGTAAAAATGGATAACACGCCCGTTTATATGATGGAGTGTATAATATTATAGAGATAATACGGTAACTCATTATTTCAAATCTACTTGAACAAATAAAACGGTGGAATAGGTAAGAAACCGAAAGCCACAGATCAACAAACACATTGAATTTTGTTTTATTAGAATTCATATCGAACTTTCAAACAGAGTTTATCCAGATTAAACTTTCGAAAAAGGAACTTTCAACTTAGATCTGCTCTATATTTGGGAGTTAGAACTCACTTTCGTTATGTTCAAATATATTACATACTCGTATGTGCCATTGAATAAACAAAATAGGTATATGAGAGCTCTAAGATCGTAATATATACTGTTTTGACATATGTAGACATAATCACATTAATTAATGGCGAACTTTTAATAATGTTAATACAATAACCATTATACTGCATTTTACATGGGTATTTCTAATCAACCTATAGCTGACGCCTTTGTCAATATCAAATCCATAAATAGTCTGTAAAGTACATGTTATCTTGTCGTTGAGATCTCAACCAGCGAATAAAGTTAACAGTAAAACTATCAATAGTTTTCATGGTTCTTATTGTTTCTGGTATTTCATTCCATATTAAATGTCCTGAATATGATATACTTTGTTTAAAAAGTTTACGATTTATTGAACTTGATGATCGTAAACTGTTGTAAATTTTCGTTTCCTTTTCGAACATAGTGTTAATATAAGTCGGAACTAATCCTTTGGATACTTTATACATAAACTTGGCCTTCTGCAAAATAACCTTGTCAGAAAAGGTCAGACAGCTCAGTTTCTCTAATGATTGAGACACAGCTACGTAATCTGTACCGAATATAGTTTTGCAGGCTCTTGTTAGCAATGAAAATAATATATGGGCACTGCTTGTATTTGAACTTCCCCAAACAATATTGTAAAAATCTAAATGAGGTTGAATGTAGGCATTATACAATATCATTCTAGAATGAAATGGAACATACAATTTGATTCTAGATGTAATAACCGTATATTTGTTGAAAGCTTTCTTTTTACCTTATTGGTATGGTCATCCCATTTAAGATTTTCAATGAAATTTACTCCTAATAATGTTTCTCCCTTGGATAATTTAAGAACAACATTTCTGAAAGTCAAAGACAGAGAACTTTTTGTAAGTCGTGCCCTTTTATGAGGAGTAGTAATCAACAGTACTTTGGTTTTATCAGTATTGAGAATAATTTCATTTGAGTTGCACCTTGTTTCAAGATTGTTTAAACAGGGTTCAAGGTTTCTTTCTATAGTTTCCAATGAGTAATGGATATCATATACAGTAGTGTTATCTGCATTCATGTCAGTTTTGCTTATTTCTGCTGACAGTGAAAGAGGCAAATCGTTTATAAAAACTAAAAACATTAGTGGGTCGAGGATAGAGCCTTGAGGCACACCACATGATATGTTCTGTTCTGAAGATGTAACTCCGTTTAGAAAAACAGTTTGATGTCTGCTTAACAAGTATGATTTAAACCAGTCTAAAGTACGTTTTGAATATTTGTAAATGCTTATTTTTTGTAAAAACAATATTATGATCAACCAAATCGAATTTAAATCCACCATATCTACCCCTACAATATACCCATCATTTATTGCTTTTAGCCATTTGTCTATAATATGTACAAGAGATTGTTCACAGCTATGATTTTTTTCTGAACCCATATGAATGATAAGCTTATAATGATTAAGTTAATTAATAAAATTATCATGAACATGTTTCTCTAGTATCTTGGATAAAATAGGAAGTTTAGAGATAGGCCTGTAGTTATTTACATCTTGTTTAGACCCTGATTTGAATAATGGAGTGAACTTTGCAGATTTCCTAGTCTCAGGGAATACATTTTGTGATATAGTAAGGTTAAGTATGTGATGAATAACTGGGTATATCAAGTTAGCTGATAGTTTTAAAATCCGTGGACCAATTTCATCTAGGCCAGTTGCCTTAGAAATATTCTAAATTCAAAAGCATAGTGTTCACCTTTTCTTTGCCAACAATTGGAATATTGAAGAATATAGGGCCTGGCACACGGCTGTTAACAAACGTTTTAACATCATTCAAATCGGAAGAAGAAATTGGTTATTTCAATTTGGCTATTAACACAACATTTATTCTGCTTAGGCAACCTGAACTCTTTGAATAATTTTCAAATAGAATATAAATTCTGAAGGGTGGTGATCCCCCGAAAGCAAAAATTGCAACACAAAAAGAGAAAATTGCAGACTCGGTTTTATTGAGTCTGTTCATGAGCAGTAATTGAAAGTGCAACACTGCTCACGCCCCTAGCACCGGCTTAAGCGGTATTCAATTTTCAGAACAAGAAGTACTGAAATTCATGATCTCGAAGGATCAGAAGGTACATGTATAACAACACTGAGAATGAAGTACGGGGCGACGTTTTACGGCCGCCACACAAGCACTTAACACCTGCTGTTGTGAAGATTATAAATTCTGAAGGGTGGTGAGAAGATGGGTTGTTTTGTCCTTCAGAAATTTGCTTTTCATATGAATTATGTCTCACCCATTTATGGGGAGATATATTGTTTTTGCCAGAGTTGTCTGTCTGTCCGTCCGTCCGTCCGTCTGTCCGTCCGTCCGTCCATCTGTCTGTACGTCACAAACTTGTGTCGCGCGTATCTCTGAAACTAGTAGGGCTAGAGTCTCCAAACTTCACAGGAATGTTGACCAGCATGTGTTGTTGTGCACCTAGGGTTTTTGAATTGTCTCAACTTGATAACTTTAGAGTTATGGCCCCTGATGACTTAAAATTAGAAAAACTTTGTGTCGCGCGTATCTCTGAAACCGCTAGTACTAGACTCGCCAAACTTCATAGGAATGTTGACCAGCATGAATTGTTGTGCACCAAGGGTTTTTGAATTGTCTCCCCCTGATAATTGTTGAGTTATTGCCCCTGATATGAACACTTAAATTTATAAAAACTTTGTGTCACGCGTATCTCAAAAACCAGTAGGGCTAGAGTCACCAAACTTCACCGGATTGTTCACTAGCATGAGTTGTTTTGCACTTGGGGTTTTTGAATTGTCTCCCCCTGTTAACTTTGGAGTTACTGCCCCTGATGACTTAAAATTAGACAAACTTTACTTAGTGTCGTGCATATCTCTGAAACCACTAGGGCTAGAGTAACCAAACTTCACAGGAATGTTGACCAGCATGAGTTGCTGTGCACCTGGGATTTTTTAATTGTCTCCCCCTGATAACTATGGAGTTATTGCCCCTGATATAATTACTTAAGAATAGAGAAACTTTGTGTCATGCATATCTTTAAAACCACTAGGGCTAGAGTCACCAAACTTTACAGAAATGTTCACCAGCATGAGTTGTTGTGCACCTGGTGTTTCTGAATTGTCTCCCCCTGATAACTTTGGAGTTACTGCCCCTTATGACTGAAAGTAAGAAAAACTTTACTTTGTGTCGCTCGTATCTCTGAAACTAATAGTACTAGTCACCATACTCCACAGGAATGTTGAACAGCATGAGTTGTTGTGCACCTGGGGTTTGAATTGTGTCCCCCTGATAATTGTTGAGTTATTGCCCCTGATAGGCATGACATAAACACTTATATTTATAAAACTTTGTGTCATGCCTATCTCTAAAACCAGTACATCTCGAGTCACCAAACTTCACAGGAATGTTGACCAGCATGAGTTGTTGTGCACCAAGGGTTTTCGAATTGTCTCCCCCTGATAATTGTTGAGTTATCACCCCTGATATGATAACGTAGAATTAGAGAAACTTTGTGTCTTGTGCATATCTTTGAAACCAGTAGGGATAGAATCACCAAACTTCACAGGAATGTTCACCAGCATGTGTTATTGTGTACCTAGTGTTTTTGAATTGTCTCCCACTGATAAAATTGGAGTTATTGCCCCTGATGACTTATAATTAGACCCTGATAACTTTGGAGTTACAGACATTACACTTGTGTATTGGAAAGAGGATGGGAGGGGGAGACATCTGTTTTTGTGACAAAAACAAACCTCTAGTTTTTCTTTGCATTATGCATTAAATTGGATACTGTTTCTGTATAATTTATAGTTTGTTTCATCATAATACATTTCTCAATTTTAATTTATCTCTTTCTTTCATAGCATCAAAAATCTCTGCAGTTAACCAGTCAGGCTGTTTAGTCCTTTTAACCCTATGATGACGTAGGGGTACATGTTTATCAATAACACATGAAAACTTTACCATAAATGATTTCAACGCCTTGTTGACATCAGTAATAAGCATAACATCATTGAAGACTATGTTTCCTAAATCTTCAAGAAAATGTTCTTGTTACAATATTCAAAAGATCTGTATTTTATGGCGTGATGCTTCGATTTTTAATATTTATGGTTCATTTTCCTTGAACAGATTAGCTAATCTGACAGACAAGCCATAAGGTATTAAAAGGCACAGTTACTGCTACCATGACATCGGTTGTTGAAGATGAGTTTGTTGACTCAGCTTGTAATTCAGATATTGCTAAGGATTTAGATAAGTTGCCAGATCACCTAGTAGCATTATATGAATAGTCATGTGCAAATTTAGACATCAGTCAATCAGATGTGCTGAAACAATTTTTGATTAAACACCAACACATATTTAGCAAAGATTCAAATGATATTGGTCACACTACACTGATAAAGCATAAATGTGATAAAGGAGATTCAAAACCTGTGAGAAATATCCATATAGGGTTCCATTAGCAAATGCAAGGCTGCCAAAGAAGAAATAAGGAAAATGGAAAATAATGTTATCGTAGAAAAATGTCCACATTCACCGTATAATGTCCTAGTTGTCATGGTAACTACGTCAGATGGTAGCATTGGGTGTTGTTGTAATTTCAGATGCCTTAATTCTGGTACTATAAAGGGCTCACATCCTTTGCCAAGAATTGATGATAGCATACAGGTATTGGCATAATCAAAGTGGTGGTCTTGTTTAGACATACTCGTCGTCTCATCTGGATAAAAAGTGTTTACATATGACATCAAATACCTGCATGCATTGCAGTGAAGGGGTCAATGCCGATATCGACTACAGTAAAACCTCTCTATAACGACCACTAAATTATGTTAATTAGTTGGTATTTTGGGTAGGTGGTTGCTTAACGCAAGATAAAAGTGGGGTTCCTGTCTTTAACCCATTGCATCCTAGGCTATTTTTAGACAATTCCTCTTGGAATAAATCTAATGAAAAGGAACATTTACTGGAAAATGGATAATTTGAGAAGTGTGCAGTTTTGAAGCCATTGTGATAGAGCATTTGCATCCACGAAGCAAGTGCTCTATCTCAATAGTGGTGGTCTTGTTTAGACATACTCGTCGTCTCATCTGGATAAAAAGTGTTTACATATGACATCAAATACCTGCATGCATTGCAGTGAAGGGGTCAATGCCGATATCGACTACAGTAAAACCTCTCTATAACGACCACTAAATTATGTTAATTAGTTGGTATTTTGGGTAGGTGGTTGCTTAACGCAAGATAAAAGTAAAACAGAACGCTCCTATAGGAGCGTTCTGTTTTACTTTCATCTTGCTTTAAGCAGCCACCTGCCTTTAACACAAAATACATGATGTAATTAAGTGGTCGTTATGGCGAGGTTTTACTGTACCAACCATGACCCCTTCCTTAAATTAAGGAACAGCAATATATTATAGACCTAAAAGGAAAACTTACGAAACAAAAACGCCACCCGAATAAATACTGTATACGTCCAATAATATCGGTGTATCAAACAAATAAACGTTTCGTTGGTCTGTCCGCAAAATCTTGTACTTTCAACTCCTCCTTTAGTTTAAACCCGATTCATTTGATACTTGGCATAAATGTTACTCATGTGTAGTAGATGTGCAAAACACAAATTTTAGGTCTCTGTGACCTTGACCTTTGGCCTTGAAATTGGTCTTGGAATTGGCAGGCAAAAGCTTGTACTTTGAACTCCTCCTTCACATTCAACTTGATTGACTTGATACTTGGCATAAATATCACTCAGGAGTAGTAGATGACTGGACTTTAAAACATTTCTTTTCGCAAGTGTGGATGAAAGGATTATTGAATTATTGCCTTCTGTATCAGAGAGTTTAAAGTAGAGGAGTGGGTAATTTATATCTTATGAAGTCGGATCCCTTCTTTCTATATATACATATACTGACTCAAACGTGTATTACCCCTGTGTTCCTGCCCCTGATACACATTTAAATGGAACCCTTCTATAAATATCTTGAAATTAACCATTTGCATTTTTTGTCACTTCCACTTTCTTGACTCATATACTGTGAATTTGAGTCTCACTACCAGTTAACTTTGGTTGTCAGGTTCATGATGGTATATTTTTCCAAAGGGATCAAGAGAAATATGTCTAGGCATGTTGGTTAAACATGTAGTGTAGAACAATATTTATTACTTGTTTTGTGATTTACATATATATATATAAAATTGCGATTCAGGACCATTGTCTATTCTCCTAGGAGACAGACTCTTATCCCAATACATCCTGTGGACAATCAATGATTTTACTAGAACAGATTCCAATTAGTCTGTTGAAGGAAAACCTTTAATTGTATCATGCAAATTTACAATTCTACTGGAAGAAATTAGTATTAGTTTTAGATGACACTTTAAATTCTAGGAAAATCTTCAATTCTAATGGAAGAGTATGTTTATTTTAAGATCACAAATCTATATGCAAAACATGAAAAACAACACATAATACACATAATTGCGAACTATTAAAAGAAGGTCGGAGTTTGTTCTAGGAGAGATTACATTCGCAATCTGTCCTAGGAGGATCGGCAATTGTCTGAATCGCAATTTTTACTGTAACATGTATATAAACCCCGGGCAAACCACAATTGTTTTCTGCGACACTGTTCAAAAGTGGGGTTCCTGTCTTTAACCCATTGCATCCTAGGCTATTTTTAGACAATTCCTCTTGGAATAAATCTAATGAAAAGGAACATTTACTGGAAAATGGATAATTTGAGAAGTGTGCAGTTTTGAAGCCATTGTGATAGAGCATTTGCATCCACGAAGCAAGTGCTCTATCTCAATTGTTTCCAAAATTGACTTAGAGACGTCAAAAGATGTTATTATGAGGGCATGTGTTCAGACTTCATGTTTGTTATTTTTGTATCGTGTTACATGTATATATGATGTTTAGGTTGCGCGGCTTATACTGTCATCCGGTTACCAATCGGTCTTTCTGTGATTACACATAGATAAGAAACTGCTGTATAATGATCGGAGAACTTTATTCTGGTGTTGGTCTTTGCATAAAACTTTTTTGTTTGTGAACATATTTTAACAATCAAGGTACCATATTGTAGCTTTATAATTGCACTACACAATGGTAAGCTTATATTTCATTATTTTTCTTACCATCCGAGATATTTGCAAAAGTTACTTTGTTTGATTTGGTACATGCTAAAAATCATACCTTATTTTGGCACTTGCCAAACTTTTATATTTCATAAACTACTGAAACACAGAAGTTGTATCAGTGAAAAAAAATAATTGTAGTTATAATCATTTTCCAATCAAACTATACCATAGTAATTTGAAGAAAGTATGCGAATCTTTAGAAACCTTGATTTTTAAGTTGAAACTAATGTAATTTTCATCAAAATAAGTAGATTGCAATTCAAACTGGTAGGTTGGGTCTTTGCACAAAACTTTTTTATTGGTGGACATATTTTACCAATAAAGCTACCATATTGTAGCTGAATAATTGTTCTACGCAATGACTTGGCATATTCCTGAGTGTTTCTTACTACCAGAGATATTTTGCAAAGGTGACTTTACATGATTTGTCTAAATGTCTTATCTTTGTGTTATCATAGGTCTTTGGTCCGTCGGTATAAGCTTGGTATAATTTGGTAGCCATTACACATACATGCTTCAACGGGCGAACATTAGTTAGGGTCGACTTATTAAGGTTAAGGTCATATATCAAGGTCAAAGATCAAACTAAATGACAAATTTAAACTCAATCATTGTTTTATGATTTCTTCAAATTTCTATTTCATTTTTTTCTTTCAAACAAACATAAAACCATCATCTTTCTATTTCATAATATAACACACTGTCCAGTGTTGGGAATCATACAGTTATTTCTAGTTTTACTTTTTCAAAAGGTTAACTAGGCTCTCCAGTGCATCCACCCTCCTGGTTACCAAGGCCATTTGTTCATCATGCCATTTTTGCTGTTGTATTTGGTATTGGCGTAGCCATTCCATGTCGTCAGAATGTTTACTTTTTCTCGGAGGTCTGGGTGTGGAAATTTCCGCCTCAGCTTCATCAGTCGGTATTGGGACTGGTTGATGTGGATGGAGTTGATGTAAAGATACTGCATTGATTGGCTGAACTGCTGGATCCTCGGCAAACATCTCTTCCATGACATCATAATACCTCCATGTCTGTCGGCTGTTCCCTGTTTGCTTTTTTTTGTCTTTGATAGTCTTGTGCCTAAAATACATATCAGAATCAATACTGTAACCCTTTTTCTCGTATAAACGTGTTTTCACACGTCTGCAAACAGAGTAGACCCAGATCAGATGACTCCCATAGGAGCCGACTGATCAGGGTTTGCTATTGGAATTTGATAGATATATTTCTTTTCTTTGTAAAATACCTAAATGTTCCACCATCCATAATTATACCCCCCACAACGAAGTTTGGGGGGTATACTGGAATCAGGTTGTCCGTCTGTCCGTCTGTCCGTCCGTCTGTCCGTCCGTCCGTCTGTCCGTCCGTGGACACAATTTTGTCCGGCCTTCTTCTTCTACAGTTTTGCTTCAATTTTGTTGAAAGTTCATATATAGCCATATGACCATATAAACCTGTGCACCGCATATTTCCGTTATGATCGGACCACTACTTCAGGAGTTATCTCCCCTTTTTAGTCCCGTACCAATGTTTTCCGGTTTTCTGGACTTTTTATGGAAGTGACTCCAGATATCAACTTTATATTTAGTACAAAGCTAAATCTGTATAAGTTACAGCTTATGTTACAATCTCAGTCCGGTTGAATAATTATTTCCAGAGTTATTGCCCTTGTACTTTAATTTTTTTCTTCAAATTTGGGATTTTCCGGACTTTTCTTGGAAGTGGTTGCAGATATTAACTGTATATTTGGCATAAAGCTAACTCTACATGATTTACAGCTTAATTCCCAATCTCAGTCTGGTTGAATAATTTTTGCCAGAGTTATGGCCCTTGAACTTTAATTTTTTGTCAAATTTTCAGTTTTCCGGACTTTTCTTGGAAGTGGTTGCAGATATTAACTTTATATTTGGCATAAAGCTAACTCTACATGATTTACAGCTTAATTCCCAATCTCAGTCTGGTTGAAGAATTTTTGCCAGAGTTATGGCCCTTGAACTTTAATTTTTTGTCAAAATTTCAGTTTTCCGGTCTTTCTTTGGAAGTGGTTGCAGATATTAACTTCATATTTGACATAAAAATAAATCTAGATGAGGTACAGCTTAAGTTCAAATATCGGTCTGGTTGAATAATTTTTGTCAGAGTTATGGTCCTTGAACTTAATGTTTTTCTGAAAAGGTACCTAGCTTTAGAACTTTGGATTTGACAAAAACCTCATGAAAGGGTCTTATTTCTAAGAATTATTCTTCATTTTTATTACATAAATTGGGTTGGGGCATGTATTGTTTTTAAATCTCTTCACGTTTCTGTATGTACATAATTTATGTTCAGATTGATGATAGGTGTTCTGACAAGCAGACAGGTGGGGGGGGTATTCGTTAGCCTTTGGCTTACAGTTCTAGTTCATTATACTTATTCCATATTTCATGATACTTATTTTTGTTCATGAATATTCAGTAGGTATTGAAATTTATGATTTACATAGAACAGTACAAGGGTTAATTAACCCTTTCCCTGTTTCTTATTAAACCCCCACAAACGAAGTTTTTGGGGGTATACTGGAGTTGCCATGTCTATCCGGCTTGTCCGCATCATAACTTCCAAAGAATAAAAGGTATTGACTTAAAACATAATATTTAGATATATCACATTGACCCCAAAGTTTGTAACTGTCTTCACTCATTTTAGAGTTATTGCCCATTGTTATTTTTCAGTTTTCCGGAGTTTTTTTCTAAACCTTTACAGATATTGAAGTGATATTTGGTATGTGGCTTTATAATGATGACTTGCAGATCAAGTTTGAATTTTGTTACGCTTCATTGATATATGTTGAAATAGTTATTTTACTTAGCAATTTTCTTGAAACTCAGGTTTTCCGGAGTTTATTTCTAAACCGTTACAGATA
This sequence comes from Azorinus chamasolen, assembly GCA_963576725.1. Taxonomy (NCBI): domain Eukaryota; kingdom Metazoa; phylum Mollusca; class Bivalvia; order Cardiida; family Solecurtidae; genus Azorinus; species Azorinus chamasolen. Next base: position 74,027,173 of record OY755241.1, on the reverse strand, counting down.
TTAAAGTGATATTTGGTATGTGGCTTTATTATTATGAATTACAGATCAAGTTTTAATTTCGTTACGCTTCATTGATTTTTTACGGAAATACAGTGATTTTACTTAGAAAGTTTCGTGAAATTCAGGTTTTCCGGAGTTTTTTCTAAACCCTTGCAGATATTGAAGTGATATTTGAATGTAGCTTTATAATAATGAGTTACAGATCACGTCTGAATTTCTTTACATTACATTGATTTTTAACGGAATTATAGCATTTTGACTTAGGAAATTTCAGGTTTTCCGGAGATTTTTCTAACCTGTAGCAAATGTTGTAGTGATTTATTTCTCTAACACCCATCTCTGTGTCAAATGTGCTAGTGGGGTATTCATCACCTTTAGTGGTAGTTCTAGTTTATTCCAAGTTTACAATTTCATATTGAATTTTCAGGGTAAAAATATTTAGACTGAAATTTGGCATTTGTAACTTTGGATCTGTTTTAGGAATTAAAAAAACGGACCTATCAAATTCAATTGACAAACAAAGGAGACCTGGATCAGAATGCTCATACACGAGCCGCCTCATCTTATTCTGCTTTGTATGAATTGCAACTGGTTGGAAAGTCATTTATATGCCAGAAAGGGTTAACACAATCATGAGAGCATCTGTTACTGTAACAAATAAACAATGTGCAAACATTATAGAAAATTGCATTTTGTTCTGAACCTTTTTCGCTGGCCATATGATCCTAAAATTATCCAACTTAGTGCAAAATATATTTCATTGTCAGACAAAACAGATTAATTGATGTAATATGCAACTTCAAATCCTTTTTAACTAGTAAATTTAATTGGTTTATATGTGTCATTTTCAGCTCACCTGGTACAAAGTGCTAAGGTGAGCTATTGGGATTGTCCTATGTCCGTCGTCGTGTGTCATCAACAATTTCAAAAATTAAATTGGCCTGTATTACCTTGCCCGTAAGTTTCTGAATTTGTTGCTGCAGTCATCTTCTGTATATTTGTACCCATTGGCTTTTAGTTCCACAGCCACTTTCCGCCATGCTTGGCGTTGTGTTGTCACCGATCTTTGGAAATGGCTATCCAACTCGCGGCGGCGGTCGACCAACAGGAGAATGGCCTCGTGAGTCCAAAATACACGCCCTTAAACATGTCATCAAGCACAACATTGGACCTTTTTTACAAATAAGACAATCAATCCATATCATGCCACCAAATGAACTTGTCATCTAAACTGTGATATGCCAGTAATAAAGTAATGGACTTACAATGTTGAATAATTTTCAAATGAAAATACAAATTGTCCGAAAGTGTGAAGTTCGACGAAAAATGGAATCGAAAAATGAAATTTGGTCAGGTTTACAAATCGACATTATGTATGGCAATCTTATTAGAAGATTAGAACTTGATGGATGCCAACAGATGACTCACTTTGAGAACTTTTTGCTTAGTTGAACTTGTACCCCAAATGACTACTCCACAGCTGCTCTGACCTGAATAGTCATCGAGTACATGCCTACGATGTCAAGTTTATTCTTTTTCAAACAAAACAGTTGTGTATGATTAATATCCACTGGTAATTGTATTTTCTTGCGATTGATCTTTTAAATGTCGCAGTAGAAGTGTTTCAAATAGTTTTCCCGTACTTTTAAATTATGACGTCATTTACATGATGACGTCGCTTGTTTACTTCTAATAGCGTTCATTTTCAAATCATTTTCATTTTGACATACATCGTTACGCATATTGTGGTGTTGTCTGGAGGGGGAATTTTATTTACATTTTGACTTTGGTGAAAGTGGGATAAGGACGAGGTTGGGTACCCATAAACCAGGTTCAAGTCCCCCAGTAGCCCTTTTTTTATTGCTTTTGGCTGCTGGCCGTTCCAAGGCGGCACTCCTGCTTTCAGCCTACGGTCAATTTTGTTTTTTAATATGCTTAATGTTTAATGTGTTTCGTCTTGATATGCGTCCTGTTATGTTTTGTCTTGTGGCTTTATCGTTTCTCGTTAGATGGTGTTTGATGCGGTGTCATTCCGTGTGTGGCTCTCCCTGTTTGACTATTTTTCCATATTGCACAAATCAGCTACTCACCTGTTTCAGACTTTTCTCCAGAATTTGCTGCACTTTGGGATTGCGCAGATTGGGTATCAATATCAGATGGTTCTGCAACAAATGTAATTTTTCAATAATAAGAAAATATTACACTGTCTCTTAACCCATTACCTCATAGGCTAATTTTACACCCTACCTCTTGAAATAAATTTACTTAAAAGGAGCCTTAACTAGAGAAAAGGAAATTTTTAGAATTGTGTAATTTGAAACCGTTATAATAAATAGAGCAATTGCTCCCATAGGATATGCTCTATTTATCACAATGGTTCCGCAAAGTGACATTTTCAGCGTCGTCAATATGAGGTAATGGGTTAATCCTTCCATTCACCTGAATGCCTTTTCACGCATTTGCAAATAGAGTAGACCAAGATCAGATGGCTCCTGTAACAGCTGTCTGATTAGCTTCAGCTCTATTTGTTTTTGGTGTAATATAGGTCTGATTCTACAGTATCTGCCGGAGCCCAAAGGTCTGGTGTACATATGCCATTATAAAACTTAAGCTACTTAATATTCCTGAGGCCAGAATTTCTGACATGAATATTGAACAGCTAGAGGGTAAACTGTGGTAAATTGATTTGAGCGTCAGTTCACTTCTTTACGAACCTGTTCACATCAAGGTTTTACACAATTATAATTAATGCCTCCAAAAAGTCTGAAGAGTAGTATAGTTATGAACATTAATTTAAGTCCTTCAACTTGGCCAAAACGGTCTAAGGAAAAATTATCGCATTGATGTGTATCTTAACATCAAGGTTGTTCATCTGTGAAATTCGAGAGTTTAGATGGAATAAGACACAAGATTTGCGACACAGGCGAACATGAGCAATGCTATTTGGCTCCCACCTTTTTGAGGATGGGGATAAAAATCATGATCCTAATCGATCCCTGTCATTAATGGTGATCAATACTTGCCAAAAAGGGAAATAACTCCATTAATGGCAGTTATGTTCAAATTGCTATTAACAGGTACATTGGTTTCTATAGTTTAAAAAGTAAGTGAGTAGTGTTAAAATATCTGATGAATAAGTAGAATAAATAGCCACCATTGACCAAAAAGGGTTATAAAATGCCATTAGTAGGGGTTGGATGAAAATTCAAGGGTTACACTGATTCCCATGGCAGTCAGAACAAATGCAAAGTATTAAAACAGTTGTCTGAAAATTGTGGAAATAGAATGGAATGTAAATACAAAAATGTAGTCCTGGTGCATTAACTACAAACAAAAAATAAATGTAAAACATAGGCAACAATATTAAAATCTTCATGTAAACCACAAGTACATAGATTTATATGATACTTAGTGTCAGTGTAAAATAACAGTGAAATTAAGTTTAACAATGACTGGACAAAACTGCTGATAAACTGATGGGAGATATTCTAGTATGGTAGATACAGTACACATTCAATTAGATAGATACCATGGTTAATATGACATATCATTTTGTATTGGAAAATATCGGATGAGCAATGTGAAGTGCATTACAACTATCCCCAACTTAACTTTAAACATTCATTTTGAAAACTGAAAGACAAAATATAAAGTTATATTACCTTCTGGCATTAAGGCAGATACAACTTCCATGTATCGTACTCTTTGAGTGGAGGTTAGATGTTTAGGAGTAAGGGCACTTATTTCATTTAAGTTTTCATCGCTTATATCCTTACTGTAGGCAGCCGTTGAGAAATCATCGAATGCGGCTTTGTTATTGACAGTTATATTGCTTGCACGTCTTGCAGTCTCACTGAATGAGTCCAGCAATTTCAGTTCCGTCATAACTTTCATGGATTCAATGAAGTCTGTAAAAACATTCATTTCTAAACGGAAACCGCTTTCATTTGATTTCATTTTTCTTCTTCACTTAACCCTTTACTCCATGAATATTTATGTAAGAAATAACACCATGACTATTACTAATATCATGATTTATAACACTACATAAACCACTGAATTTTTAAGGCTAGAAACCATAGAATCATATCCGTATTATGTATAAGTTATTAGAGCAGACACTGTTCAGACTGCTTCTTCAGCATCAGCATAATCAGTGTCTACTCTGTTTGCAAAGTCTTAGAAATACATATCTATGGAGTAAAGGGTTAAAAAGGACTGCATATAAATCTGCTTGTGATTCAATTTTTTAATTCAACATTTTACGAGTGTGCTTCTCTGCATCAATATTCTTAAATTACTAAATTGATTTACTCTAAATATATCCTTTCTGTTATGATATCACTTCTTAATATAGACTGAATGTAGGTTTAGTTCCATTATTACTGAATAAAATAATGTTATTCAATTAATACTCCAAATATATAGGGAAGCAATTTAATTTATTTATTTACACAGATAGTGCTGCCTAAACTATGTATTCCAACATTAATAAAAACATTTAAAGTAATACAAAACACTAGTTTAACTTTATTATTCTACAATTCACCAATGCTTTAATTAGCCACTATACTATGCCAATCAACAGGAATTCTAACTAAAACACTAGAAAGAAGACTACAACAGGCAACTAACACCAAGCACTACTAAATAATGTCATGCACAAATAGATAATACACTCTAATGCGCTATATACATTTTCTTACTTCGCATTCCTTCATGAAACAAAAAAGGAAAAATTAAATATCATGGCAGTTATTTTCATGTCAATATAAAATTATCAAGTATACACTTTTCATGAAAGACAGCATTGAATTATTTATAATATCATTATTTATCAACGGTCAAACTAGTTGATTTATTCCTTCAACCATATTGTGATTTTAGGTTATGCAATTGCTGTAATAAATCTTGTTAATTGTATATATTTATTTGTTTTATTTTCTTGACACAAGTAGCTTACATCAGCTTAGAAATGCTAAATTGTGAAGAGTATTTTAACCTTACCCTGATACAAATGCCTTCTCATACGTTTGCAGAAAGAGTACACTCAGATCAGTTGGTTTTTGTAGATGCCATCTGATCAAGGTATGCTTTGGTTAAGAATGAAATGGAAAACATTTTCGATTTGACTCTAGTTTCTACAAGTACCAAAATGCCATGTGTACATTATAGAAATGACCAACTTTAAGAGCAAATATGTCAGTATTTGTTAACATGAATATTTAACCAGAAAATGGGTAAGCGATATCATTAATTAAACAAGAGCACCGCAAGCGGGTGCCAATGCTCATCTGTCGTCATTGTCAAGATGAGCGTGCCTTCCAAAAACTAGAAAATTGTGTCTGTAAGACACATTGATGCACCAGTGGTGGTGTTTGCCTAGCTGCACGTAAAATTCCTAAGTCATTTGACCTTGACCTTTGGCTTGTGGGTAGCATGGATTGGGTGCGCAATGAAAGTATGGATGGTGTTTAATGTGTATATGCAATTTCATGTCAATAGCTATAGTGGTTAGTGAGATATAAGACAATGAAAAAGCCGTGACAACCAACTGCACGTAAATATTACAACAAACTGCACGTAAAATTTCCAAGTCATTTGAACTTGGGCTTGCGGGCAACATTGTCTGGGTGCACAATGAAAATATATGGATGATATGCAATTCCATGCCAATACCTATAGTGGTTACTGAGATATAAGACCATGAAAAACTCTGACAACCAACTGCACATATAAAAGCTAGACGGACAGGTGCAAAATATAATGCCCCCTCACTATCTTTAACGGGGGCACAATGAAGGTTGTAAATGAAAAATTGAAGAAGTTATGCTCAATGTTAAGATTTTGGACGACAACGACGACACGGACACTGTAGTTATGACAATAGCTCTTGGTTTGTTTGAAACACACAGGCTAAAAATCAAGTTAAACACGGATCAACTTACTAAGTGTCTTTTCTTTTGGTAAACCATTACTGGTAAACAATGAGATAATCTTGTTAAACAGCATACCAGAAAACAAACCAGTTGTATATGAAATATGTTTTTAATCAATTGAATAATTACCAATGAAATATAGTATTTCATCTTAGACTTATATACCTTCACCTTTAATGCTGGATATACTTTTCTCAGCCACAGTGGCCGAAATATAATGCTAGATATACATTCCTCCTCCATGTTTAGTCCATCCTTGATGATACAGCTTGCTAACAGTCAGTTGAAACACTTCTAGTATCACATTATGAATTGACAGGTCAGTCTGATAAAATATACAGAGAGACACTGACAATACCAAACCATTAAGGTTCATTACGTGACAACAGACAATTCATTTGTGGCCGAAATTCCTTCCTTTAAGCCGTCAACTCTGCTCCAAGTCTTTGTTGCACTCTTCCTCCAATAAACCATACCCACCAATCCCATGATGCAGTCAAATTCCTTTGCTATGACACTCTTGACAAAACAGTCTTTCCTCTTCAGTGGATATCTCTGACCTACACAGAAACATAGTTATCCTCTATGTAAATGTTGAAATATTTCTTTAACCCTATACTCCATGAAAAATCATGTATGAAATAATGACACTATGAATATTATTAAGATTAGTTGAAATTTATATGGCACATGGAAACAGGAATGTTTGGCCATGGCAAAAACTCTACAATCATATCTATATTATATCATAAGCAAACAGAGCAGACCCTGATCAGAGGGATCCTATAAAAAACCTACTGATCTAGGTCTACTCTGTTTGCAAAGAGAAGACCCTGATCAGAGGGATCCTATAAAAGCGTACTAATGTGGGTCTACTCTGTTTGCAAAGGCGGAAGAAAAAGTTAAGCAAACTATTGATAGAGATACTTGGAAACCAGAAGAACATGTGAATATCCAATGATAAAAAATTGATATACATTGTACTCCCATTTAAAAATTACACTTGGGGTAAACACAATGGGTAAGGTGTGACTTTTAAAAGGTAGCAGTCATACTTTGCATTGATATAAGTAATTATTTGTAGCTGCAGCACAATTAGTACATCATGGTCTAACATGTATATGTATTAGATCCATGTGCAATTGAACTAATTGATCAGCACTCTCACTCTCTCTACCCAATGAGTTTGGCAGTCATACCATGCAGATCTTATATGGAATTTCTACCAGCACCAAGCAATACCATTGATGAAAAGGTACAATAGTTTGTGATCTAAACCATTTGCAAACCACAACAGTTACACATAGATAAATTTGGGATCTAGCTAGGTAAATTATATCCCTATCCAATTCCACATGTGTGCCCTCGAAATAGTGACATCGAGCTACTTTCAGTTTGACGATATCAACATGTATACATGACTGTGCGTTATATGATGATATTTCAGCAATATTGCTTAATTATTTGCGAACCAAATGCAAAGCTTATGCGTCTCAAACCGGAGCTGTTATACTGCTCAACTGTCATCATTATAATTTATGTCAATAACTAACAGAATGACAGACAGAACACACTTCGGCATGGGCGAATCCTCATGGCCAAACTTACAGTATAATTAAAAATTAATAAATTTAACTGAAAAGGGTATTTACCATCCTGACATTTTGTGTGCACCTTGTTTGTAACATAGAGTGTGTAATGTTGTCCTGCGGACGAGTTCTGCAGTGTCATTTTCACCATTGCCATTTTTTTCCTCACATTAAATGCTGTTACCGTGTTGGTAGCCATCTAGGAAACGCAAGCGAATGCCAAAGCGATACACCTCGCGAGTAGGCTAGCTTGCGCTTTGCTGGCACTAGGCGGGCGCCCTCGTTCAGAGTCCAAGCGCTCGAAGTGACATCGAGCGCCCACACTCCTGAACAGGCCTCGGAACAGGCCTCTGGTCTGTATAACCACAGCTAACTCCGGAACAAACACTTGGTTTGTGACGCGTATTACCTCCACGGGTGGACTCGTCTTAAAGGTCACAGCTCACGGGTCAAAATCGAACTATACCACTCGTAGTTTTGCAGTACACGGGATAAGACGAATCCATGTTTTCAGTCCTATATGCGTCGCATCATCTTACCATTAATATGTGTTGCGTATTCATTGTCAAAACGGTGTATGTCAGCAGCACCAAACATCTACCAACTGCAATCAACTCACCATCTTATAAAGGATAAACTGATTAAATTAATAGAAAACCCTTTGCCAGAGAAAATATAATTTTTCTTGCTTGTAATGTTCAACGCTCATTCTTTTCGAATTTAGAAGTTGAACATTACACAATGTGGAATTGCCTTGATGTTTGTAGATCTCTTACCTTTTTATGCCCCCGTTGATGATAGTCAGGGGGGGGCATTATGTTTTACACATGTCCGTCCGTCCGCCCGTCTGTCTGTCTGTCCGTTTGTCATGTTTTTAGGTGCAGTTGGTTGTCATAGTTTTTCAAGTGTTATAAGTCAGTAATTTCTACTCTTATACACATGAAACATCACAAACACATCTATTACCATCTGTGCTGTCATTTGGTTCCCCACCCATGCTGCCCCCGCAAGCCCAATGTTGAAGTCAAATGACTTTGAAATTTTATGTGCAGGTGGTTGTCACATTGACGTGCAGTTTTTTGGCACAGTTTTTTCATTGTCTTATATCTCCCTAACCACTGTAGCTATTGCCATGGAATTGCATATACACATTAAACACCATCCATACTGTCATTGCACACCAAACCTATGTTGCCCGAAAGCCCAAGGTCAAGGTCAAATGACTTGGAAAATTTATTTGCAGTTGGCTGTCACAGTGTTTTCATCGTATTATACCTCCCTAACTATTTTAGCTATTAACATTGAATTGCATATACATATTAAATACTATCTATACCTTTATTGCACACCCAACCCATGCTGTCCGCAAGCCCAATGTCAAGGTCAAATGACTTAGGAATTACTTTGAAATGTTACGTGCAGTTGGTTGTCATATTTACGTGCAGTTGGTTGTCATATTTACGTGCAGTTGATCTTCAATGGATTAAACCAGTGAGCCTGAAAATAGCAATTGAACTAATGAATATGATATTGCTGATAGGTCAGTAGCTGCTGCTGGTGAATATGTAAACATATATGTGTATTAACCCTTCGCTTGCTATTCACGTCAATATACCTACCTGTAAATAGTGAAGACTCAGATGAGACAGCTCCTGTAGGAGCTGTCTTATCAGGGTCTGAACTATTTACAAGTTGATTATGCAACAAGTGCACTCCACAGCAGTGGTTGCACAGCGAAATACTTGTACACAGTGCAGATATGTGTAATTATACAACAGGACATGGGTAAAGAAGGAGAAATGTATTTTAAAATTCAGCAAGAGAAGGGTTAAACTTGTATTATAACATCTCGACCTTACTGGTTCTTTTTTTCAGAGACTGAAACTATTTAATGCATGTAAAGTTGTACATTCTTACTGTATATCAATAAAACCGACTTGTTCATAAACAAAGAACTGTTTGATTGTCTGTATACGTTAGATGCCTGAGAATCATAACAAATGTCGAATATTCTTAGAAAAAGTTCAATTAGACTCGAAATATTGGAATTGGGGCATAATATTTATATCATTTATCGCATCCCCTCTATGGAATGTTTGAATTTAAAAATCATGTCAAGATTAGAACACGAAGGACACGAATGCCTAAGCATGACGACAATTGCAGTTAGAAATCAGGACTGCTCATTCAACATGTGGGCTTTATGCATGTAAATATATCTTTCTGAGTGGTGTACCTGAATCAGGGCTTTTAACTCCCAAATTTTCGAAACCCTCGACGAGGTCCATAACAACTTATATATTTTTTTTCAAAGAGAAGGTGCGTTAGCAGATGTTGCAGTGTGTTTTATATTATGAAATTCACATAATGTCTGTTACAGTTGCTTTGCTTTCAGTGAGAAAAACACACAACAAAACTTTATGGTCACCATGAAAAGGGTAAGGAATATGGAGCCCACCCCCATGACACCTATGCGATAGGCTCGGGTCGGACTAACAAGAAAGCCAGCATCCTTGTGACCGCATACGTCCGGCATACCTACAGTCCACCCACTTATTGGATCGGAACATGCACCATCAGTTGTGGCCATGAAATACGAATATGACTTCTTTATAAGGTGACGTTATGCTCCCCTTGAATACAAAAGAAAGGATGTTACAGTTGCAGAGAAGAAGAAGAAGGGTATTCAGCCAATCCAATTTAATATTTTATTTTATTTTTCAAGTCTTAAACCTTCGCTTGCTGAATTTTAAAATACACTTCTCCTTCTTTATCCATGTCCAGTTGTATAATTACATATATCTCCACTGTGTACAAGTATTTGCTGTGCAATCACTGCTGTGGAGTGCACTGGTTGCACAATCATTTTGTAAATAGAGCAGACCCTGATGAGACGGCTCCTGTAGGAGCTGTCTCATCTGGGTCTTCACTATTTACAGGTACGTATACTGACGTGAACAGCAAGCGAAGGGTTAATCCTATCTTGCCGCAACTTTTTAGCAGAGGTCCAGATAAGATGCGAAACTTAAAACATTTTCAAATTCAACTTCTTTTTCTCCACCAAACCCTATTCAAAATACGTACATTTGTATATGTAAATAATAAAACATCGGATATATAATAATTTATTCTTGAAAAATCAATTAAAAAATAAGAAGAAGTTCAAAAACTCCAAGGACTTCAGTTAGATTCGAACCTGCAACCGCTTGTATGGCAGGCGAAAGATCTTTTCACTGCGCCACACTTTAGACCGTATTTTGGTCTCAACGTATAACCCATATATTAGTATGTATAGTAATCGAATTCATCCCAAAATAGCCGGAAACGCTAACGGAAATTGATTAGTCTCACTTTAAAATGGTCAAGTAATATAAACAGTCACAAATCTTCTAGTGTTTTGCCAACAAATACCAAAAGAGAAACAAAACAACACACAGACAAAACGTAATACACTTGTGTCCGTATGGGAATACTCACCAATCGTCACTCATCTTGGAAGGTCTTTTCCCGTCTATTTTAGATGAACTGTCTCTACCTGTATCCAAACTGCTGATGTTAATGCTTTTTCGATATAAAAAGTACCTAGTTAGAGTTCTAATTCCAGTCCGAATAACCCCTGGTCATTGAGTCATTGGTCTACAATATTAAGCACTGCTAACATATGGCGCAATCATGCAGCGAGTGATCCTCACGGGTGCCCATTTTAACCCCTGGGTGGAGAGGATGTGCGGGTGGGAGACACGGAAAAGCGTCTCTGAAATGTCCGGGAGGGACCGGGATTTCAACCCCGGACCTCAGCGCTGATAGTCAATCGCGTTACCACTAGACCACCGCCACCTGCAAATAACACAACTTCATTGTTAAAGCTACCCGCACATAACATTGCACAACATGTACGCTGTACCGTATTTACGGCAACTCCGACAAAAAGTCGAGCTCGTTGTTTTAGTAGTATAGATATGCTTATTACAGGTCTGTATAACCACATGTAACTCCGGAAAACATACATGGTTCGTGACTTCACTTTTTGTCTCAATCTCTAGTTCGTTCTCGATGTGTGTTTTATTCTTTTTGAATTCTGTTTTTAGTTATTCCATTTTCATATTTCACCGAATGATTTAACAAAATTGAGTTGCAGACGACAATTAGAAATTTGGCGCCGACAGAGTTAAACCATTTGCTCCCGCGATTCCATTGTCAAACACTCTTGACCCTGATCAGAGGACTCCTAAAGGAACCCTCTGATCTGGTTCAATACTGTTTCCTGAACCCAAATGTGTCAATCGTTTATACCAGCATATTCTTTATTTGCAAACTCAACACTCCCTAAATATGGCTGATGGGTGGGTTTGAACGTTTGACGTGGACGAGTTGATAATAGGTCATGTGAGAGTTAAACAAATGAAGCAGATGCCATGATGACATGGAACTGAAAACGTAGTCAAGCTGACGGGTGCTTTGACGTCAAATATCGAATAATAATGACGTACATATTCGGAATTCTTTGCAGACGACACTTTACAATTCTACGCCGCTTTAACTCTTTGCACGCTAGCGGCGAAACTGTGATTACCTAGGCAAACAGTTTGGGTCCAGATGAGACGCCGCATAAGGCGGCGTCTCATCAGGATCCAAACTGTCTGTCATCTTGACCATAGTTTTGCAAAGAAATGACAGAAAGTTTATTTTAACAACAATTGAAGCAGACGACAACTGTTGCAGGCGAAAAATTTCTTAGCGCGCAAAGAGTTAAACCTTTCAACTCTGCTTTTTCAAAATTGAAAAAAAGAAACCATTTTTAACGTGAATATTAACGGATTTTTAAAAAACAAACACACAAATCAACAAACTGTAACTTGACAAACTGTGAGACACCTTATGTAAGAACTCTCTCATCTGGCTTTACAATGTTTGCAAGGGACGCTCGTGGCGGACGTTTCGCACTGAAATGGTTAAGGGACTTTACGTCATTATTTTGTATTAGATATCTTCTAGAGCCTTCCTATTCTTATCTCTGGGAGTGTTATGATGAAATCAGTTGTGTCACCATAACCGCATCGCAATATAGAAACGTACTCTTTAAACCTGAGAATCAAAACAGTGTAGACCCAAACCAGAGGGCAAACTTAAGACCCATATGATCAGATTCTGCAATGTCAGTCATTTCACAAAGGCTGAAAATGTTCTCAACCTATCGCATTCATCGCATTCCGTTTTGATGATGAAATATTCTACCTGTATTACCCCTTCTTCTTCCTCTTCTTCTTCTGCTTCTTCTTCTTCGCCTTCTTCTTCTTCTTCTTCTTCCTCTTCTTCTTCTACTTTTTCGTATGTTTCTACTACTGCTACTGTAATAACTACTACTACTATAACTATTACTATAACTACTATATATTGTGCTACTATTATTACTACTACTTCTACTACCACCACCACCACATTTTCTTTTTCTTCTTCTGCTACTACTACTGCTGCTTTCACTACTACTACTATTACTGCTACTGCTGATATTACTATTACTGCTATAACTACTATTTCTACCACTACTACTACAACAACCACTACTACTGCTACTGCTACTACTACGACTACTACTACTACTACTACTACTACTACTACTACTACTTCTACTACTACTTCTACTTCTACTACTACAACTGCTGCTGTTGCTGCTATTACTACTATAATTGGCATTATTACTACTACTACTGACGTCTGTTGCTAATACTACTACAACTACCACCACCTATTACAACTACATGTACTACTATTCCATATTACTAGTACTACAACGTAGTACTACAACAAAGCTGTTTGTCACTCTGATAAAAAGCTGTTTGTCACTCTGATACAAAGCTGTGTGTCACTCTGATACTGTTTTTGAGAAATTAAAGAAATACATGTATAAATACGCGTGTATATCTTAGACTCACCTTCTATCGAACCTCACCTGTTTATCGAACCTTTCATTTTGTTGTGTTTTTACGCATGTACAAGTGCATACTACCTCATAAAATCATGAGTACCGTTGCTTCGTCTGTAAACAATGCCTCGTAGCTTAAGAAACGAAATATATGTCATAAACAGGTCAATACAGTTTAGTTTTCCTTCAACTATGCTAAACATGAGATAACTCTTAAAACGTTATAGAATATCAACATAAATTGAAAAATGTACCACAAAAAATGTTTAACAGCTCTGAACCCTTCGACTTATGCAAAGGTCGCGTGCCCATGATGAAATCACGTGATTGTGAGAATTATGTTACAGTAAACAGTTTCTAAAATAAAGGTTCGATAAGCAGGTGATATTTTTCTGGCAGCCATTTTTGTTTTTGTTATGCGGGTGGTGGGGAACACTGGATTCTTTGGGGATTAATAGATGAGAATAAAATTACTTAATTGTTTCAAGGTATGTATAAAAGATTATTTTGAACTGCTGATTTATTTTTTTCTTCAATATTCACAGTAAACGTTTTCTGTTCCTGGTCAAAGGTTAAGAGGTTCGATAGACGGTGAGACCTTGCTAGACGTTATCAAACGACAATATACGCAGACGACCGTTGCTTAGAGTGTTGAAGATTAAGATTCGAGATTCCTGCCAGATATCCCTCGCGCTCGAATTTATGGTTGAGGAAGAAATTAAAGATTCAAACACCGGTACAGTAAAACCCCGCTAATGCGACCTTCTAAAATAGATATAATTCCGGGTGCTAGATGCAGGTGGTAGCTTAATGCAGGACAAAAGTAATGCAGAAAGGTCCTAGAGTAGCTTTCTGCATTACTTTTGTCCTGCATTAAGCTACCACCTGTTTATAAAGACACACATGCTTATTCATTAAGTGGTCGCGTTCGAGGGGTTCTACTGTATTTATATTAAATCAAAATAGAGTATATTGTAAAAATGTTTAACCCTATAGTCCATGAAAATATTATATAAGAAATAATGACGGCATGAACATTAATTAGATTTTTTTCTCATAAAAGCACATGGACACATGAATAAATGACCACAGCAGAAACTGTAGAATATCACTCCATAAAACAAACAGAGCAGACCCTGATCATTCTACAATTCAAGTTTGATCGGTTACGTTTCCATCCTCTGTCTTTGAAAACTAATTAACCCTTTACTCCATGGATGTTCATGTAAGAAATAATAACCTCGTACATATTAATTAGATTAGTTTTAATTTTAATAACACATGGACACGGGAAATTGGCCATGGCAGAAACTGTAGAATTCCATCAGCAAACAATATGTGTTTGTGAAACATTATGCCCCCTCATATATTTGACCTCTGACCTTGTAGGATGACGTTGACCTTGACATGTCACCCCTCAAAATGTGCAACTTAATGCGATACATATGCATGCCAAATATCAAGTCTCTATCTGTACTGGCTCAAAAGTTAAGACTAATGTTAAGGTTGCGTTAATGTTACAGACAAAGAAACAGACAATTTGACCTTCAACCCTGAATGATGACATTGACCTTGACATGTCACCCCTCAAAATGTGCAGCCTCATGAGATACACAGGCATGCCAAATATCAAGTCTCTATATCTACTGGTACAAAAGTTATGGCCAATGTTAAAGTCGGTGATTTAACCCATATATTTGACCTCTGACCTTGAAGGATGACCTAGACATTGACATGTCACCCCTCAAAATGTGCGGCTTTATGAGATACATATGTATGCCAAATATCAAGTATCTATCTGTACTGGCTCAAAAGTTATGACCAATGTTAAAGTTGCTGACAAACAAACAAATAGACAAACAGACAGGGCAAAAACAATATGCCCCCTGACTATCGTCAATGGGGGCATAAAAAATCAGATCCTGATCAGATGACTCCTATAGGAGACGTCGGATCTGGGTCCGCTCTGTTTGCAAAAGCGTAGAAAGGCGTATTATGGACTAAATTGTTAAACCTGTTTCGCTGTTCCTGCATTTAGCTTTATTATGTTTTTAAGGCCCGGAGTTAGATCCCTTTTATTGCATCCCTTTTATTAAATCCTTTTTATTATACCCCTTTTATTAGATCCCTTTTGTGGTCCCTTCAGATTAATGTTACTGTATTTTACTGATTTTTCCTCATCATTCTATACGTCATAGATGGTGTAACAAATGCTTTACTGGTATATAGTGTTTTTATTTCAATTATGTATAATGAGCAAAATACAAATGAGCAAACGGTCTGGGAAAAGGAATATTGTAACTAATGTAGACCAAGATCAGCCGTCATGGTTTATACTGTCTGACGTTCGCCAGAATCAGTAGAAACTAGTTCTTGATCGGCTCATTTGGAAACAATGCATTATTGCAAACAGATTACAGTAGAACCTGTCCTAAGCAGTCATTCATTAATTAAACATAGGAGTCTTCAAAGAACAAGTGGTTGCTTAATGCAGGACAAACGTAATTCTATAGGAGCTTTCTGCATTACTTTTGACCTGCATTAAGCTACCACCTGTCTTACATACCTATAAATAGACCTTACATTCGTGACCGCTTAAGATGGGTTCTACTGTATACCTATATCAGCCAATATGGTCTGTGTTGTTAGAGTACCTATAGCAGCCAATATGGTCTGCGTTGTTAGAGTACCTATAGCAGCCAATATGGTCTGTGTTGTTAGAGTACCTATAGCAGCCAATATGGTCTGTGTTGTTAGAGTACCTATAGCAGCCAATATGGTCTGTGTTGTCAGAATCTCATTTGACAGAATTTGTTCTTGAGCGGTTCTCTGGGTATGCAAACATTATAAGCCCGGATAACCAGTGTCTGCATTGCTGGACTCCCGCCTCATTGGGCTGCCGAAGGCAGCCCATACTTATACGGCTTAGACCGTAGAAACCTGTGTTTCTATAACTGCCGACGGCTACGGATTTTTTTTGTTATCTCGTCTTTTCGAAAATTCACGATAATTATGTTGTTGTTTTTTCAAAAATTATGACGTACCCATTTATTATTGTTTAAACTCCGCATGATGCTTTTGCATTTTAATTTCATATGCACATGTTTAGGAACATGTTCTTCGAAAGCAGTTTTTCAAATGCTAGTGATATAGCTATAATTGAAACACAATTTTAGTATAAGGCACTGTGGCGTAGGGGTAGCGCGTTAGCCTAGGAACCAAGGGTACACGAGTTCGATCCTAGTTAGATACAAAAATACTTCTTTCTTTTCGTACGTCAATTGTTTCTTTTTATTGCTTATTTCGACATTAACGTGCTTTTATTTTAAATCCATTTTATATTAGCACCCTGTCATTAAATATCCACACATCGTCCCGTACGTAGAACCTACTTCACACTTTCACAAATGACACATTAACTCTGATTTGCTGATGAAATGACGTCAACAAGTTAACAACTGAATAACTGATTAACTGTCAGTTGAATTTGGTAACTAGTTGAATACAAACGTTTTATTTCAAAGTTTCTTCGTATAATAGAAACACAACAAAACCTCTCAGACACGACAGGTTAATAAGTGTTATACATGTATGTGATTCTTATTTTATTTATTTATTTATTGACATTTAAGGTCTTTGTTTACACTGCTGATCTTTCCACCTGATACATGTAAGGCAGCCATTTTACGCTTGCGTGAAACCCCGTTTAACGTTATCTGTAGAATTTGTTCTCGAGCGGCTCTCTGGGACAGGGGTCTTTTTGAATGCCAATAATGTAGACCAAGATTAGCGGTTAGGGTCTGCACTGTCTGCCACCCAACTCATCATAATCTGTAGAATTTGATTCTGCAAACAGTGTAAGCCCATATGTGGCTGCACTGTTTTAACCTGTATACATTTAATTTGTTCTTGAGCGGCTCTGTGGAAAAAGTGTCTTTTGCAATGCTAACAATGTAAGCCCATATTAGCTGCCAGGGTCTTCACTGTCTGACACATGTTCTTAAGTGACTCCCTGAGAAAAGTTACCATGGCAAATATTGTACGTCTTTACTATCTGCCAGTGTCTGCAATGTGTGACACCTATCAGACAACCTGCAAGTGTTTGACACCTATCACACTACCTGTCAGTGTCTGCAGTATTTGACACCTATCAGACTACCTGCCAGCGCCTGCAGTGTATGACACCTACCAAACTACCTGCCAATGTCTGCAGTGTTTGACATCTATCAGACTACCTGCCAGTGTCTGCAGTGTTTGAAACCTATCAGACTACCTGCCAGTGTCTGCAGTGTATGACAACAATACTAAGAAATAATATTGCTCATCAAGTGCCTTTGATTGCTGCCTTGAAGGAAGATAAGTTGTGTATCTCAGTAAATTCAACTGGTAAGCTCTTCCAAAGTTTAGATCCAGTATAAAAGAAAGAGTTTGTTGCAGCACCTTTTACTTTTAGCAAACTGAAACCACCTCTTTCTTTTAGTTTGGTATTATAAGAGTGTACAGATTTTTGCAATGTCAAATAATCCTGCATATAATCAGGTGATAGGTTGTGCTTAATTCTGTATACATGGCATAATATAATTTGATCAACTCTCTTGTCAACAGGCAGCCAATCAAGAGATTTAAAATGCTGATACATATACCCAACATGACTTTTTGAATCAAGATTGAAAATAAACCTAATCAGCCTGTTTTGTGTCGTTTGCAATTTAAGTTTAAGAGATTTTGATATTCCATTATACCAAACAGCACAAGCATAATCATAATGACACTGAATTAGAGCCATTACAAGCAGCTTTTTAGTATGTTGGGTAAGAAAATCCTTCTTCCTGTAAAGATACTAAGCCTGCCATTAGCCTTCTTTATAATTGATTCTGCCATACCATTGAAAGACAAACGTTGATCGATAGTTACACCAAGATAATTGACAAACGATGCTGATTTAATAGGTGTGTCATTACAACATATCTTCAAATGACATAACATAACACATATTTTATTTGGCATTAAGTTGCATAAAGCACATATATAGCCAATATCGATTTCGTGAAAATTGTGAAGTACATGTTATTTATACATATATGTATGTGATACATGGATTTCAGAGAAAGAAGAGCGGAAACTCTCCTTATACTTGCCCTTGATGGTGAGCAAATTGCATCATCCATTTTCATGTTTAGATCTTAATTTAAATGCAGAATATAACAAATTAGATAAGCTGTTGATTTCAGACTTGGAGTCTGATGATATGAGGTTAGAGAATTTATTGACAGTTGACCAGTGGCAGAAATATGGTTTAAAGTACTTTTGTCGGAGTTCTCTGTATTTTGGACATACTGATAGGAAATGATATTCGTCTTCAATAGCATTCATGCTGCATTTCGTGCAATTTCGATCTTCTCTTGCTACGTTTGTGTATCTTCCTGCTTCCATTTCTAAATCATGTGATGATAATCGAAATTTTGTTAGCGAAATTCTAAATTTATTTGTTTTGATACAGCTAAGATATTTTTCTGATTTGAATTCATGTTTATAAATACAATATGATGTGAGACGTATATATGTCAAGGATCCTTTGTTTGATATATTTGAAATTTAGATCAGTGTTCAAGATATCTTGATTATGCCAAAGGTTAGCCATACCAATTTCAGTAAGTGTTTTATTTGATAAGCCCAATTCATCCCTCCATATGTAATGTTATTTTCTGTATCGTGTTTAAGCTGTGTGTATATCATTTTCAAGACTGAATTATTTGAGTGTAGAATCTTCAGCCAATACTTTACAGAAATCAGTTTTCTCTGTATTTTAGTGGATGTCTTCCCAACTCTCCATATAGATCATATAAATTTATTGACCTTTTAACGCATAACGCTTTTCGCAAAAATTTACAGTGTATCAATTCTATATCTCATGATAGCCCTAAACCTCTGCACTATAGTTAAGAATAGATCCCATCAAACTATCAAACAGTCTGCATTTGTCAGTTGTAATTAATTCTATCTGGTTAAAAACTGTAAATAATTTATGCAGTGCATGTTTTGAATGTTGTGCTAAATATTTTTGTGTTCTAGACCGATTTCCGTTTTTAAAGAGTTTTACTCCCAAATATTTAAATGAATCAACAATATCTGAAATAGTATTGTTAATCGTAAAGTTATATCTTTAATGTCGCCCTTTTTCGAAAATCATAACCTTAGTTTTGTTGGTATTGATCTTTAGACCCCATGTTTGGCAATATGTATCCAAACCATTTAATATCGATTGAAGTGCCGCGTCATCGCAAAACATTAACAAGAAAACCGTTTCGTTTATCGAGAACAAACCTTCGATATCTGAATTTATATTTTCCATGATGTCATTGACAAAAATAAAAACATAAGACTTGAGCTCGGGTCTCCCTGCTTGACCCCGATGTTTGAACTGATAAACTCTGAGTACTTTGATTTGTGACGAACAAGCGATTTAACAACCTGGTACATAGCAGTCATTGCCTGAACAAATTTAGAGCTGACGTTTTCTGAGTGTAATTTTTGCCATATGAATGATCTATCTAATTTATCAAAACATTTTTCGAAATCAATGAACGCGCAGTATAGTTTCTTTTTCGAACTTAATGTTTTTGCTGTAATTGCATGCAGTGCAAATACATGTATACAATCGATTGTGGATTTTCCTTTTTGGAATCCAAATTGGTTAGGTATTATTGTTTCATGCTTTAACGACCACTTTGTTAATCTGTTTATAAAAATGTGTGAGTATATTTTTCCATTTATGTTAATTAAGGTGATTTCACGGTAGTTTTTTTGCATCATCTGGATTACCTCCCTTATATATAGGTACTATTATACCTTCGCCCCATGATTTGGGATATTCCCCGTTCAGATACAGTTTGTTGAATAATCTAAGCATAAATTCGGAAGTTTCTTTATAGATTTCTGCTTTCATTTGATCTATCTCGCCACTTTTATTGTTATTTTGTGAAAATACCGCATCTTTCAAATTTTGTAAAGTTATTTCTTTGTCCAGATCTTCGTCTATAAAGGTTTCGTTATGATTATCGATGGAGTTTTCTGCATCAATTTCGGTGCTAAAAGAGATCTAAAGTGTTCATATAAGTCATTTATTTGTATTTTCCTGCATTATTTTCGTATGTTTTGTACTGACTTTTTACCTTTTTCCAAAATTGTTTAGGATTCGATTTACCGAGTTTAGATAACTCTTCTCGTTCAGCATGTTTATACATGTTCTTTTCGGTTCGTTTTATTTTATTATATGCGTTTTTCATATTTATGAAAATTTGCTTATTTTCGACGGTTTTATTTCGCACGAATGCATTCCTAGCTTTTTTAAAGTTTTTTTTTCTCGCTGTGTAACAATTCGCATTAAACCATTTATTTTTGACGTGCCCATCATTTATACGTTTAGATTTTTGTTTCGTTCCGAACGTTTCCATTGTTGATTGTTGCAGCAAAGATGTAATTTTTTCTGTTATATCATCTATATTTTCTGTTTCTATTAATTCAGTCATGTTTTTTTTTTATTTCTTCTGTCTTTGTTTTTAGCAACTCCTTAAAAGCGTCGATTTTTGTATTATCGAAATGTACATGTATGTACACTTCTTTATCTTTCGTATATAATATGTCTTTTGATAATAGTGAGTTTTGTGCAAATTTTATTTCTATCCTGCTATGGTCTGAGAATTCGTTGGGCTCCAAGATATTAAAGTCAGTTACATTCTTTAAATCATGTGGATTTAAAATAAAATAATCAACCATACTCGCCCCATTCATAGTGATATATGTGTATTCACCTATACCTAAATCCCCGTATAGCCTACCGTTGCCGATTACTAGCGATGTACTCTGACATAATTCATTCAAGCGTTTACCCTGTGTATCAGTCACGTGATCTTTACTAACACGTGGCGGAATGTAATCAAAGTTTGACAGGTCTGTGTCATCATTGTCAATATAAGAATTGTACTCTAATGTATCATTTAATTGTGACGTTCTGCTATTAAGATCGCCGATAATAAATATTTTCCTATCTTTTTTAAATTTCTCAATACCATTTTCTATTTGTTCATAAAAATCGTACTCGTGTGAATTGTAAACATTTGAGTTTTTTGGGGTATATATGTTGCAAATAAAAACACATCTTCGTTAAAAACAAATACAATTTTCGCTATTTTCAACCAGATTATACCATTTCGGTCTATTTCTATCACTTGTATACTTTCATTTAGAGCAGTCTTCCAGTAAATTGATAAACCTCCACTATAACGACCCTTTTTAGTATTAATTGATTTGTTACCATACATATGTTCATTCTTATAGCCTGATGTTTCTAAATTTATACAAACAATTTTAGACAACCAAGTTTCAGTCAGAACAACAATTTCATAATCTGTAACAAGATCAAGAAAGTCGGTATCTGCAAGTTTACGCACTAACACATTGATATTCCAAGATAGAATTGAATAGTCTTTCTGATGACACCCTTAGTTGTTTTCTGTTCTCTCTGCCTTAATATGAGATCTTGCTTTCAGTTTATGTTTTCAGCCAAAAACAATAGAGTCTTTCTTGCCTAAATGTAGTGATAACTTGTTATCAATTAACCACTGACTCACTGCCAAGATCATCAGAGAGTGTCATTTCCACAAATGCTTACTCTGTTTGCAAATGCGTGAAACCACGTTTATATGAGGGAAAGGGTTAAGACACTTTTTGTGGGAGTGAACTTGTCGTAATGAGAGCTTAATCAGCTGACTAGTGGTTATATATGACTGTATAAGGGTGTTTTTAGCTGACTATATATAACTGTATAAGAGTGTTTTTAGCTGACTATATATAACTGTATATGGGTGTTTCAGCTGACTATATATAACTGTATAAGGGTGTTTTAGCTGACTATATATAACTGTATAAGAGTGTTTTAGCTGACTATATATAACTGTATAAGAGTGTTTTAGCTGACTATATATAACTGTATAAGAGTGTTTTAGCTGACTATATATGACTGTATAAGAGTGTTTTAGCTGACAATATATAACTGTATAAGAGTGTTTTAGCTGACTAGTGACTATATATGACTGTATAAGAGTGTTTTTAGCTGACTATATACAACTGTATAAGAGTGTTTTAGCTGACTATATATAACTGTATAGGGGTGTTTTAGCTGACTATATATGACTGTATAAGGGTGTTTTTAGCTGACTATATATGGATGTATAAGAGTGTTTTAGCTGACTAGTGACTATATCTGACTGTATAAGAGTGTTTTTAGCTGACTATATATGACTGTATAAGAGTGTTTTAGCTGACTATATATGACTGTATAAGGGTGTTTTAGCTGACTATATATAACTGTATAAGGGTGTTTTAGCTGACTATATATACTGTATAAGGGTGTTTTAGCTGACTATATATAACTGTATAAGAGTGTTTTAGCTGACTATATATAACTGTATAAGGGTGTTTTTAGCTGACTATATATAACTGTATAAGAGCGTTTTAGCTGACTATATATAACTGTATAAGGGTGTTTTTAGCTGACTATATATAACTGTATAAGGGTGTTTTAGCTGACTATATATAACTGTATAAGAGTGTTTTAGCTGACTATATATAACTGTATAAGGGTGTTTTTAGCTGACTATATATAACTGTATAAGGGTGTTTTTAGCTGACTATATATGACTGTATAAGGGTGTTTTAGCTGACTATATATAACTGTATAAGGGTGTTTTAGCTGACTATATATAACTGTATAAGGGTGTTTTTAGCTGACTATATATGACTGTAGAAGGGTGTTTTAGTTGACTATATATAACTGTATAAGGGTGTTTTTAGCTGACTATATATAACTGTATAAGAGTGTTTTAGCTGACTATATATAACTGTATAAGGGTGTTTTTAGCTGACTATATATGACTGTATAAGGGTGTTTTAGCTGACTATATATAACTGTATAAGAGTGTTTAAGCTGACTATTTATAACTGTATAAGGGTGTTTTTAGCTGACTATATATGACTGTAGAAGGGTGTTTTAGTTAACTATATATGACTGTATAAGGGTGTTTTAGCTGACTATATATAACTGTATAAGGGTGTTTTAGCTGACTATATATAACTTTATAAGGGTGTTTTTAGCTGACTATATGTAACTGTATAAGGGTGTTTTTAGCTGACTATATATGACTGTATAAGGGTGTTTTAGCTGACTATATATAACTGTATAAGGGTGTTTTAGCTGACTATATATAACTGTATAAGGGTGTTTTTAGCTGACTATATATGACTGTATAAGGGTGTTTTAGCTGACTATATATAACTGTATAAGGGTGTTTTTAGCTGACTATTTATGACTGTATAAGAGTGTTCTAGCTGACTAGTGACTATATATAACTGTATAAGAGTGTTTTAGCTGACTATATATAACTGTATAAGGGTGTTTTAGCTGACTATATATAACTGTATAAGGGTGTTTTAGCTGACTATATATGACTGTATAAGGGTGTTTTAGCTGACTATATATGACTGTATAAGGGTGTTTTTAGCTGACTATATATGACTGTATACGAGTGTTTTAGCTGACTAGTGACTATATATGATTGTATAAGAGTGTTTTAGCTGACTATATATGACTGTATAATAGTGTTTTAGCTGACTATATATAACTGTATAAGGGTGTTTTAGCTGACTATATATAACTGTATAAGGGTTTTTTAGCTGACTATATATACTGTATAAGAGTGTGTTAGCTGACTAGTGACTATATATGACTGTATAAGGGTGTTGTTAGCTGACTATATATGACTGTATAAGAGCGTTTTAACTCGACTGTTTGAAAATAGTTGAGCTTTCCTACGCCGAGGTCAATCTTACTACGAATGTTCAGGGAATTTTTAAAACGTGTAACAACACAACAGTGCAGACCCTGATAAGAGAGCTCCTTTGGGAGCTCTGTCATCTGGGTGTACATTGTTTGCAAAGGGCATTAGATGTTTTTTACCACACTGAAAGGGTTAGATTGTGATAATTTATATAGTGACATCATTAACCTTTCATTGTTTTTGAACATACAAAGCCCCAGATAAGGTGCGTAAATTTAAAGATTGTCAAGAATAGCTTCTTTATTTCTCTTTATTTCTCTTAATATGCATACATATTTTTGTGATATCTTGTCTTATCAATTGTTTGGTATTGATCCATGTCAAACCTTTACTGTATAGATACACATTTTGACACCTTTTAAACAGAATAGACATGGGCTATAGATATTTAACAGAAATGTTGGCAGTGTATAAAAGACAAATCTGAAGAGATGGCAACCTTGTTAAAATTGTAAAATTGTTAGAGCTATTTTCGTAGTTTGTGTTATTATTGTAATTATTGTTATTATATTACATGTAGCTCTCAATTTGTAAAATTGTTAGAGATATTTTTGTATTTTGTGTTATTATTCTAATTATTGTTATTGTATTAGCTCTCAAATTGTTAAATTGTTAGATACATGTTTGTATTCTGTGTAGGTACCAAAATTTAACCTTTTGCCTGGTCTCTACACTTTTGCAAACAGAAGACCCAGACTAGACGGTTGCTGTGATTCTAATAAGTAATAGCAAGAATGAGTTTGTCAGAGAACTTTAACCCTTTGCCTGGTCTCTACACTTTTGCAAACAGTAGACCAAGACTAGACGGTTGCTGTGATTCTAATGAGTACCAGCAAGAATGAGTCTGTCAGATGAATTTAACCCTTTGCCTGGTGCATGCACATTAGCAAACAGTAGACCAAGACTAGACAGTTGCTGTGATTCTAATGAGTACCAGCAAGAATGAGTTTGTCAGAGAAATTTAACCCTTTGCCTAGTTTCTACACGTATGTAAACAGTAGATCCAGACTAGACGGTTTTCTGTGATTTTAATACGTAATAGCAAGAATGAGTTTGTCAGAGAAATTTAACCCTTTGCCTGGTCTCTACACATTTGCAAACAGTAGACCCAGACTAGACAGTTGCTGTATGAGCCTCTGATCAGGGTATATTTGCTTATGGCACAATATAGGTATGATTTTACAGTGTCAGAGAAATATGAAAATATTTTAGTTTGATTTCCTAAATATTCCAATTACCTGTTTCAATATTCAGATAATAAATTATGACAGCATGGATATTTTATCTGAAGTTTTATGATGTAAACTTTTCAAGGAATTTAGTTTCTTTGATAGACACTGTAGAATCAGACCTGTGTCATGTCCAAAGCAAATATAGTAGACTCTGGTCTGACGGCTCAAATAAAGTAGACTCTGATCTGACGGCTCATATAGGAACCACCTGATCTGGGTCTACTGTTTGCAATTGTGTGAAAATGAGTTTATATGAGGGAATCGGTTTTAGATCTGTAGCCGGATAGAGATTGTGGTGATACAGTTCAGTTCAGTTCAGCCCTGGGTTCGAGTCCCAGTCAAGTCGCAAACAATTTGGATACATATAAAAATCAAGTAATGAGTTGACCTTTCTACACTGGGTGCGAAAAAGTCAGTGTTTAATTGTAGAATTTACACTGATGAATTTGAAGAAAATATTTGAAGGTTTTCGTGAATAATTTACATTGGAAATGTTTCTATACAAAACTGAATTTCAAACATAATTATTAACTACGTTTTTGCCTGTATTCAGACTGTGCCTATAGGATTTGGACTACATAATTTCTGTCTTTTATGGATGATACTGTCAGAATATTAGAATAAATCTCCTTCCCTGCATCGTTAACACTGCACTATTGGCACATGCACTTAATATTTCACCCATAACATTACACCTCAACACTAATAGTCCTTGAAGGTGTTTAAAGGAATATGCAAATATCTGCAGCAAACATACATGTAAATCTACACACAAAATTTAATTTAAACTTGCTTACATGTAACCCTGTACCCGATATTATTGTTATGCCTTGAAAAACAATGGACACACATGTCGGATGGCTCTTGCAGGAACCGTCTGATGTTTGTGTTATTATGTAGATATAATTCTGCAGTTTCGTTAAACAAAATAAGAAGTGTTTGATAGGCACCTATTTGTTTCAAAGTGTTTTCATATCTAAAACCTTTTTTGGCTGCTTTTGAAAAACAGTAGACCCGCATCAGATGGCTCCTACAGGACCCGTCTGATCAGAGGTTTATTCTGTCCTCGTTACATGTATGTTTATTCAAAATTTCAATAACTACGGATATTCATAGACAAAATTGTTACAATGAAAAAGATGGAAGGTTGTAGCCATTTCAGAAAGTAAATAAACCGGTCTATCAAATTCCATTATCAAACAGAGCAGACCCTGATCAGATGGCTTGCAAATATGTGGAAATGTGTTTATATGAGGGAAAGGGTTCAGTATCACTGATCAAAATAACAAGTTTTAAAATGTCTTGGATAGGTTTTTTCTTGAAACTTGGAGTAAACAGTGTCACATATCTGTAGAATGAAACTCAGGATTAAACAGTGTCACATATTTGTAGAATGAAACTTAGGATTTCTATGTGTATTGATGTTCTATATTTCCTATAAACAACTTAATTTAACTCAACTGTGTTCAAATATTCTGATGTTAAATCTCCATAGTAACTGATTCGCAATTTCTCATTTGACCTTGCTTTGAGAGCAAACTACTATTTTCTAGGTTGAGTCTTTTCAAATCAAATTATGAGTAACTAGTCTTATTTGCATCTTACTATTGTATGACAGGATAGCATACCGAGTGCTATGTTCTTCATCGATGTATGAAAAACATGTACAAATGTTTTTAAGAATTCCAATCATTTTCCAATCCAATCATTTCCAAACATTTTAATACTTGATACTCCACTTGTGGACACAATTTCAGCTCGGTTTTTTAATTATTATTATTATACGATTATGGTACTGGGACTCGAACCCAGAACCTGGCTTATCATGCCAACACTTTACCGACTGAGTTACCAAGCCACACAGTAAAACCTATAACTGAGCTGTTTCACCACAATTTCTATCCGGATACAGATCTATAATCAATTCCCTCATATAATCGTAATCCTTTGCAGACTATGATAACTTAACTGAAATTGTATATTAGTCAATGCCATTTAACAAACTGTAAAATCATATCTGAGTAAACAGCAGTTTCTGATCAAATGGCTGCTACAGCAGCAGTCTGATCTGGGTCTACTCTGTTTGCAAAGGCCAAATGGTTCCTACAGTAGCTGTCTGCTCTGGGTCTACTCTGTTTGCAAAGGCCAAATGGTTCCTATATCAGCTGTCTGATCTGCATCTACTCTGTTTGCAAATGTCAAATGGCCCCTACAATAGCTGTCTGATCTGGGTCTACTGTTTGCAAACGCCAAATTGTTCCTACAGTAGCTGTCTGCTCTGGGTCTACTCTGTTTGCAATTGTCAAATGGTCCCTCCAATAGCTGTCTGATCTGGGTCTACTATGTTCGCAAATGTCAAATGGCCCGTACAATAGCTGTCTGATCTGGATCTACTCTGTTTGCAAATGTCAAATGGCCCCTACAATAGCTGTTTGATCTTGGTCTACTGTTTGAAAAGGCCAAATGGTTCCTACAGTAGCTTGTGATATAGGTATACTCTATTTGAAAAGAACAAATTGTTCCCACAGTAGCTGTCTGATCTGGGTCTACTGTTTGAAAAGGCCAAAGTGTTCCTAAAACAGCTGTCTGATCTGGGTCTATTCTGTTTTCAAAGGCCAAATTATTCCTACAGTAGCTGTCTGATCTGGATCTACTCTATTTGCAAATGTCAAATGGCCCCTACAATATCTGTCTGATCAGGGTCTCCTCTGTTTGCAAATGTCAAATGGCCCGTACAATAGCTGTCTGATCTGAATCTACTCTGCTTGCAAATGTCAAATTGCCCGTACAATACATGTAACTGTCTGACCTGGGTCTACTCTGTTTGCAAAGGCCAAATTGTTTCTACAGCAGCTGTCTGATCTGAATCTACTCTGTTTGCAAATGTCAAATGGCCCCTACAATACATGTAGCTGTCTTATCTGGGTCTACTCTGTTTGCAAAGGCCAAATGGCTCCTACAGTAGCTGTCTGATCTGGGTCTACTGTTTGAAAAGGCCAAATTGTTCCTACAGTAGCTGTCTGATCTGGGTCTACTGTTTGAAATGGCCAAATTGTTCCTACAGCAGATGTCAAATGGCCCCAACAGTAGTTGTCTGATCAGGCTCAACTCTGTTTGCAAATGCTAAATTAGAGGGGTGTTACTGTTTAACTTTAAGACACTTACACAAATATTGATGCTAAGTTGGAACATCCAGTTTAGAGGGGTGTTACTGTGTAACTTTAAGAGACTAACACAAATATTGATGCTAAGTTAGAACATCCAGTTTAGAGGGGTGCTACTGTTTAACTTTAAGAGACTAACACAAATATTGATGCTAAGTTGGAACATCCAGTTTAGAGGGGCGTTACTGTTTAACTTTAAGAGACTATCACAAATATTGATGCTACGTTGGAACATCCAGTTTAGAGGGGTGTTACTGTTTAACTTTAAGAGACTTGCACAAATATTGATGCTAAGCTGGAACACCCAGTTTAGAGGGGTGTTACTGTTTAACTTTAAGAGACTTACACAAATATTGATGCTAAGTTAGAACACCCAGTCTAGAGGGGTGTTACTGTAGGCCAAAGTTTAATACCTATTGAATATTCATTATCAAAATATGAAAGGTGGAACATTGTATAAATTAAAGAAAGCAAAGAAATAGATCTATCAAATTGTATTAGCCTACAGAGCAGACCCTGATCAGACGGGTCTGATCTGGGTCTACTGTGTTTGCAAATGCGTGAAAACACGTTGATATGAGGGAAAGGGTTAAGACACTTTTTGTGGGAATGAACATTGTCGTAATGAGAGCTGAGTCAGCTGACTAGTGACTATATATGACTGTATTGTATATAACTGTATAAGGGTGTTTTAGCTGACTATATATGACTGTATAAGGTTGTTGTTAGCTGACTATATATAACTGTATAAGGGTGTTTTAGCTGACTATATATAACTTTATAAGGGTGATGTTAGCTGACTATATATAACAGTTTAAGGGTGTTTTTAGCTGACTATATATAACAATTTAAGGGTGTTTTTAGCTCGACTGTTTGAAAATACTTGAGCTTACCTACGTCGAGGTCACTCTTACTACGAATGTTCAGGGAATTTTTAAAACGTGTAACAACAAAACAGTGCAGACCCTGATAAGAGAGCTCCTTTGGTAGCTCTGTCATCTGGGTCTGCATTATTTGCAAAGGACATTAAATGTTTATTACCACACTGAAATGGTTAGATGGTGATAATCTATATAGTGACCTCAATAACCTTTCATCATTTTTGAACACACAACGGTCTAGATAAGGTGCGTAAATTTGAAGAGTTTCAAGAATAGCTCCTTTATTTCCTTACCCAATACTGTGACCACCCTTTAGAATCATTTACTGGAGAAATGACAATTTTATCTGTAGCTCTGAACATGCATACATATTTTTGTGATACCTTGTCTTATCAATTGTTTGGTATTGATCCATGTCAACCCTTTACTGTATAGATACACCTTTTGACACTTTACTGTATAGATACACCTTTTGACACTTTACTGTATAGATACACCTTTTGACACTTTACTGTATAGATACACCTTTTGACACTTTACAGTATAGATACGCCTTTTGACACCTTTTTAAACAGAATAGACATATCAGTTTACTTATGAAACAATTTAGATTTTATTCTGCAGTTTCTATCTTGGTCACGATCCATTATAAAAATGATCTAAATAGTATTTAAGACTCAACTTTATTTCATAAAGTAAAGGGTTAACGAGGCAGACCCAACATCAGATTTCTTTCGAGTTCATATTTTGAGCTATGGATATTTAACAGAAATATTGGCAGTGTATGAAAGAAAAAGCTGAAGAGATGGCAACCTTGTTAAAACTGTTAAATTGTTAGAGCTATTTTTGTATTTTGTGTTATTATTGTAATTATTGTTATTGTATTACATGTAGCTCTCAAATTGTTAGAGATATTTTTGTATTTTGTGTAGGTCTCAAATTGTTATATCGTTAGAGCTTTTTTGTGTTTTGTGTTATTATTGTAATTTTTTTGTATTAGCTCTCAAATTGTTAAATTGTTAGAGATATTTGTGTATTTTGTGAAGTTCTCAAATTGTTAAACTGTTAGAGCACCATGGTAGAAACTATATAATCTTATCGATATTAATTTATAAGCAAACAAAGCTCCTAGAGGAGCCGTCTGATCTGGGTCTACTGTGTTTGCAAAGGTGTAGAAAACACTTATGGAGTAAAGGGTTAAAGAGACTAGTGTCTATTCATTGAGTGGTCGCTTTAGAGGGTCTCAGCTGTATGTCTTACTTGACACTAGTGTCTATTCATTGAGTGGTCGCTTTAGAGGGTCTCAGCTGTAAGTCTTACTTGACACTAGTGTCTATTCATTGAGTGGTCGCTTTAGAGGGTATCAGCTGTATGTCTTACTTGACACTAGTGTCTATTCATTGAGTGGTCGCTTTAGAGGGTCTCAGCTGTATGTCTTACTTGACACTAGTGTCTATTCATTGAGTGGTCGCTTTAGAGGGTCTCAGCTGTATGTCTTACTCGACACTAGTGTCTATTCATTGAGTGGTCGCTTTAGAGGGTCTCAGCTGTATGTCTTACTTGACACTAGTGTCTATTCATTAAGTGGTCGCTTTAGAGGGTCTCAGCTGTATGTCTTACTTGACACTAGTGTCTATTCATTGAGTGGTCGCTTTAGAGGGTCTCAGCTGTATGTCTTACTTGACACTAGTGTCTATTCATTGAGTGGTCGCTTTAGAGGGTCTCAGCTGTATGTCTTACTTGACACTAGTGTCTATTCATTGAGTGGTCGCTTTAGAGGGTCTCAGCTGTATGTCTTACTTGACACTAGTGTCTATTCATTGCGTGGTCGCTTTAGAGGGTCTCAGCTGTATGTCTTACTTGACACTAGTGGCTATTCATTGAGTGGTTGCTTTAGAGGGTCTCAGCTGTATGTCTTACTTGACACTAGTGTCTATTCATTGAGTGATCGCTTTAGAGGGTCTCAGCTGTATGTTTTACTTGACACTAGTGTCTATTTATTGAATGGTCGCTTTAGAGGGTCTCTGCTGTATGTCTTACTTGACACTAGTGTCTATTCATTGAGTGGTCGCTTTAGAGGGTCTCAGCTTTATGTCTTACTTGACACTAGTGTCTATTCATTGAGTGGTCGCTTTAGAGGGTCTCAGCTGTATGTCTTACTTGACACTAGTGTCTATTCATTGAGTGGTCGCTTTAGAGGGTCTCAGCTGTATGTCTTACTTGACACTAGTGTCTATTCATTGAGTGGTCGCTTTAGAGGGTCTCAGTTGTATGTCTTACTTGACACTAGTGTCTATTCATTGAGTGGTCCTTTAGAGGGTCACAGCTGCATGTCTTACTTGACACTAGTGTCTATTTATTGAGTGGTCGCTTTAGAGGGTCTCAGCTGTATGTCTTACTTGACACTAGTGTCTATTCATTGAGTGGTCGCTTTAGAGGGTCTCAGCTGTATGTCTTACTTGACACTAGTGTCTATTCATTGAGTGGTCGCTTTAGAGGGTCTCAGCTGTATGTCTTACTTGACACTAGTGTCTATTCATTGAGTGGTCGCTTTAGAGGGTCTCAGTTGTATGTCTTACTTGACACTAGTGTCTATTCATTGAGTGGTCCTTTAGAGGGTCTCAGCTGTATGTCTTACTTGACACTAGTGTCTATTCATTGAGTGGTCGCTTTAGAGGGTCTCAGCTGTATGTCTTACTTGACACTAGTGTCTATTCATTGAGTGGTCCTTTAGAGGGTCTCAGCTGTATGTATTACTTGACACTAGTGTCTATTCATTGAGTGGTCACTTTAGAGGGTCTCAGCTGTATGTCTTACTTGACACTAGTGTCTATTCACTGAGTGGTCGCTTTAGAGGGTCTCAGCTGTATGTCTTACTTGACACTTCAGCTATTTTTGTATTTTGTGTTATTATTGTAAATGTTTTGTATTATTTCTAAAACTGTTAAACAGATGTAATTTTTGTAACAGACAAAGGGATACAACTTAATGAAGACATGTATTTATTTTAATAAAGTATATATAAGAGCAGAAATATTTTGTTGAAGGCTTTGTTGACGCATTTTCAAACCAACTTTCCTGTAGGAGCTTTTAGACGTATAACAGATCAGACTCTACAGTATCTACTAATGCCAAATATTCATGTGATCATGTCATTATGAAAATTCAGCTAATATCTTATATTAATATTCAACAGGGAAAGGAATATAGGAAAGGCCTGGGTCTAGACCAATGACATTTTTTTTTTAAAATTACGCCATAAATACGCCTTTCTTCACCTTTGTAAACGGTGATGACCCGGACCAGATGGTTCCTGTAGGCGCTATCTGATCTGGGTGTGCTCTGTTTGCTTGTGATATAATATAGATATATGATTCTACCCTTTCTGCCATGGTAAAAACTTTCATGTGTCATTAATCTATGTCGCATTTCTTACATGTCATGCCATGTGTTAGCTGCAAACAAACATTGCTGTCAAGCATGTCTGTAAACCACCTAAAACATGTCAGGTGTTAGCTTAATGCAGGATGGTAGTTATGCAGAAAGCTCCTACAGGAAACCAACTAAGCACAAAAAAGATCCTATTCTATTTGAGAAATAATGAAATCATGTTTGATCGATTTATTTGTGTCATACTGTGATGTTATAAAGTTGTTTGTTATATATGATATACAATGGCATTTATACCATCTCTTGTAATCACTCTATGGAATGGCTATGCATTTATTGAAATTGCTATTGTATATAATTTTATAGTTACTGAATGTGGATTAAGATGATGTAAATAAAGATTCTATCTATCTGTATAGTACATTAGATTATCTTTTATGATACCATGGTAGAAACTATATAATCTTATCGATATTAATAAATTTATCTATAAACAAACAAAGCTCCTAGAGGAGCCGTCTGATCTGGGTCTACTGTGTTTGCAAAGGTGTAGAAAACACTTATGGAGAAAAGGGTTAAAGAGACTAGTGTCTATTCATTGAGTGGTCGCTTTAGAGGGTCTCAGCTGTATGTCTTACTTGACACTAGTGTCTTTTCATTGAGTGGTCGCTTTAGAGGGTCTCAGCTGTATGTCTTACTTGACACTAGTGTCTATTCATTGAGTGGTCCTTTAGAGGGTCTCAGCTTTATGTCTTACTTGACACTAGTGTCTATTCATTGAGTGGTCGCATTAGAGGGTCTCAGCTATATGTCTTACTCGCTTTATACTTAATGGCCTCTAGATGTTCTCTTGTGATCGTTTCATTTGAGATAAAAAAAAAACTCGACGAAACAAGCTTTTTAGTAAAATCTGCTTAATCCTTTCCATGCCTTTGCAAACCGAACACCCAGGCCTGATGGCTCTTATAGAGCAGGGCCTGCTCTGTTTGACTATATATCTAATTCCTAAACTTAAAATTCCTATGTAAAAATTAATCTCATCATCGTGTAATTATATTTTACATGTATATCCATCAGATGAAGGATGAAAGACAAGAATGATATAATAATAATATAATACAGTAGAACCCCTCTAATGCCACCATTTAATAAACAAACATGGCTGTCTTCATAAGCAGGTGGTTGCTTAATTCAGGACGAAGGTAATACAGTGGTAGCTAAATGCAGGATGAAAGTGAAGCTTTCCTGCAGTAAGCAACCACCTGATCCTACTGACCAATGTTTATTTCTTATGGTTGCTATAAAGAGGTTCTGCTGTATATGTTCAAAATAATAAAATATGTATTAAACAGTACTAAAATAATCTCCCTTTTCTTTGTTTATTTCAAATTCCAATACCTACATGTGCAACACTGAATATGCATGGACAAAATAGTTATAACGAAATACGGAAACAATTGTAGCCATTTTAGAAAGTAAAGAATCAGATATATCAAATTCCTTTGGTAAGCCGTCTGATCTAGGTCTACTCTGCTTGTAAATTCGTGAAAACGCGTTTATATGTGAAGGAAGAAACGTTTAGCCTGCTGAGTTAAATGTCGTCTGTAATATTTGGCCCGATTCCCGCTGGAAAACAACCTACATTAACTACCGTTAGTATTCTGGCAGACACACTAGTGCACTATATTTATAATTTGAAGTTATCAAAACGGTGACAGGCCGAATTTTTCAGTTTTACAAACCGTTTGAGAGGGGATATTATGTGTCTGAGGATAAACATCCTGGATCCTGACACACAGCGTTGGATGTAGATCCAAACTGTTTGCAACAGTAATAAGTTCCCCTTAACCCTTTCCTCCATAGGCTATTTTAGACTGAATAAATGTTTTAGTTGTATAGTATAGAAACTATTGTGATAAATAGAGCATTTGCTCCTATGGAGCAAATGCTCTATTTATCACAATGGTTTCAACCGGTGATTTTTAGAGAGGCGTAGAAAGTCGTATTTATGGAGGAAAGGGTTAAAGGTAAAATGGTTAAAGGTTCAAGGGTCAAAGGTTAAAGGGTCAAAGGTTAAATGTTGTAATGATACACAGAGATCTAGATAAGTTGCGTAAAGTCAAACATCTTCAAGAATAGCTCTTTTTTTTCTCCACCAACCCCTACTGTGACCACTTTGATACGATTCTAAAGAGTAGTCACAATGGCAGAAACTGTAGAATCGTACATGTATTTATATTATTATTACGAAAACCGTCTTTTACATTGTTTTAATTATTTACCTCTGTTATCATTATTTTCATACTTAATCAGTCTGTCTGTCTATCTATCTGACTGCCTGTATGTTGGTCTATATATATGTCTGTCTGTATGTCTGTTTGTCTGTTTGTCTGCCTTTCTTCCTGGCTGTATGTTTTTTTACCAGTCGACTCATTTGTCGGTCAGTTAAACCGGTTGTTGTTCATTATTGTTCATTGACCCCATCATTGTGTACATTTTGCTCCTTTTCTATGTTTACTTTACGATACCTTTAGAATCTTGCTTATCATGCAACGGAGTAAATGGAACTTATATTGTTACATGAAACACACACTGAAGCATAGCTTCATAGTGCTTTTCGTGTAACGGAGCTGTGTAATGTCTTAATTCATGTTTGTGTGTTTTATTTCATGCAACGGAGTTAGTTTGCAGAGGTTGCACGTGTAACGGAGCTGCGTCTCCTATAAATACGATTGGTTTGATCTGTGCGAGGCAGTAATGTTAGCTCGATGTTTGGATTATAATAAATGATTAAACTGTTCCAGTCTTCTGTGAATCATTTACTCAACTGAGAAGAGTGCGTTTCATTATATTATATGTAAACCGCAGACTCTAATCAGACGGCTCCACTATGAGCCGTCTGCAATAGAGCAGAAAGGCGTATTTATGGGGGCTAGTTTCATGATGTTGTTCAATAAATATGACATGAAGTCAAAGTCACCACATGGTTGTAAAATAACATCTAATCACGGATGAGATTGTACTAAACATTTCCCAACCGTTTGCGAAAGTTTCGTTCCTGTCTAGCATTCGCCCTATCTAATTCATATTAAAATTTGAACAATTCACAATAATACCTAACACGTAATGCATAGCTCAAATTATTTAAAACTAACACCATTGTGTCGTTAATTACACAGCATGAAGGAATTATTCATGAGGGAAGCAAAGGGTCTGATTTATCATTTAGGGCAATAAAACAACCCACAAACTACAAAAACTCCTGTCGGTCAAATTTGATCTGTGTGGTTCGTCTTTTTAGAATTTTATTTATTTTAAATTAATTTTTAAGAAAGGGGTTTGCTTGTACACAACATGTTTATTGTTTTGCCATTGAAACTAGGGGAAAAGGAATTAAATGTCTGACAGATATACATGTTTACCCCATAAATACGCCTTTCTACGCGTTTGCAAACCGAGTAGACTCATACCAGGGTATGTTCTATTTGATTATGATATACATACATGTATGCAGAACATATATGATTCAAAAGTTTCTGCACTGGCTTAAAATTCCCGTGTCCATATGCTATTATAGCAGTAAATCTAATTAACACTCATGACGTCATTATTTCTTACATGAATATTCATGGAGGAAAGGGATAGACGTAACGTCAAAATCGGTGCCACTTTTGAAAATATGTTACTCCAACTGTAAAAACGATCAGATCTACACGTTGTACTGAGAAATTGATAGTGTCAAATTGAGAAACATACATGTATGAGGAACATTTTTTTATGTTTATTATCGACTGTTTGGTCGTAATCCGTTCAGAATGAATGGAGTAAGGACGATATGAAATTTCGAAATGACGCTAAAAACAAAAACTAAACGAGAAACGTCACG
The DNA here is from genome assembly GCA_963576725.1 of Azorinus chamasolen. NCBI lineage: Eukaryota > Metazoa > Mollusca > Bivalvia > Cardiida > Solecurtidae > Azorinus > Azorinus chamasolen. The sequence goes on along the minus strand of OY755241.1, from coordinate 73,990,274 downwards.
CGTCAAATTTGAATTCTGTATTTTCGATGGAAGCCGCCGAATACGGTTCTGTACACCCCGACAGTTCTTGGCAAACTGACCAATCAAATTCCAAGGATATACTCTGATTGGTAATAATCATTTGTATTAAAGTTTCTGTTGAGTGGGTATCATTCTTACTATTTACAAGTACCCCAATGTGAACTTACAGGAACCCTCAGATTGCTTCACAAATTATTTTCAAAGGTCACAACCGCAGAACTGTTCTTTTTTAAATAATCCTTCACACGAAAATGAGATTTGTAGTCAAGACCTACTGAGGTGCCCACATAATTTATTTAACTCATTTATACCCATAGCATTGAATGAAACCCCGTAGAGATCCCGTATTAATTTGGACTCCATCCAGTCTTCATTTTGAGAGGGCACAGCAAACAACATACCCGGTAGTTGCTGGTATATGAGCCATGGGCATTGCTAGGTCAGGCAAACAGTGCATACCCAAATCTTGATCTACACTGTTTGCCTATGTTCTTTATAAAGACGAGGCAAACAGTGCATACCCAGATCTTGCTCTACACTGTTTGCCTATGTTCTTTATAAAGGTCAGGCAAGCAGCGCAGACCCAGATCAGAAGGCTCCTGAAGGATCCCACTCATCTGGGGTCTACACTGGTTGCCTATGTCCTTTATAAAGGACACTGGACTCAAATGGAGGAATAAAGGAGTTTTAAAAAGCAAATGATTGCTTAATGCAGGGCAAGAATAATACAGAAAAACCCTGCACTAAGCTACTACCTCTTTGAAATTTCAAGAATTATACATCCTTTAAGTGGTCGTATTTAAAAATGTATGAGAGGCACTCTCTAATCAGGGTCTTCACTGTTTGTCATGTTACATTTTATCTTTAAAAAGGTATCTTTACTATCCATAGTGAGCCATATCAGTTTGAATTTTGGGATAGTCTGTTTTATAATTGAGGGTTGAAAGGTGTAATTAATTCATAAGTCATGATATGAGCTATGAAATAAATGTTGGTACAGTAAAACCCCTCTAAAGCGGAATTCCAATAGCGGAGACTTTAAATACTTTTAGGCAGGTGGCTGCTTAATGCAGGATGAAAGTCATACAGAAAGCTCCTAGAGGAGCTTTCTGCATGACTTCACCCTGCATTAAGATGCCACCTGTCTCAAAAGACTAATATTTATAAATATTAAATTTAATGTACGGTTTAGATTGGTTTTACTGACAGCGCTCCCTCTCTACAACGACCTTACCAATAAAGATACCCTCCTTACAACAACGCATGTCACTGTTTCCGAAACAACAGGGCTCCAGAAACAACTTTTTTCCATCGTATTTGCTTTATGCCTTCATCAAACCCTATGTTGTGACTACTCTTTAGAATCGTCACTTTGTGACGATTCTAAAGAGTGGTCACAACATAGGGTTTGATAGAGGCATAACGGTTTTAGTTCTGGAAATAACCTGATTTGGGGATCTGCAAACAAGCTAATTATGTTTGATCTTCCCTCCCTATAATAACTCCCTCTGAACAACACATACAATCTTCGTATCCCAAAGGGTGTCGTTGTAGAGAGGGAGCACTGTACCAAATGTATTTGCAAATGCAGCGAAAGCTTAATGCAGGATGAAAGCTTCTCTGACGGGTTCCTGGATGACTTTAATCTTGTGTTTACCCTTTATCTGCTGAATGTGTTAAACTGACCCCTTCCTGAGAAAGTATTAATTTATTAATAAGAAAATTATTTTTATGACAAATAGTGCAGAGCCTGATCAAATTGTTCCCTCAGGAGTCTGTGGATCTTAATCTACGCAGTTTGCAAATGTGTTATATATACGTTCTCGTATATTAAGCAGTTGCTTACCTGAAATGTTCTTAATTCTTTAACCCTTTACGCCATACACACGCCTTTGCAAACAGACTAAACCTAGATCAGATGGCTGCTATAGGAGCCATCTGATCAGGGTCTGCTCTGTTTGCTTATGATATAATATATATATAATTTTACAGTTTCTGCCAATGTCAACAATTCCTTAGTCACTAATCCATATGCTATTTAACCCATTACCTCATAGGCTATTTTTAGATACAACCTGTTAGAATAAATCTACTGAAAAGGAGCATTAACTAGAGAAAAGGATTTTTTTTTAGAATTTTGTAGTTTGAAACCATTCTGATAAATAGAGCATTTGCTCTTATAGGAGCAAATGCTCTATTTATCACAATGGTTTCACAAATTGACTTTTACAGAGTCGTCAAAAGTCGTCAATTTGAGGGAATGGGTTAAACTATTAATCTAATGAATATTCATGATGTCATTATTTCTTACATGAATATTCATGGAATAAAAAGGGTACCTTAGTTTAATTCTTCTTTACCAAATGCTTGGATCAGGGATATTCTTCTGTACGCCATTTTGTTTCATTCCAGCACACGGATAATTCGTATTCCCAGTTTATCATGCCTTACAGCCGCCTCTCTGGTACTGAAGCAGTCACTCGCCTAATACGTTATTGTTTCTTCCTTACTCAAAAGATTGTGAGGTTTTATTGTACTTAATCTTTTACTCCGTGAATAAGAAAATAGAAATAATGACGTCATGAATATTAATTAGATTAATTGTTATTATAGCACATGGGGACAAGAATTTTTGGTGATGGCACAAACTTCAAAGAATCATATCATCAGCAAAAAGAGTAGACCCAGATCAGACGGCTCCTATAGGAGCCGTCTGATCTGGATCTTATCTGCTTGCAAAGGGGCTGGAAGGCGTATTTATGGAGGAATGGGTTAATATATACTTCAAGCCACAAATGTTATACAAATTTAGGGCATTATTTTGTTAGAAAGTGTGATAATGCATGATGTCTTGCCTTTGTCAATAAAATAATGGTTGTTTTATATGATCTGCAATCAGTGACAATTGTGTTGTTATGATTTACTCTTGTGGTAGAATTTTTAAAAAAAATGTAACCTTGACCTTTTAGTAGTGAATTTTATCTGATCAATATTCATGTAAATTACTGGTATAATGACATCATGGATATTTGTTAGCTGAAGTTTTCTAATGGATTAATTGACAAAGAAGGTTTTGCCCTTAATCAAACTGCAAAATTGGATCTATTTTATTTCATACGCGGACTGTGCAGATCCTGTAGAGACAGCTCCTATGGGGATTGTCCATCTATCTATCTATCTATCTATCTATCTATCTATCTATCTATATATCTATCTATCTATCTATCTATCTATCTATCTATCTATCTATCTATTTACTTTCAATGAATATTCATTAGCTGATATCCCAACCGTTTACTCAGTGATTATTCGTGTAAGAAATAATAACGTCAAGAATATTAGTTAACCCATCGCTTGCTGAATTTTAAAATCCAGTTTTCCTTCTTTACCCATGCCCTGTTGTATAATTACATATATCTTCACTGTGTACAGGTATTTCGCTGTGCAATCACTGATGTGGAGTGCACTAGTTGCACAATCATCTTGTAAATAGTGCAGACCCTGATGTAACAGCTCCTGCAGGAGCTGTCTCATCTTGGTCTTCACTATTTACATGTAGGTATTATATTGACGCGAATAGCAAGCGAAGGGTTAATTAGAATAATTGTTATCATATTAGCACATGCGCAGAGTAGAATCGTATCTTTATTATATCTTTATCAATGTATCTATGGTATAGCATAAGCTAACAGAGCAGACCCTGATCAGATCTATCCAACATGCGTATTACCCCGTCAACCCAACCTGGCTAATTCCATAGGTGCAAATACTCTATTTGTCACAATGGTTTCAAAACCACAAACTTCTTAAATGTTACTTTTCTCTGGTAAATGGTCCTTTTTGGTAGATGTATCCAAAGAGATTGGATCTAGAAATAGCCTATGAGGGAATTGGTTAAAAACAATCCATTGTTACTCTTAAATAGTCGCTTTATAGAGATTCGACTGTACACAATATACATGTAAGCACTCGTTCGACTTGTTTGCACTGCACATTTTTCTCGACCATGACGTTGTAACAAAATCAGAATTTGGCTGTTTTTTTATATCAGCAAAACATACTTTTCACATAGTTATAATTTTACCGTTCTCCAGCTAATCGCCAACTGATACGTGTACGAATCTGCAAACAGCTTGGATCCAGATGAGACGCCGAGTAGCTCGGCGTCTCATCAGGATCCAAACTGTTTGGTATTCGATCAAAAGCTCCCAAGGAGGTTGTTCAACCCGGAATTGCACCCGATCCAAGTTTGAGCAGACATTTTAGATGTTCTAGAGCGTGGATAAGGGTACACGTGATACCCATTGAGATAATTAAATGGAAAGCAGTCTGTCCCATATTAATAAGATATCCTCCAACAATGAAAACTGACACGATATGCAAAATAAGATGTGTGACTCCACGCGTATACTACATGTCATGGGTTGAATGCATGACCGTTGTCGGATTTATATTATTTGAAACGCAAGCAGGGCAGACCCTGATCAAACAGCTCCTACAGGAGCTGTTTGATCACGATCCACTCAGTTTGCAAATGTGTGAAGAGACATATATTCATAAATAGTTGATGATTAACCCTTCCCCTCATACGAACGTGTTTTCACGCATTTGCAAACAGAGTAGACCCAGATCAGATGGCTCCTAGAGGAGCCATCTGATCAGGGTCTGCTCTGTTTGCTAATGGCATTTGATAGATCTGCTTCTTTACTTTTAAAATTGCTAAAATGTTCCACCTTCTATATTTGATTAAAATAATTATCCCAGGAATATTCAGTAAGTATTGAAATTTGGACTATATATAGAAAAGGGAACTGGTTAACTATGTAAAAGGAATTATTTTAACCATTTATCTGACACTTGGTCAATACTTACTGAGCCGTCAGTAGTCTACCTAGTCAGCCCTTTCCCTGTTCTATGTTTATTCCAAATTTCAATACATGTACCTTCTGAATATCCATGGACAAAATAGTTGCAATGAAATATGGAAGGTGGGGATATTGTAGTATTTTTAGAAAGTAAGAAATAGATCTGTCAAATTCCATTAGCAAATAGAGCAGACCCTAATCAGACGGATCCTATAGGAGCCATCTGATCTGGGTCTACTCTGTTTGCAAATGCTTGAATATGCGTTTATAAGAGGGAAAATGTTATGGGTTAACATATTGATATCATACAACCCGGGTAAGGGTTAACATATTGACATCATACAACCCGGGTAACGGTTAACATATTGACATCATACAACCCGGGTAAGTGTTAACATATTGACATCATACAACCCGCATACAACCCGGGTAAGTGTTAACATATTGACATCATACAACCCGGGTAAGTGTTAACATATTGGCATCATACAACCCGGGTAAGGATTAACATATTGACATCATACAACCCGGGTAAGGGTTAACATATTGAAACCCGGGTAACGGTTAACATATTGACATCATACAACCCGGGTAAGGGTTAACATATTGACATCATACAACCCGGGTAAGGGTTAACATATTGACATCATACAACCCGGGTAAGGGTTAACATATTGACATCATACAACCCGGGTAAGGGTTAACATATTGACATCATACAACCCGGGTAAGGGTTAACATATTGGCATCATACAACCCGGGTAAGGGTTAACATATTGACATCATACAACCCGGGTAATGGATACATGTAACATATTGACATCATACAACCCGGGTAAGGGTTAACATATTGACATCATATAACCCGGGTAACGGTTAACATATTGACATCATACAACCCAGGTAAGGGTTACATGTATCATATTGACATCATACAACCCGGGTAAGGGTTACATGTAACATATTGACATCATACAACCTGGGTAAGGGTTAACATATTGACATCATACAACCTGGGTAAGTGTTAAGATACTGACATCTTACAACCCGGGTAAGTGTAAACATATTGAGATCATACAACCCGTGTAAGGGTTAACATATTGACATCATACACCCCGGGTAAGGGTTACATGTAACATATTGACATCATACAACCCGGGTAAGGGTTACATGTAACATATTGACATCATACAACCCGGGTAAGGGTTACATGTAACATATTGACATCATACAACCCGTGTAAGGGTTAACATATTGACATCATACAACCCGGGTAAGGGTTACATGTAACATATTGACATCATACAACCCGGGTAAGGGTTACATGTAACATATTGACATCATACAACCCGGGTGAGGGACAACATATTGACATCATACAACCAGGGCAAGGGACAACGTATTGACATCATACCACCCGGGTAACGGTAAACATATTGGCATCATACAACCAGGGTAAGAGACTTTATTATACTGCAAAGTAAAATCCTCGATTTTGATTGGTCAATTAGCCATGTATAAAAGCCGTGTATCCCTCTAAATTCTGATGTATATACGGAGTCATGAGCAGCAATGGAATTTCCCCCGTCGAGGGCCTCGCTTCATTGCTACAATAAAATAAAAATGGCCGACAAGCTTCACTTCCTCGATTCGATCCAAACAACCGTTCTCAAACGAAATAACACCAGTTTGGGGCGGAACAAAGTTATCCGTTGAGAAACATTTTTGTTAAAGTTGTTGTATAACAATGCAAATGAACCCGATACGTGGGGAAGGTCTTATTCTGCTCTGATGCTGAAAATGTTTGTCAAAGTGTTTGTGCAAGTACTGATTAGCCCCCAAACCCCCGCTTTTACAAAGCCAATCCACCCCTAATTCGATTCAGATTTTATTTATGCACATGTACAGTACACGTACTTGCAAATTACAGTATAGCCGCTCCTTCCAACGCCCATTTGTTTGAATATTATAAAACCGTCACTTTGACGTCATCCAAATGACGTCGGAATAGCGTCAATCTCTCTATTAAGTTTAAGCGTTCTGATGCTGAAAAATAGTGTTTGCTTTACCGCTGATATGCTGAAAGTTTTACTAACGTCTGATTCTTTCAATCCTTTGAGAAACTAATGCACTTTGAAGACCCCTTTCTATCCACAAATGTAATGAGCTGGTTATCATACAGATATTATTTATATAAGCCCTTACCTTGTTTTATAAAAAAAACCAGTATGAGGCCCATGAGGGAAAACGACGTCTACATTAACAACGCTAATTAACTGCTACAAATATTAAACTTTGCAGTATAATAAAATCGTTATACAGATCATTGGCGGGATATCTGACTTTTCATTCCCTGCTGAGGAAAATACATGTAGCCCTCGCCTAACAGCTCGGGCAACATGAATTTCCTCAGCAGGAAACAAAAAGTCAGATACCCCGCCAATGATCTGTATAACTAATAATATACTGACAGCATACAACCCGGGTAAGGGTTAACATATTGACATCATACAACCCGGGTAACGGTTAACATATTGGCATCATACAACCAGGGTAAGGGACAACATACTGACATCATACAACCCGGGTAAGGGTTAACATATTGACATCATACAATCCGGGTAAGGGACAATATACTGACATCATACAACCCGGGTAAGGGACAATATACTGACATCATACAACCCGGGTAAGGGTTAACATATTGACATCATACAACCCGGGTAACGGTAACATATTGACATCATACAACCCGGGTAAGGGACAATATACTGACATCATACAACCCGGGTAAGGGTTAACATATTGATATCATACAACCCGGGTAACGGTTAACATATTGATATCATACAACCAGGGTAACGGTTAACATATTGACATCATACAACCCGGGTAAGGGACAATATATTATCATCATACAACCCGGGTAACGGTTAACATATTGGCATCATGCAAGCCCTTTCAGATTGTGGTTTATTCAGAAGTGCTTTTCGTGAGGTCGAAAAATTCGGACAGATTTAACAAGCATGCAATATATGGGATAATTATATCGTCACAAATAATAACCTCCATGTGAATATGTGCTATTACAAAAAACGTCAAATCACCAACCTGCTCGCTGTATCATATTCTTAGATTAATGGGGGGAATTATTCAACAATCTAAACATATTCTGGTACCAGACAGTGATAGTTACCAGTGGTACTTAACCCTTTCCTTCATAAATTCGCCTTTCTACGCCTCTATAAAAGTCACTTTTTGAAATCATTGGATAAATAGAGCATTTGCTCCTATGGGAGCAAATGTTCTATTTATCACAACGGTTTCAAACTCCAAAATTCTAAAATGTTCCTTTTCTCTAATTAATAGTCTTTTTCGGTAGATTGGTTGGATCTAAAAATAGGCTATGAGGGAATCGGCTAGCCCTTGTCTGCTGACAAACATATGTCTGGTCAATTCTGATCTGTTACAATGTCTACATACTTTTGATTTAAACCTCTTAAGAAACTATTGACCTAATGTCAAACAGCTTGGGTCCTGATGAGACGCCGAGTAAATCGGCTTCTCATCTGGATCTAAACTGTTTGCTATATGCGAATCAGGTCGCGCTTAACCCTTTCCCTGATGAATATTCATGTAGGAAATAATTACGTCTTGAATATTAATAAGATTATTTTTTATAATGGCATATGGACACAGGATATTTCGGCTCAGAGAGAAGCTGTATAATCAGATCTATATTATACCATAAGCAAACAGAGCAGACCCTGATCAGACGGTTCCTACAGGAGCCGCCTGATCTGGGTCTACTGTGTTTGCAGATGCGTCCAAATGCGAAAGGGAAATTGTTAACAGAAAATGGGTTAAACTTACTTCAGAGTTTCATATTGCCTTTGGTGTAAATTCTTTAAATTCTATACGTTTTGACAAACAAAATATGTATCGATGTACAGCAAAAACAGACAATGTCCAGTACGTATGGCGGCAGAATTGAAATCAAGTACATTGTATATGTATCGTATTGCATCGATGCACCTGTGTGCCAAAAATCAACAACAACACACCTGCAGGAGGTATGCATATTTGCGAACACAATTTATGTATCCGTTGTAATATTCCATTAGTAAACCGGGCAGAGCCTGATCAGATGGAGGGTATTTGTGTTTCCAGTAGAACCTAAGCAGCCATTCATGTATTCAACACAAGCAAACAAAACAGACCCTGATCAGACGACCCAAGAATGAAAAGCTTCCAATAGCAACACTTTACCTCATACATGTTCATTTTAGATATAAATTACATCATGAATATTTATTAGCTGGGTTCTTATGATGGTATATGAAAATATGAAGTTTTGGCTAGAGCAGAAATAGTAGAATCAGATCTATATACTTCCAGAGAAAAGAAGAGATCCTGATCAGACATATCCTACTTGAGTCGTCTGATCTGGATCTACTCTGTTGACAAAGGCACAAAAAGGCACCTCTATCAGGCAAACGGTTAACTCTATCCCTGTTCAGTATTCGTTCAAGAAATAATGATACCATATTATTAGCTGAATGTATATAATGTCCATATGTAGACAGATCGATATTATTTCATAAACAAATTGGGTATACCCTGATCAAACGGATCCTACAGGAGCCATCTGATCTGGGTCGCCATTGTTTGCAAATGCATGAAAATGTATTTATACGATGGAAAGGGTTAAGAAGGAGCTAGACGCTATGAGAGACAGACACAGAGATAGAGTCTTGTGTAATGCATTCTGTATCGTGATCCACTTAAAACACTTATCATGCTGTGAAACAAAATAATGTCTGCTCAAATCTTGATCTGGAGCCATTTTACCAATTTTAAATTCGAACAAACATTTGAGAAACTATTGGCCGAGTGTCATTTTACCTATTTAACCATTCTCTTGCTGAATTTTAAAATACATTTCTCCCTTCTTTACCCATGCCCTGTTGTATAATTACCTGAATCTTCACTGTGTACAATCATTTCCCTATGCAACCACTGCTGTGGAGTGCATTGGTTGCACAGTCAACTTGTAAATAGTGCAGACCCTGATGAGACAGCTCCTGTAGGAGCTGTCTCATCTGGGTCTTCACTATTTACAGGTAGGTATATTGACATGAATAGCACGCGAAGGGTTAAAATTCGAGCAAAAGTTTGAAAAAAAAACTACTGAGTGAGTGTCAAACAGTTTGGCACCTGATGAAACACCGAGTGACTCGGCGTCTTACCTGTATCGAACAGTTTGGCACCTGATGAAACACCGAGTGACTCGGCGTCTTACCTGTATCGAATATGTTTGCAAATAAGAGTCAGGTTGAGGATTTCCCTGTTCTATAATTAGACTTTCAATACCTACTGAATATCCATGGCCGAAATAAAATATGGAACGTGGAACAGTGTCATATCTCTTAAATTCAATTAACAAACAGAGCAGCCCTGGATCAGACGGCTCCTGGAAGTCGTCTGGTCCGGGTCTACTCTGTTTGCAGATATGTGAAAAGGCGTCTATATGAAGGAAAGGGTCAACCCATAAAAATATATCTAATTGAATCTATCCAAATACGTATTTTGAACGAATCTAAAAGATCACTTTGATGAGTGTTTCTACAAGAGTGTAACAAAGAGTCCTTTCTGAAAACACCTGGTCTGGGTCTACAGGTTGTGTTTACTTGACCAACATATAACATTTTACTCCATATATACATCGTTCTACGCCTTTGCTAATAGAGCAGACCAAAATCAGACGGCTACTATAGGAGCCGTCTGATCGGGGTCTACTCTGTTTTTCTAATGAACTAATACAAATTATGATTCTACATTTTCTACCGTGACACAAAATATTATAAAATTGATCTATTTAACCCTTTCTCTGCCAATGCCGGATATGTGATTATCTATGCAAACAGTTTGGATCCAGATGAGACGCCGACGTCTCATCAGGATCCAAACTGTTTGTTATTGTTACAATGTTTTTGAAACAAAAATGAAGAAAATAAAAAAAAGATTTTTTTTAGCAGACGACAAAGTTAGCAGACGACAGAGTTTGGCAGCGAAAGGGTTAATAGGCATGGTGTCATTATATCTTACATGATTATTCATGAAGTACACGTATGGTTAAAAGGTGCTCCATTCATGCAATCGTCATGTAAGGTTTTGTCTTTGGTATCTAGTGGAGGTATTTTAATGTTAAATAGACGAGACATGATCCTGGGTTTCATTACTATAGGTCGATGGGGAGCTGAATAATTTGAAACACAAAACATGCAAATCATTGCCGTCTAATGTTTTGTGGATTTCATTTTAACCCATTACCTCATAGGCTATTTTAGATACAACATCTTTGGATAAATATACCAAAAGTGAGCATCAACTAGACAAAAGGACATTTTTTGGTAGTTTGAAACCATTGTGATAAATAGAGCATTTGCTCCTATAGGAGAACATGCTCTATTTATCACAATGGTTTATCAGTGCATCAAAAGTCGTCAATGTGAGGGAATGGGTTAACGCTTTTAAAAATCCTATAGGAGCAAATGCTCTATTTATCACGATGGTTTCAAACTACAAAATTCTATTTGTTTCCCTTTCTGTAGTTAATGCTCCTTTTAATGCTCCTAGTTAATTCATATAACACATTTTTACCTGTATCGTCAGAATTTATATTGAACATGGATGTAAATATTGATTAGTCATAGTAAATATATTTACCACACCTGGGGCTGTACATTAGAAGTGTACTAATATGCCAAAATATCCCGTTTCCCCGCAAAGCCCTAGCTTGCTCTCCCCGCCGCCAAGCCCTAACTTGCTACAACTCATATAAATGTATCGAAGTAGCGACTCTAACATAAAGCAACAAATAAGCGAACGTACTCAAGTACGAAGGGACGGGTCTAAAGAGTGGGTCACAACATAGGGTTTGGTGGAGAATAAAGGAAATTAATTTCGATTTTTTTTATCCCTTTCGTGCCACGATGACGGGTTTATGATATCATATGCAAACAGTTTGGATCCAGATGAGACGCCGAGTAACTCGGCGTCTCATAAAGATCCGAACTGTTTGACACTCTGTTCACTAAAAATAAACGAAACTATGCCCAGCAGACGACAATGCTCGCACCGAAAGGGTTAATTGTTGCATCTTATCGACTGCTAATAAAGAGCAGAAGGAAAGGGTTTGGAATTGAAATATAAAAAATATAAAAAGTATTTGAATTGGATTCGCTGATATCCTTTCTGTTATATTCAAGACAAGCAAGACGTCACCTTCAATGAGCCATATCCGTGTTTCATGGCTACCGAGGAGGGATGTTCGGATATCATAAGTGGATGGGTTGTAGGTATGCCGGGTTTTTGCGGTCACAAGGATGCTGGCTTTCTTGTTAGCCCGACCCGAGGCTATCGCATAGGTGTCATGCAGGTGAGCTCCATATTCCTTACCATTTTCATGGTGGCCATGAAGTTTTGTTGTTTGTTTTTCTCCCTGAAAGCAATGCAACAGTAAGAGGCATAAGGCACACTGCAGTATATACTAATACGATACCCGCTTAAAAAATAAACAAGTTGTTATGGATATAGACCTCGTCGGAAACTTTGAGAATTAAAAGGGCTGATCACGGTACATAGTACAGAACGATATATTATTTACATAAAGCCTACATGAGCAGGCTTGATTTCCAACTGTAATTGTCATCTGACATAGCATCCGTGTCCTTCGTGTTCTAACCTTGACATAACTATTGGATTAAAACATTCCATTGAGGGGATGCGATAAATGATATACATATTCAGCTCTAATTCTAGTTGTTCGAGCCTAATGGGTCTTTTCTAAGAATACCCTGCACTTGAAAATATGAAAAAGTAGTAAAGTCAAGCAGGAAAACACACAAAAACGCAACCACCACAAATCCACAGACAGAAAGCAAGCATCACACACACAACCACGCACACACGCGCACGCACACAATACACACGAGACGAAACTTATAATTACGAACAAACGCACATGCGAAAAGACACCGAAATCAAACAAAGACAATGATGACCAAGAGAGTACCGCATTAGAACAGTCAGTGGCAAAAACACCACTTTGGCTCTAAACCGGTTCACGGACGTCCTAACCTCACTCTTATCTCACAGTCACCATAACTTAACAAATACATGTATAGTAAATACAGGTATTGCGCAGACATCTAACGTACGACGACAATCTAGCTTGTCTTTGTTAATGGACAGGTCAGTTCGAATTATTTATAGTCAAAAATGTCTGATTTTGCATGCATTAACTATTTTAATTGATTTCATTCTTTGACAAAGGTCGAAATATTATAATACGTGTTTTATACAAAGCTACACACAGCATGTTCTTCGACCTCATACTGATAAAGAATCTGAACATAAAAGACATTTCTTAAATTTTAAATCATAAATAAAGGTATAGATTTTATTGATATTCAAAGTTTTCTTTCGTGATAAGAATGTAATCGATACTATTACTAAATATTTCATAAGTTCTGAATTACCTGTTATCTGCTATAAATACAATAAATCAATAAGGAACGTTATTTTTAACTACAATAAAATTGTATCTGACTTAATATTGATGTCAATACCCCTACTTCTTGAGACTGTAGCACTTAAAGCTGTTGTTGTAAACCAGTTGGTCACGTCATTACTATGGCATGTTAGGCGTTGCAATATTGTATAAAATATATTTTTATTGTATAATTTTATATATTTATTATATATTTTTTGTGTCACCTGCCGAGAAGCAGTGTGTCACTTGGGGATCTCTTTTGCGTCGTCTGTCTGTCCGTCACACTTGCTTTTTCGGTTGTTGTTTCTAAACTAATCATTATAGAGCTTTCAAATTTCACATGTGTCCTCCTCTCATTAAAAACCATTGATATAACTAAGGCCCATGACTCTGCATGCAATACTCTTTTTTATTTATTCCTATTTATTCACTATTTCTTTCTTGGCTGCCATTCCTAAACTACTTAGAGAGCTTTCAAATTTCACATGTGTTTTCTCTCATTGAGGATCATTGATGTGACTAAAGTCCCTCACTTTGCATGCAATACCTTTTGAGTTATCCCCCTTTTTCTGATTTCACTCCCGCATATTAAGTTTTTGTGTCAGCTGCGAGCAGATGACACATGTGTTCCTCTGGACACTGTTGTATATATTGTATATTTTATATATATAATATATATCTATTGTATATTTTATACAATAAATATATATTTGATATATTAAATATATGAAATATACAATATATAAAATGTACTTTAAGTATATATTTTATACAATATATGTTACTACTGACGAGACGTTTGTCGAACCATGTTTGGTTAACTATTAGTTTAAATTAAATTTATAAGAAACAGAGGCGTGTTAAGTTGACATCTTTTTTCTGTTTTTATACAATATATATATTAAATATGCAATAAATTTGAAGATTTGTACATTAAATATACAAAATCTACAATAAATATATAAAATTATAAACTGAATATATTGATTTTGCAACACGTTAAATATATTGATTGTGTATTGACCAATGGATCGTTTTAGCATGTTCTGCATCAACGATAGTTGATTCGGTTCTGTACCGATCACCGAAGTTAAGCAACGTCGAGTCCGGTAAGTACTTGGATGGGTGACCGACTGGGAATACCGGGTGCTGTAGAAGTTTTATTTTATTTTAATTATTTCAAAAACTGTTCATTTCACTGCTAAGGGATGAAAACAAGTTGTTTATACATTTAAAACTTTTTTTCTGCTCCGATCACTAAGAACACATCTTAATAAGGCATATTTCTTTCGTTTTCAATAACATTTTGAATAGTTTTATAGTCTGACAGTCGTTGTAAACCCTAAACCCTTTACTCCATGAATATTACGGTAAGAACTAAGTTCATTATGAGTATCGATTAGATTAACTGTTATAATTGCAAATGGAAAAAAAGAACCTTTGACTGTGGCAGAAACTGTAGAACCATTTCTGTATCATATGATAAGCAAACAGAGCAGACCCTGGTCAGACAGTTTTCTGATCTAGGTCTACTCTGTTTGCAAAGTCGTAGAAAAGACATGTATGGATTGAAAAAAAACAACGTATTTTTATATTATTGATACGCGTATTGCTTTTTACGAATCTAATTAACATCTACTACCACCTCGACCAGAAGATATTTCGATATCTGAAGAAGAACATTTCGAATTTTCATTCTAATTATGTTCTTGCTCCTGTTGACAAGGCATCACATAGCGTAATAATTATGTGGAGATTGTATCATGTTGACAACTTGAAGAAGGAATTAAATTTGCTGTTTCCTTGTGTTGCTGTTCGGGCGAGTGTTTGTTCTGTATGTTGTGTTTCCTGCATGACTCATTTTTGTGCTTTTGTTCACAACACATATTGCAGTTCAAACCCCTGAAAACGACATAGTCTCGGAACATCTAAACATGTGCAATACTTTTTAAGTCTAATCCTAACATAAAACAACATAAACTTTCTATTATGTACTGGATTCCGAAGCTAAATACAAATCTGTTTAATCTGTTGCAAAAATCGCGTTTTATTAAAACTCTAGTTATTGTACTACTACTAAACTTTTAACGTCGTGTCTTACTATCAAATAACACTTTAAACGTAACTGTGATAACTATATGACAATTCTGGTATTGGTTTTGCCCATAAAAATGTTCCTTGTTTGTAATGTTCAACTTTCATTCTTTTCGAATTCAGAAGTTGAAAATTACACAATGTGGACCTACCTTGATGTTTGTAGATCTTTAACACTTCTTTTAGATAACACGTCTGCACTATGGGGATACCATATATCGGCAAGGTTTTGGTATACCTATGGGAAAAAATTGGGTCCCTTTTGTTGCAGATTTGTTTTTATATTGCTATGAGAGGGAGTTCATGATTAGCTTAAAACCTGATACACAATCTGACATTGTTAATGTTTTAAATGAAACTTCTAGGTATTTAGACGATATTTTGAATTTGGATACTCCTTGTTTTGAAAATATTGTTTCTTCTATTTACCCAAAAGAACTTACTTTAAACAAATCGAAGAATCGATCCGACATTCAGTCTTCCTTTTTAGGTTAAATCTTTCAATCACTAATGATAAAAATATTCTGAAAATGGGTAATCCTTCGAAAGCAAAAGTAGAAATGCAAAAAGAGCAAATTGTAGACTTGGTTTTATTGAGTCTGTTCATGAGTAGTAATTAAAAAATGCAACACTACTCACGCCTTCCTATCACCGACTTAAGCAGTATTCAATTTTCAAAACTAATAACATCAAAACTAATTATTCCTAAGGTAAATATACGATAAAAGGGAAGATTTCGATTTCAAAATTGTTAATTATCCTTCTCCAGATAGCGATGTCCACCGGTCTATATTGGCTTTGTCTGAGCCTGTTCTTTGCTAGAATATTTTAATAGTCGTAATTTAGTTATAAATTCTGAAGGGAGGTGATCCCCCGACAGCAAAAATTCAAATTACTCATAAACCTCGCCCCATACTTCATGCTCAGTGTTGTTATACCTTCTGATCTTTCGAGATCATTAATGTCAGTACTTCTTGTTCTGAAAATTGAATACCGCTTAAACCGGTGCTAAGGGGCGTGAGCATTTTTGCACTTTCAATTACTGCTCATGAAAAGACTCAATAAAACCGAGTTTGCTTTTTCTCTTTTTGTGTTGCAATTATAGCTTTCGAGGAATCACCACCCTTCCGAATTTTTAAGCAAGGTCATATATATCATAAAATTCGGAGAGCAGTTTCAAAATGTTATTATCGAACTTGACCTCCCATTAGTAAATATAACTGCAATTTACGAACGTCACTGCAACAAGGTATTTCTCATCTGGATTTCTATGGTGATGTTATCTACAAAACTAGGAAAATTCAGGATTATATCAATTTTCATGATTTGTTTATTAAACATATTAAAACTTTTAGGAAGAAAGGTTATGACCCAATTATATTGCAACACACTGCATGTCTGGTTATCCTTTTAAGTCGGTCGCTACACGTTTCCCTTTTTGCTTGCACGGTGACAGTCCGAAGGTAGTACAATAAGATGGTATACTCTTAAACCAACCGAGAAACGGGATGAGCTCGCCATACCTATGTATTGCATTTTTCTCTGTCGTGTCCTTAATGGCTTCCCAGCAGTTTATCTGTTTTCAACAAAATCACTTAGTACATATTTGGCTGACTTTCACAATTGTTATGCTATGTTTTAAATATTGTACTGTGGTTACGTCTTCTATGTTGTGTGGGAAGACTGTTTGTTTAGCTAGGGTGGCTTTGAGATACGTGTGAGAGTAGGATGTCCGTAAATCGGTTTAAACCGCGGTGGTGGTTTTGTCACTGACCGTTCCAATGCGGCATTCCTTTTGTCGCCCTTGCTTTCATATTTGTTTGGTGTCTTTGCGTCTTTGCATTTATATTTTTGTTCGGGTTTGTGGTTTTCGTTCGTCTGTCTCTGCGTGTGCGTGCTTGTGTGTGTCCGTCCTTGCGTGTGTGTAGGTATGGTGTATTTGTACTTGTTCGTAGTCTCCTGTGTGTATGTCTGTGTTTATTGCTTTCTATCGACGTTTTTGTGATGATTGCGTTTTAGTGGCTTTTCCTGCTTGACTTTACTCCTTTTTCATTTAAAACGCATACACATATTTACAAAATCATCAACAGTAGTTAATTATCAAACATCGAAATTGTATTCATAAGTTCAATTGCTATTTTCAGGTTCACTGGCATAATCCGTTGAAGATCAGAGACTACACCGACAGTTCTGGTCTTACCTATTATGCAACTCCAAAGTTACGTCCATTTAACGCAGGCACATTGATCATTGACAAGACAATGTTTCAAATACCACCTGGACAACACGAACACTACGAATACGGTGGCTGTAGCAACAGATGCCTGTCCCAGTTATTGACTGATAACATCACAATCTTCAGAACTCTTAGTCACATGCACGCGTTGGGTATGAACGAAATACATCAAATACAAATATAATCTAGACTGAATATGAATCGATATAACAGTCCCATTTGCAATTACTTCTTGGCATATCAAAAGTAATTACTGATAAATTAATTCCACATTTTAGCCCAGTAAGTGTACCCAGGTGTTAAATTAGTAACTACATGTATTAGCAAAGAAAAAGTCGCATTAACCCTTCGCTTGTTTATCTTGCCATAGCTGACATATATAAACAGCTTGAATCCAGATCAACCGTTGAGTAAATCGGTGTCTCATCAGAATCCAAATCGTTTGAAACTCGGGCAAAAGTTTCTCTCAAAGATAGATCGAAGCATATGTGAATAGTGTTACGGATCGTAGTTTAAGATATATTATTTTGATAGAACGCAACGCATTGTCTTCTCTCATTTTGTCGACAGGAAAGGCTCAGACAACGATACTTCAGCGCAATGGTGCTACAGTGTATTTAGCAAAAGATGACGAGTATCGATTTGATAGCCCCGTCATCCACATGTAAGTGAATATATTTAGATATACGTAATTTGAAACCTTTTCAGTGATAGCCCTTTTAGTTCTGCACCAAGAACTATGTAATGAGAACTCTTTAGAATCGGAATGATGAGACTCTGCTTGTATCCTTGTCAGTGATTACCCCTTTATTTCTGCACCAACACGATGCTCTGACCTCTCTTTTAGAATTGCCTCGAAGAGACTCTGCAAAATCCATGTCAATGATAATCCTTTTATATCTGTACCAAATCCTTTGACTGTTTCTTGGAACACAAATGCAGAAAATAAAATTGGAATTTGTAGCAGAAGACAAAATTTGAAGACGATAAAATATCGCAGCGAAATAGTTATATTCTTTCACCAACTAGAATGTCCATATGTGTTAGATAAGGACGCATTCTTTAGACCCCGGTAAACAATTATTGCAATTGGCAGATTTGCAGTGCTATCATGAGCCATTTTGACTATGAATACACAATAAAACGCCAATTAACCCTTCGCTGGCTATTCACGTCAATATACCTACCTGTAAATAGTGAATACCCAGATTAGACAGCTCCTACAGGAGCTGTTTCATCTTGGTCTGCACTATTTACAAGTTGATTGTGCAACCAGTGCACTCCACAGCAGTGATTGCAGAGCGATGTACACTGTGAAGATATATGTAATTATACAACAGTGCATGGGTAAAGAAGGAGAAATCTATTTTAAAATTCAGCAAGAGAAGGGTTAATGGTAAGGTGATGTGACGAATAAAGGATTAGAGACGCATGATTTCCTCTTATCCCTTGCACTACAAAGCAACACGCTATATCATGTGATTATATACATGTATGGCCACATTCATACATTTGCGGTATATGACATCGGTCCTAAGAGTCAATGAAGTACCTTTATTTCACTGGTTACCCAAATGATATTAACCCTTCTCTTGCTGAATGTTAAAATACATGTATCCTTCTTTTCCTATGCCATGCTGTATAAGTACATACACCTTCACTGTCTACAATTATTTCTCTGTGCAATCACTGCTGTGGAATGCACTGCATGCACAATCAATTTGTAAATACTGCAGACCCTGATGCGACAGCTCCTGCAGGAGCTGTCTTATCCAGCTCTTCACTATTTACAGGTAGGTATATTGACGTGAATAGCGAACGAAGGGTTAGACAATACCATTAATGTGATAAACTTGAACGCAGTCTGTAGTTGAAACACGCTTTAACATGTCTAAGACTATATAAATCAGTCGTTTATATGCTAAGAAATATATTATTTCATTGGTTCCCCCAAATTGCATCAATGCAATATAATTATAGAGACTGTACTTACAACATATAGTCTGCACTTGCAACACACTTTAAAATGTCTAAGATTAAATACATCATTCGTTTATATGCTTAGAAGAATATTGCAAGGAAATCGATCGGTGGAACGCTGAAGAAGATCAAACTGTTTCATACTCCGATATTATTCGCCGTATATAGTATTTATTCGGGCAGTGTTATTGTTTCGTAAGTGTTCCAAATAGACCTATAATGTTTGCTGTTCCATTTATACGGGTATTTGATGTCGTATGCATCCAGATGACACACCGAGTAACTCAGCTTTTCATCATAATCCAAACTGACACTTAGTTTGTAGGCGTTTCTGAACCAACATGACCTAGTTGTAACAAGTTTTTGACCGATGTAACCCTGTTGTAACTAGTATTCGACCACTATGATAGTGTTGTATCTACTAGTGAATTACTTTGACCTTGTTGTAACTAGCAATGAACGACTATGACTTTGCAACTAGTACAAATCAGAATGATGACCTGGCTGTCAGTAGTATTGGACTACAATGACCTTGTGTAAACTAGAATGGAACCATTATGACCCTGTTGTAACTAGTATTTAACCACTGTAACGCTGTTGTTAATAGTACTGCACCACTATTACCTTGTTCGAACTAGTATTAAACCGTAGTGACTTTATTGCAACTAGTATTTAACAAATATGCCATTATTGTACCTAGTCTTGAACCAATATGACTTTGTTGTCACTAGTTTGTAAAATGCATTGTTACGTTTGCCCTATATTCTGTTCTAACGATTGTAATTGTCGTTTTTGGAAAGGTATCCTGATGGAGTGGTCGTTAGACCAGGGGATGAGTTGCTGACCACCTGTGTGTACAGGTCTACCTCTCGCACTACAACTGCTTTCTACGGAGGAGGATATCAAGACGAAATGTGTTACAGTTTTATCGCATATTACCCAAAAGAAAATCTGAGAAGCTCGAGTAAGTAACAACTTACAATATTACAATCCACTCCTAAAACAATTAACCATCCGCCTGCTAAACGCCATCCTATATACATATAAAACAGCTTAGATCCAGATGAGATGCAGGCTCCAATCTATTTGACACTTGGGCAATGGTTTCTCAAACGTTTTGAACAATCCAAAGTAAAGTTCGGAGATCAGAATTTGAGTAATCATCATTTTTCTCGTGGCTTAGGGATAAAACTGTTCGGTTGGTCATGTGGTGGCAGCCTTTCCGGGTATCTTTGGTAAAGGTATTCCCGATGTATGTGTGATATATTAAGTTTTCCGATATGAAAATAATGTTTTACTAATCTTATTGTTCTTCTGGTCACATGCAAATGAATCTTTTCCACCATTACAGTACAAAATATCTATTAAAAAGCATTGGACGTCATTTATATCCTAATTTACTTACTGAAACTGTTAACTAAAGGGCGATTGTTGTGTGTTAGAATTTCTGATAACTTCTTTATTGTAAAGTTAGCTTTTATTGGTGCACACACTATTTGCGGTAAATGACATATTTAATGTGTGTTCATCTATATCGATCGTTTATCTAAAGTGGCAATGAATGTGACATAAAAATAGACCATCTACAAAACCATAACCAAGTGACTTTGCGCTATCTGACATAAATGATTTAATTTACGTACATGTGTTTCTGTAGTTTATCGAAAGTCCTTAGGAAGGTGTCTATTTTGAGTAGACTGTATACAGTGTTCCCTCTCTACAACGACACCCTTTGGGATACAAAGAGTGTATGAGTTGTTCAGAGGGAGTTGTTATAGGGAGGGAAGATCAAACATAATTAGCTTGCTTGCAGATCCCCAGATAAGGTGTATTACGAGAACTAAAACCGTTATGCCTCAATCAAACCCTATGTTGTGACCACCCTTTAGAATCGTCACACAGTGACGATTCTAAAGAGTGGTCACAACATAGGGTTTGATGGAGGCATAAAGAAAATACGATGGAAAAGTTGTTTCTGGAGCCTTGTTGTTTCGGAAACAGTGGCGTGCGTTGTTGTAAGGAGTGAATCGTTATTGAGAGGGCCGTTGTAGGGAGGGAGCGCTGTACTATTTTTACCGCGGGATGAGGGATATAACTAGGTACTTATCTTATTTTTCAGAATGTTACAAGGTACTAGATATGGACCTTTGTTCAATACAGAGCGGTTATGTCAACGGCTGTGATTTGTCTGTTCTCAATGATCCAACGTAAGGACTCGTACTTTTTTAAAAGCTCTGTCTGTTATTCGTGTTGTTAGGATATAAAAGCCAAGGGCGTAGCTAGCGATATGCACTTACGCACGTGCGTAAAATCAGTCTGAAAGGTAAAAACATTATTGCCAAAATGGAACGAAAGTCGGAGGCAAAAAGGGTAGACTTTGTTAAACGTTCTAACGTGTCATATACGCTTTAACCTATTCCCATCTTGACGTCTCTGGTAAAAGTCTCCTTTTGAAACAAGTGTAATAAATAGTGCATTTGCGCCTACAGGAACAAACGCTTCGTTTATCACAATGGTATTCAAACTACATAGTGCGCCCGGACCCCTATAAACACGGTACGAACATTGTATTTGGATTCATCTACGCTCCTGACAGTGCTACACGTTTGGATTTACCTTGATTTATATGTTATAAAGTACTAAATATGTACCACTGATGCATACTGTGCGTTTATGTCAACGGCCTTGGCTTGTCTGTTCTCAGTAATCCAACGTAAGGACTCTTAATATGTATCTATGAAATGAAAAAAGTAGTAAAGTCAAGAAGGAAAGGCCACACACAGGACACAACCATCAGCAAAGCTCTGTATTTGTGTGTAGTTTTAATTGTTCAGGCAGAAATCATTGCCACAGGTTTACATCTCGTGTCCCTTAATCCTTTAATGGTAAAGACGCATTTTCCCGTAATTGTGAACAGACTGCTTTAGAGAAGACGTCTGATCAGGGTATGTTCTGTTTGCTTAACCCTTTCCCTGTTCTAAGTTGAGTCCAAATTTCAATACCTACTGAATATTCATTAACGAAATAGTTATACAGAAATATGGAACTTTGAACATTTCAGTCATGTTAGAAAGCAAAGAAACAGATTTATCAAATTATATTAGCAAACAGAGCATAACCTGGTCAGACGGCTCTTCGGAGCTTTGCAAATGCGTGCAAACACGTTTGTATGAGGGAAAGGGTTAAATGACATAATATAGATATGAGTCTACAGTTCCTGACACAGCGGAACATTTCCCTGTTAATATGCTATTATAACATTCAGTTAATTTTTATTCCTACAGTATTTTTTTCTTACATATATTTTAATCAGTTAACCTTTGATTTGCCGAATAATTAATTAAAACTGGCTCTAAAATTTTACTAGATCTAAACAAATACAGTTAAACTGCGGTATCTCGAACTTCGGGAAAACTTCTGTCCTTCCAAAATTTACAATACATAAATTTTCTAAACTGTATTACTACGCATGTCTAGAAACACATGTAACAGCTTAATGCAGGTCTAAAGTAATGTTGAAAGCGCCTACAGCAGCTTTTAGCATTACTTTAGACCTGCATGAATGCATGGTTTACGTTTGCTACAGATGCCGTATGATTTCTTTGTCAGCTATTTACGATATTGTTTTGCATCACAGAAGTCTACGGAATGCAATATTAATGCTCATATTGGCTACGATCATCGCAGGATATTCTGGGTAAACTGATCGGGGCTTACCCGTACATGGCTTACCCGTACAATGACTGAGCGGCAACCATACAGAGATCGTGCGATGTCACTGCGCGGTCTCTGCAAGTTTGGATACGGCTAGACAAACTATTAAAAATGGGAATGCCCAATAAATATGAACCCAACCGAAATAACAAATAGTCACACGGCCATCGTGCGGTCGCTTAAGGTTGCCGTAGGATGACCGTGCGGTGTACGTACGATGTCCCGGCTATTGTACATATACGGACACCGAGCGGCAACCTTGCTGTGATCATGCGATGACTGTACGATCGCTGTACGATTATTCGGCTACATGTCCACCGAATATATAGACGACACTCGTGTGGCTTCCGAACAATACCCGTGCCGAGATCATACGATGCCCGTAACTACATGTACGTGTTTACGGGCTGTGGGCTTGAGAATTTTGAAAATTTGTATAACTTTTTTATGACAAATCGAAGAGGCTGCGGCGCCCAGGAATCCGTACAATAATCGTAGGGCGACCGCCTGCCTCAGCACGGAAATAGCCGTACGACGAGTCAACGGGCGCCATAAATTCATCGCAGAGGAAGCTAGACATTAGCTGTAAACTTGAGAAACTGTCTAGATTAAAAATGAATCGAATCGAACCTCTGTTATCTCGAAGTGATTTGTATTGTCCCCTGAATTTCGAGATATGGAAGTTGAACTGTTTGTGGCATACAAAGTTTATCATTGAAGAAAATGACTTGTATGACAAGCAGTACAGACACTATTCAAAGGCCTCAATCAGAAGTCCCTTGATGTTGGTCTACACTTTGTCTACAAAGCTCGTATAAACTCGGTCCTTTGATATTAACCCTTCGCTTGCTATTCACGTCAATATGCCTACCTGTGAATAGTGAAGACCCAGATGAGACAGCTCCTGCAGGCGGCGCACACTTCATCACTGATAGTGACCCATTGAATTATGAAATTTCACATTTTAGCGTTGGACCTGACCATTTCATATAATTAAAGGGTCTGAAACAAATTCATAGTCCACAGTAGAACACGCATTTAGCGAGAACATTACAAAACATGGTAATAAGAGCAGGTGTTACTTACTGTAGAGCGAAAGTAATGAGACATTAAGCTACTACCTGTGACGTATCTAAAAAATCCAGAATGATAGTTGAGTGGTCATTGTAAACAGGTTTTATCGTATTTTAATTTACAGTAATGCACAAACAGTCACCATTAAAACTCGAGTCTTGGAATATTGTACACCAGGGATGTGTCGTTCGGAATGCCTTGCGTATGTCCGCGACGTGAAGAAAAATCCCTGTTACAGCGGTGACGTCGACAAGTTTACGAGACAGACGGCTATGAGGGAGAACCCACAGGTCGTGGCCTGGTACGCTGCACTCGACTCCTGTGACGTAGAACTTCTGCGAGAACACTGTGGAAGTGGGGATACAAACACAGCGACGTCTTATGGAATAAACGTCGCCCTGTTAGGAACAATTCTTGTTTTTCAGATTACATTTTAACTCCAGTAACATCACTGCAGTTTACATGTTTATTACACTGACATTATAATCCGGAGCATGGATATTCACTGATTTCCATTAACCCTTTGCCTGCTGTAAATATATGTCTGCTCAAACTCTGGTATGTTATAATTGTGTTGCTTTAGATTGGTTAACCCTTCTCTTGCTGAGTTTTAAAATACATTTCTCCTTATTTACCCATGCCCTGTTGTATAATTACATATATCTTCACTGTGTACAAGTATTTCGCTGTGTAATAACTGCTGTGGAGTGCACTAGTTGCACAATTAACGTGCAAATAGTGCAGACCCTGATGAGACAGCTCCTGAAGGAGCTGTCTCATTTGGGTCTTCACTATTTACAGGTAGGTATATTGACGTGAATAGCAAGCGAAGGATTAAATCTTTGTGAATATATTGACTGAGTGCCAAATAGTTTGGATCCTGGTGACAGGCTGAGTTACTTGGCGTCTCATCTAGATCAAATTAGTTGTTTGCAAATGCTAGTCAGATCATGCTTAGCATGCAAACGGTTAACTGTATCTTCCCATATGGCTTAATCTGTCCTGAAAACAAGCTAAGACGGGAATACCGCAAACAACGTACACACCCCGTTAGCCACCGGGTCGGGAATTACAAGAGGCCACTGGAATATTTTTTATATTACATCACTCAGCTTGTATCTAAAGCTCTGAAAGTGGGAGACCCTTCGAAAGCAAAAGTAGCAATGCTAAAATAGAAAATTGCAAACTCAGTTTAATTGTGTCTGTTCATGAGTAGTAATTAAAAGTGCAACACTTTTCACGCCCCTAGCTCTGGCTTAAGCAGTATTCGATTTTCAACTAATGATCCCGAAGGACCAGAACAAATAACAACACTGATTAATATAACGAGTTTATAATGTTTTGTACTCCTTACGTGTGATATAACATGCAGATGACGTAATTGTTTGGTTGACAGTTGCCATTTAAGGTCCATTTAGACATGTACTTTGATTCACTTTTCCTTGTGAACATTTGAAAAGATCGATGTTTTTGTCGCGATGCTCGAAATGAACGGGGGTACATGTATGTACAAAGGTGATCCCTAATTGTCTAGATCGTCCACTAAATGCACATGGGATATTGTAAAGTGACCGTCAAGTGACGTCAGCTTGCAATGAAAATTAACAGTAATGCGACCTAAAGCTGAGTCTTAATTCAAAGCTGATATAACAAGAAAATAGAAAATAATAAAAGACAGTAGTCCCAGTCGAGAGAAACGTCTTCCGCTTCAAGAGAGAAAGGTGGGGAATATGGAACCTGTTGCCTGCATTTATTCAGTTCTAGTTTCTCGTTTGTAGTTTGATCGTGCTTATCATATACAAAAACAGAACAGAGTTTCTATGTACAATAGAACCTCTCTAATGCGACCACTTAATGAATAAACATGGCTGTCTCTATAACAATGTGGTTGCTTAATGCAGGGCAAAAGTAATGCAGAAAGCTCATCCTCTACTTGTTTCCTGCACTAAGCTACCAACAGCATCAAGCACCCGAAATTATACCTATTTTAGGTGGTCGCATTAGCGGGGGTTTACCATACATGTATATGTACATGTAATAGTATCTATAATATTACAGTCCGTGGAAGCGTGATTCACTGACACCGTATACGGGCTATTTAAAAAGTTTCTGCTAGTTCCGCTATAATTTCCAGTATCGGTTTGAGCAAACAAAACGTAAAATGATGTTACATGTAACCTCATATGCCATATTAGAGGTAATTCAGCGCAGACATTAATTCACTTGAAGAAATATATTGGGACTTTAAATATAAGTTGAAAAAATCGCCTGTGTTTCTTGCTGGCGTGTGTGTGTGCGTGTGTGTGTGCAAGCGCGCGATAAAATAATATGATTCCAGTGTTCATTTACAATTGATATTTACTCTCATTTACTGAAATAAACATGACACTCAGCACGCCTTGTTTCTTATTTTAATTAGCTGGTTTGGTAACAATCAGTAGTAACTGTTGAAATGAACACTCATGTAATATCCTTTAATATCAACTATAAGCAAAATATTGAATGTTATGTATTTTTATAGGTTTTCAGAAGTTGCACTGTGTTAAAAATAATGTGAATCATCATGCAGAAAACATATTTCTGCTAAAACTGGATCTCTTACAGTTTTACTTACATCTGAGCGTATAATATTTGACCGAGGGCCAAAGAGCTTGAACCTGATGAGACGCCAAGTAAATACGCACCTAAGCATGATCTAAACTGTTCGCCAGTCAGTCAAGTGTTTGTAGAAATCCTTAACCCTTTCCTCCATAAATACGCCTTTATACACCTCTGTAATAACCACTTCTTGAAACCATTGTGATAAATAGAGAATTTGCTCCTATAGAAGCAAATGCTCTATTTATCACAATGGTTTCAAACTACAAAATTCTAAATTTTTACTTTCCTCTAGTAAATGCTGCTTTTGGGTAGATTCATTGAAAGAGGCTAAACTATCCTATGGAGGAAAGGGTTAATATTATGGAGTGTCATACTGCCTTGATCGTGATAATATGCCGTGTTACTCGGCGTCTTATCTGGATCCAAACTGTTTGCAAATGTGATCAAAGATTCGATCAATGCTGTAAATTCATTTAAGTCGTGGCGTTGAAAGGTTTATCAGAGAATGTCTTCCATAAACTGAAGAAGAATGTACAGCAGTTAAGAGAGAAATAAAATATATATCATGTATATATGTACTTTCTTATCTCTACTCTCTCTACCTAAATCAGAAGTAGTGGTATTTGGAAACATGCACAGAGTGTTTAAGCAAACGGTGCGCTGGAATGAAACACAATAGGATGCATTGCTGGTTCTAACTTGTATGCCATCAGTTTATCCTTGCACAGCTGGGGCAAAATGTATGATTAAATTTGGTTTGGGTGCAATTTAAGCTATTTCCAATTCAAGCTTTTCAGAAACTATACAGTTTTGATCCTGATGAGAAGCCAATTACTCGTCATCTCATGTGCACCAAAATGCGAGTTAGGTCGCTAACAACACGACGAGGTTTAAGGTACTTGGATGAGGTAGAGGGGGAAATGTTAAGGTAGCGGGCGAAATGATAACCTTTCCACCACACAAACGCATTTTCACGCATTTTAGAACAGAGTAGAACTAGATCAGACGGATCCTGTGGGAGGAGTCTGATCAGAGTCTGTTCTACTTTCTAATGGAGTGTGATATATCTGTTTCTTTATCTTCTAAAACGGCTACGATGTTCCACATTCTATAGTTCATAAAATCTATTTTGTCCATCATTATTCAATAGGTACTAAACTTTGAAAAAAAAACATATAACAGGGAAAGGGTTAATCCTTATCCGTATCCGGCATTAAATAATTATATCTGCACAAACCGTTCAATTACTTCCGCTCATTCAAGCGTTTAACCCTTTCCCTCATATAAACGTGTTTTTCTCGTGTTTACAAACAGAGTAGACACAGATCAGACGGCTTCTATAGGAGCCGTCTGATCAGTGTCTGCTCTGTTTGCTAGCAGAATTTGAAAGATCTGTTTCTTTACTTTCTTAAATAGCTACAATATTCCACCTTCCATAGTTCATTATTACTATTTTGTCGATGAATATTCAGCAGGTATTAACATTTGTAATAAACATAGAACAGGGAAAGGGCTAGGAAACATTTGGCCGAGTTTCAAACATGTTAGGTTTTGGTGAGACGTTAATGTACCCGGCGTCTCATTGGGATCCAAGCATTTTGCAAATAACATTCAATCATTCTTATTAGGCGAAAGGGTTAACCCTTCGCTTGCTGTTCACGTCAATATACCTACCTATAAATGGTGAAGACCCAGATGAGACAGCTCCTGCAGGAGCTGTCTCATCAGGGTCTGCACTATTTACAAATTGATTGTGCATCCAGTGCACTCCACAGCAGTGAACACACATTAGTGAAGATATATGTAATTATACAACAGAACATGAGCAAGAGAAGGATTAATACTTTACTCAATAAACACGCCTTTCAATGCCTTTGCAAACAGAGTAGGCCTAGATAAGACGGTTCTTGAGGGAGTCGTCTGATCAGTGTTTGATCTGATTGCTTATTATATAATATAGCTATGCTTCACAGTTTCTGCCATGGTAAAACATTCATGTGTTCATGTGCTACTATAACAAATAATCTAATTAATATTCATGATCTCATTATTTCTTACATAGATATTCAT
This sequence comes from Azorinus chamasolen, assembly GCA_963576725.1. NCBI lineage: Eukaryota > Metazoa > Mollusca > Bivalvia > Cardiida > Solecurtidae > Azorinus > Azorinus chamasolen. Next base: position 73,961,062 of record OY755241.1, on the reverse strand, counting down.
GGAACCCTTATATTGATATTCACGGAATGACTCATATTTGCAAAACAGCTTGGCATTTCATCAGGAATAAGGGTGTGTGAAACTCCGTCATTATGTTCTTAAAAGCCCTGTATGACTATATACCTTGAAACAGACCAGGGGTTTAACCCATTACCTAATAGGCTTTGAATAAATCTACCGAAAAAGAGCATTACCTAGAAAAAAGGAAATTTTAGAATTTTGTAGTTTGAAACCATTGCGATAAATATTTATCACAATGGTTTGACAAAATGATTTTTACAGAGTCGTCAAAAGTCGTCAATATTAGGGAATGGCTGATATCTCTACTTGCGACATATTTTTTTGTATCTCACCAGTATTAAGGCTGCGTGAAACTGCGTCAAGAGTTTCTGAAAAGCCCTGGATCAATTGAAATTTAGTATAAACCTTGATACAGACCCGGGTTTTAAAGTGATATATCTACTTGCAACGTATTTTAACAACGTCTAACAATTACATTTATCATGTGCGTATATGCAGAAAAGAAGTATATTCAAAGAAAACCAGCCGACTAAACACCGAAAAAGACACAACTTAAATGCGTTTAACAGGTTATTCTGTTTAACCTGTGTTATATTTATTCGGCTCGGTTTTTAGTTTCGTTAACTGATCGACTAAGATGGATAATAATAGTTATGGAACAAAAATAAGTATCGACCAAAACGGTTTATTTTTAATATCAAGGACATCTTTCGATTAAAGTTCAAATCGACAATCTCCATAACAATGATTGGACATAACAAATACCAAGTTCCTTGGTACCAAAACTGTAAGAGACATATCTCGTGAACACCACAGGGTGCAGCTTACATGAGAGATTAGGGTCCATGCTTATAAAACGTTTAGTTGAGTCTGGGATCGTTCTCAAGTTTTTGATTGGTCAGATTTGAGCCTTTGACTCAAATATGACCAATCAAAAGCTTGAGAACGAACTCAGACTCAACTAAAAAGCTTTATAAGCATGGACCCAGTTCTGTAAAAAAAGGGCTTTGTTATACCTTATTAATTCTTCAGATGCGGACAACAGGTGTATACTTGAAATTGCAAACAGTGTAGACACATATCAAGCGATTCCTAAAAGAGTGTCCCTGGTCAGGGTATGTACATGTAACTTTGTTATCCAGATTCATGCAGCAAATTATACCCTTTCATACCGTTAATATGCAATCCAAAACTTTACTCTGATTAACCCTTTCGCTGCCAAACTATGTCGTCTGCTAACTTTATCGTCTGCTACATTGATTTGTTAATGAACTTACTTTTTTATAACAAAAACAGAAACAATAGAATCGGAGCAGATCTCGGATTAACCCTTTGTTCAATACCTACTGAATATTCATTAACAAAATAGTTATACAGAAATATGGAAGGGGAAACATTGAAGACATTTTAGAAAGCAAAGAAACAGATATCTCAAATTCTATTAGCAAAAAGAGCAGACCCTGACCAGACGGCTCCTATTGATACATATATGTGTCTACTCTGTTTGTTTGCAAATGCGTGAAAACACGTTTATATAAGGGAAAGGGTTAATCAAAGACCCGTGTGCTTTCCCTACATGGTCGCTGAATAGGGCGGCTTCGACTGTACAAATTATACGCCTCCCAAGAGGTTTGGTCTTCATATCCTTCGCGTCCATTACCTTGCAACAAAAACACTATTTGTTGTGATTCAGAACAAGGAAAATACCATTTTCTCATAATTATAACTTTACCGTTCTATCAACTAATCACTATCTGAGTCGCATGTGTGTAAGTGCATTCCATAGCATGTTAACCCGTAACCCAAGGTGAAAAAAACAATGTTTGCTCAAATATCGATATTGAGCCATTTTGGTCATTTCAAATTCAACCATTGACCGAGTGTCAAACAGTTTGGATCCTGATGAAACACCTATTTACTCGGCGTCTAATCTGGATCCAATCCGTTTTCAAGTCGGATCTGGCATACTAACATTTAGCCTGCTGACCAAATTATTTTGTAGAATTTTTTACCTACTAAATTTTCAAAATCCAAGCTATAATTAATGTGTCTACCAAAATGCAATTTGAATGACAAACAGTTTGGATCCTGATGAGACGGCGTCTCATCTGGATCCAAACTGTTTGCAAATGTATTCACTCTTCCGCCCATAGCAGGCTAAAGGTTAAATTCCTTAACTTTTTCCTCAATAAATATGCCGTTCTACGTCTTTTCAAACAGTGTAGACCAAGATCAGACGGCTCCTGTTTGCTTATGAAATAATATAGATTATGATTCTACAGTTTCTGCCCAGGCGAAAATGCATGTGTCCATTTGCTAGTGTAGAAATTAATCTACGTATTAATGAATATTGTCACTGACAGTTCCAAGGCGGCATTTCCATCTTCCCCTATTGTTTGTTTGTTTTGTCTTTGTGCGTCTCTTTGTATTTTGATAAATATGTACATTTGCTGTGATTTCTTGTCGTGTTGCTGTTCGGGCGGCTGTGTGTTTTGTATATGGTGTCTCCTGCATGGTTCATACTTGTACTTTTAATAGTCATGGTGTCATTTTTTCTAACACGAATATTCATGAAGTAAAGATTTAGACGCTGGTCTGGGTCTACTCATATGTGCTTACCTGACCAACGGTTGAAAGCTACTCTATTTATGCAATGTTCATGTAAGATTTGTTTGGAAGTTGAATAAATTAGAATAAAAAACATGCAAGTCACTGTTGTTGGGGATTGTTTTGCGAAATTCTCTTTAACCGTTTATGACATGAACATTTAGAAGAAAATACTAATTAGCTGAATATTTATAAAGGTAAGAGTAAGTTTGTTGTAAAGCACCGTTCTGAACGCACTGTTTGTTTCATTTATTGACACACACACACACACACACACGCATTTAACCATTTACTCCAGGAATATTCATGTAAGAAATGATGGCAAGATAAGATAAGATAATCTTTATTTATAGTCGGTTTACATCAACAACTAAACACTAGCTTTGAAGCTATTGTCCGACACAATCAGATTATCCAGTAACAATACAAACAAACAACCTATAAAATAGAAACCTGTAAGAATAGAAAGTATTATAAATAAATAGTACATCACATAAAGTTTCATTAAACAGGAAAATATAATTTATTATGGAAAAATGCATTGAGCCCATCTCATCACAGAAAACTTACATGCATTTTGCAATGAAATGCTTAAAATGTCAGTCAGTATGACGGTCAAAGGGAAGTAACTCATACAAGTCCCAAACTTATTTAAGTATGAGTTAATTCCCTTGACTAAGCAAAAACTACAATCAAATAAGATGCTTGTAGACATACCCAAAGTCCAAACAGACGTCTGCTGATCTGTAAGACATTTTGAAAACTGTTATTTTTCTTTACAATTGTTCTCGGCTGAAGTTGAGCTTAGGGGACAAACAGCTGGAATCGCAGGTCAGATCCCGCTTTTTGCGAGGTCTGATCTTGGATCAAACCTGTTTGCATAGGTAATAAATGGATCCACATCAAACAGTGAGTGGGAGATGTAGGCTGTGGACTGTTTCTGTTTTTCTTATTGGGGGGGGGGGGGATATAGACCCTTTTCGGAAGTCGGATCTACCAATCTGATATAACAAATGGCACATTACATTATATGCCGAAACAGCCAGAAAATGCATGTCCCGCATACAAAAGGTTATCCCTTTCGGAGATAAGTTGTGGTATAGTTTATGTACATGTATATAAGAACTGTCTTTTGCTGTTTATTATTGGTTAGCTCTTTGTATGCTATATTACTTTTGTCTTTTGCTAAATTGTTGTCTGCTGACCATGTGTTGTCTGCAACAGTTTCGAAATTATTAACATGCTTGTAAATGCCCATATATTACTAACAACGCATGTTGTAAGTGCCTTCTCGGCACATGCTAGGATAGAAGTGTTTTCCCTTGGCTTATGAATATGTTACGAATATTTTCCAACAAGATATGGGAAAAATATTCTAGTCGGAAAATGGGAACTTTTCATCTGGCACAAGCAGACAAAGCAGATTCTTATTACGTCAGTGGTCTGATTTGGCTTTACTCTATTTATAACTGCGTATAAAGGTCTCATTGAATTTGAATATGTTATGACAGTTCTGTTATTATCACATGCATTATATAAAGATAACGTACTAATATCAGTGAATTTGGTCATAATGACACACAATTGTATTGTAGACGGGTAGAGATTATGTGGAATCATTTGGCGAAATTCACTGTGTGGCTTGGTAGCTCAGTCAGTTGAGTGCTGGCATGAATCTTATTGACGAATTGTGAGAAAAAAGTAATTTTGGAATGTGTTTACTTAAGGTAGCAGGTTAGGGGTACATTTCGTGTATTTCTGAGCACGGTCTCTCACATGTACGTGTGGGTGACAGTGTTCAGAAACTAGCGAGCCAGTCTATGTTGTTTATATAAAACTTTAAGAATTAAAAGGTACTGAGTGCGACTATCCATGAAAAGCATTCATCAGATATATACTTCAAAATGAATTGTACCTGTACGTTGAATTGTACGTATACTTATATATGTGTAGACCGATCTATAGCAACACCTTGTAATACCAGTGTAGACAGATCTGTAACAACACCCTTTCGCAGAAGAAAATCCGGTCATGGATGTTTATGTGATACTGTCAATAACTTTATCAATACGCATTCAGTTGATCGGTTATTGCGGTTGTGCGGCTGCTCGCGGATTTTCGGACCGGTTTGTGGCGATTGCAACAGCGATTGCAAATGTTGGTCTGTGAGTTTGCGGGAGGTTGCACATGGGCTGCAACTTTTTGAATACTGAGCAATATAGGCACACTGTTGCTGGAAATGTCTTCTTTGTTGTATATTTAGAAAATCGTCGTCTGCAAATTTTATGCATACTGAGAAAATTGTCGCCTGCTTCACGCATTTCGCCGCCAAATTGTGTCGGCGCAAGCTTTTTACGCCTGCTACACAGTTGTTTTTATCTTTCTTCGTCGTTGTTTTAAATACTGTTACAGTAACAAACATTTCGGATACGGATGAGGCGCCGAATTACTCGGAGTCTCATCTAGATCTAAACTGTTTTCATAGTTAATTACGTGGGTGACATTAGCGGTCTGGCGTCTGCTCTTGTATACAGAGCTATATATTTACCTAATAGTGTACAAGTACGGGTAGCACAGTGATAGTGGTACATAAAACACTTACCTAATGCAGACATTTGTGTAAAAATACGGGTAGCAAACAGGACAGACCTGATTAAAGCATAATTTACTGTACTTGTTTTATGTAGACATTTTGTACTTGTATAGTGGAGAAGTATTTCATAATAGGCTTCATTCTGAAACTAAGACCGGTTTGTTTCTTATGCGTACATGAAAATAAGCCGTTTGCATTTGTAATTCGTGCGCATAATTATATTTATTATACTGAGTGAATCAGTGAAATGACAATAAGAATATGTATAAATTGAGGTTTTAAAATGGTATACATGTACTTGTACAGAAATGTTAGGTATTGGAAGAAATTGTAAAGTCGGGTCTATTCTATTTTCGTAAGCAAACAGAGCGGACACTTGTCATACGGTCCCTATAGAGATGCTGTCTGATTTGGGTCTACTCTGTATGCAATATAACACTGCACACGGTATTTACGTTTGTGTTTCGCTCGTATCCGCAGTTGACGCTTCTTTATTAAAGGTGGATACGTTTATGGAAATAATGTCCTTTTTAGGATAGATGTAAAAAGATATTTGGTAAATGAACAAAAAACTTCGTTGCTTGATGTATACATGTGTTTTTTTGTTGCTATGTGTTTCTTGTTTTTTCTTCATGTTTGTATATGTTCGTGTAGGGTCATGTATGTGTGTGAGTGTTGTAGTATCATTGATTTTGTAAGATACAAATGTGAATATTTCATGCAAATCATAGATTTTTGTTTCAACAAGTCAAATGTAGTTCTTACAGATAACACAGAACAATGTGTTTTCTATATTGACGATGGCGGGTAGTCTAAAAATACATTCTTATAATTGTCGAGGATTGAACAATTGTAAAAAGAGAAAAGATATTTTTAATTTGTTTAAGGATCAAAAAGTTGATATACTATGCTTACAAGAAACGCATTTTACGTCTGAAATTGAAAAGACAATATATTCTGAGTGGGACGGAGAATGTGCGTTTAGTCATGGAAAATACAATGCAAAGGGGGTAGCTATTTTATTTAGAAAAAATCTAGATATCAAAATATCAAATATTAAAAAGGATAGTAATGGACAGTTTATTGCTGTTGAACTTGTTTTCAGTGATATAATTTTCATATTGATGAATGTGTATGCTCCAAATAAAGATAATCCAAGTTTTTGCTCAACTATTTTTAACACTATTGATTCTTTTGATGAAAAAGATAGATTTATTTTGTGCGGAGACTTTAATCTTGTACTAGATCCTTACAAAGACTATAAAGGCTATAAAACTACAAATAATAACATCAAAGCTAGAACAAAGGTTTTAATGCAGATAAACGACAGGAATTTGATAGATCCATATAGAGAATTACATGGAGATAATACAAAATTTACTTGGAGAAGACTTTCGCCTTTACAACAAGGTAGACTTGATTTCTTTTTAATTACCGATAATTTGAATAAGTATTTGAGAAAATGTGATGTTGATGCCAGCTATAAATCTGACCATTCTGTTATATGGCTAGAAATGTGTTTCTCACATATTGCTCATGGTAAAGGACTGTGGAAGTTTAATAATTCTTTGTTGAATGACATTGAATATATTAACTGTATAAATAAGAAAATAGATGATATTATTCTACAATAGTGTGCACCTGTATATAACCTGGATACTGTACTTAATATGATGAAGAGATCTGATATACATTTTGTTATTAATGATCAGTTATTTATTGAAACTCTGTTAATGGAAATACGAGGTAAATCAATATCTTACTCAAGTTATAGAGCGAAAAAAAAAAAAAAATACAGAAATATTAAATTAGTACAATAACTTGTATTCCAAAAGAAAACAAACCAAAACAATTCTTGAAAAATTGGAGGTCGATAACATTGCTTAATGTTTTATACAAACTAGCTTCCGGCAGTATTGCCAATAGGCTGAAAAATGTCTTAAACACTTTAGTGTCTCGAGATCAAACTGGATTTGTCAAAGGCAGATACATCGGTGAAAATACTAGGCTTGTGTATGATATTATGAAATATTGTGAAGACAATAATACTCCAGGCTTATTAATGCTAATTGACTTTGAGAAGGCTTTTGATTCATTGTCTTTTCAATTCATTGAGAAAACACTTGCACTTTTCGGTTTTGGTGATATGTTTAAAAAATGGATTAATTTGTTTTTACACGACACAGATGTCTGTGTACAAATAAATGTTTTTTTTATCAAATTTCTTCAGTGTAAAAAGAGGCTGTAGACAAGGGGATCCTATTTCGCCGTATATATTTATTCTATGTGCTGAACTTTTATCCATAAAAATAAAACATTGCAAAAATATAAAAGGAATTAAGATCAAGGATAACGAATATTTGATATCCCAATTTGCAGATGACACTTCATTACTACTAGATGGATCTGAAAACACAATAAAAAGCGTTCTAGAAACACTCAATAATTTTGCATTGATATCGGGATTGAAAGTGAATTTTGACAAAACAAAGGTAATATGGTTAGGTCCGCTAAAATATACTACAAAATCAATTAAAACTAAATGGAAACTGACTTGGGGAGAAACTAGATTCACATTAATTGGAATAATTTTCGATGTAAATTTGAAAAACATTTGCGGTTTGAACTTTGAAAATAAGATATTAAAGGTACAAAAATGCATTTCTTATTGGAAACGAAGAAAACTAACGCCATTAGGAAGAATAACGGTTGTGAAATCATTGCTATTGCCGATGTTCACTCATCTATTTACAAGTTTGCCAACACCGAAATCGGATTTTATTGAAAATCTTGAAAAGAAGTTTTTGGATTTTATATGGGATGGAAAAGCAAAAATTAAAAGAAGTGTTTCAATTAAAGACTACCGGGACGGGGGTTTAAAGATAACTGATATAAAAAGCTATATAGGTAGTCTGAAAATTAAGTGGTTAAAAAACTTCATTATACATAATAATGGCAAATGTTACAAGTTATTAGGAAGCCTGATTGATATGAATAAACTCTTAAACACAGGGAAATTGTTCTGTGAACTAATTTAAAAAAAAAGAAAGCGATGAATTTTGGATTGATGTATTAAAAACATATATACTGTACATAAAAAAGTTTCGCTTCGATGATCTTACTGACATTTATAATGTGCCAATATTTTATAATGAACATTTTCTTATTGGTAAGAAACCAATATTTTTTTCAACATTGTATGATAGAGGTATTAGATATGTAAAAGATATTATAGACAACGAAGGAAAGTTCGTAAGTTTAACACACTTAGAAAATATTACTGGAAGAAAAATAAATGTTCTTGATTATAATAGCTTGAAGAATGTTATCAAATATTTTATTGATAAATACGGTTTCACTATAAAAGAAGATCATGGTTCTGTTGTCGGCTTTCCAACTGTAAATTGTTACATGTATCAAATATTAACAAGAAAGGATGTGAATAAGTTTGTATATAACACTCTATCTAAAAATGATGCGGTTCCTACTAGTAAAATAAAGCGGATATCCATGTTTGAAAATAGAGATATAAACTGGAAATTTGTATACAGCTATGTGTTTAAATGTACACGGGATACGTCTATTCAATGGCTACAAACAAGAATAATACATAGAATATTACCAACAAATTCATTGTTATTTAAAATGAAACTAGTAGAAAACAATTTATGTATTTTTTGCGGATCTCAAGAAGAAACCATAGTTCACCTATTCTGGGAATGTTGTGAAGTCAAACCAGTGCTAAATTTCATTTCAAATAAAGTGTTGCAATATGATCCTGAGATAAAAATTGACAGCATGAGTATATTGCTGGGATCATGTCAAAAAGATCACACATTAGATGTTTTATTTTTAGAAGTAAAAAGATATATTTACCTGTGCAAAATAAAAAAGGTTAAGCCTTCTAATGAAGGAATTAAAAATTATTTACGGCTGTCATGGGAAATATATGAATCGTCCAATATTAAAAATGAAGAAAGGAATCGTTGGACATTTGTAAGATACTGCATTTCGACATAATATGTGAGGGAAAACAGAATTATTCATATTATTTGAGTATATGTATTTGAATGTTTGTATATGTATGTATTGAATGTATGTATGTATGTATGTATGTTTATACATGTCAGATATTGTAACATGAGTAAATAAAGAGTAAAAAGCTAAAAAAAACAACCAAAAAACAAAAAACAAACAAACAATACAAACAAACAACGTATAAAATAGAAACCTGTAAGAATAGAAAGTATTATAAATAAATAGTACATCACATAAAGTTTCATTAAACAGGAAAATATAATTTATTATGGAAAAATGCATTGAGCCCATCTCATCACAGAAAACTTACATGCATTTTGCAATGAAATGCTTAAAATGTCAGTCAGTATGACGGTCAAAGGGAAGTAACTCGTACAAGTCCCAAACTTATTTAAGTATGAGTTAATTCCCTTGACTAAGCAAAAACTACAATCAAATAAGATGATTGTAGACATACCCAAAGTACAAAGTACATACCCTCTAGCCCTGCCCTCGGACATCAGGTGCTGAGTATAAGGCCAATCGGTTAGTATGAAATTTAAAGGCTAAGTATCATACAACAGTGATAAAGGATCAACCACTCTGGTAAGCATAAAATACATACAATGTCAAATAAACCAAACAAGAGAGCCATGATAGCCATAGTAGTCCTCACCAGACAAACCAGAGGAGAGGATCTGTAAATGTTCACAATGTTTCTATAGAATAACTGGTCACCACTGAAGCTGGCCTTATTCTGCCGTAGGGCCATGGTACATATATCTTTTTAAGAGAAAATTTCACAATATGTTCCTATTTAAAACAATCGACTCCTGGGAGAGGGAGATAACCTCATTTTAACCCTTTTCTCCATGAATATGCATGCAAGAAACAAAATGTTTTGAAAATTACGTAGACTATTTTTCTTAAATCAGCCCATGTACACATGATCATAATCATAATAATCATATCTATATTGTATCATATATTCAGCAAAAAACAAAGCAGACCCTGTTCAGACGGGTCCTATGGAATTTGAATGAGCTGGGTCTACTCCGTCTGCAATGGCATAGAAAGGCGTATTTATGAAGCAAAAGGTTAAAAATCTAACTCTATATCTCTACATATAATCCACAGTGTCTTTGTATCTCAGGCTCCTTTCTCCACAGTATAATTACACCCCATCATTACCTCTACATGTATACTAAAAATACAAAAGCCACTAGGTCAAACAAACAGCACTGCTCAACATCTTTACTTAAAAACTACAAATTGCCATAATTTTGCTATAAAAACTGGCCACCCTTGGGGTGAGGTAAATTTTGACCCCAGGTGGCCACCTATATAACCGTAGTATAGGACCTTAAAAGTGATGTATTGTGCCTAGAATAAAAGTGGACAACTTTTCAGCTACAGAAGAGAAGATTTTCAAAGCTTTCAATACACTTCTCTACAGAAGACTGGCCACCCCTGGGGGTCCAATTTTCACCCCAGGGGCACAGTTTATAGCGTGCACCATGATTATTAACCCTTTCGCTGCCAATGCCGGATCTGTGATTACCTATGCAAACAGTTTGGATCCAGATGAGACGCCGAGTAACCCTGCGTCTCGTCAGGATCCAAACTGTTTGTTACTGTTACTATGTTTTTGAAGCAAAAATAAAGAAATTCAAAAGAATGAAAATGTGTAGCAGATGACAAAGTTAGCAGACGACAGAGTTTGGCAGCGAAAGGGTTAAAAGGCAAACAATGGAGACCCAGATGAGACAGTGTAAACCCAGATCAGAGGTGTCCTGATGAACCCCTTTGATTATGAACTACATTGTTTAACGAATGACATCGCTGGTAACGAGCGAATGGTTAACATATCAATGAGTCTAAGTGGAAACCTGATTATTGAAGGAGAAACAACTCTTAGTCTACTAAAACTATCAAAAACATAAGTCACTTGCGAGTAGCCTTTCTTACCATACGAACTATTTATGTGGCCCCCTCGAAGTATTCACCCCCATATGCAAAGTTTCAATCTTCCAATCCGATCTTTGAATGCATATTATGCGACGCCATAACTACCTTAACTTGGGCAGAATCCTTTTGTACTGAGAGCTTATAGTGACTTGATGCGCACATCCAAATATATTATGCTCATTTTATTATACGTTTATTGTTTATTAAACGCTGTGAATATGTTAGTATATAATGTTCATTTTTCACCATAGAATGACTAATCGCCATTATATGTTGTGCATATGTGAATGTATGGTGTGAACAACTCATCATATGATGTACATGCTTAAAAATGTATAATGCGCAAATTTCCGCAAATTTTGCGTTTCAAACTTACTTCGGAATCGGAATCTATGTACCTTAACACTTATTTAACACTAAATAGCATGGTTAATAAATGGGTGTTTGCGTAAAATTTTTTTGAAAAAAATGGATTGCTACGGAAACTAACGGAACAGCGTTCGCCATCTGCCGGAATCTGTTGTAAGATTCAAATTTACATACCGGAAATAATCATTCGATGTACCTGTAGGCCAACAACCAGTGTCAGCCATTGTACATGTGATAACAACCTATTTAATATTCAATTGTTCAAAAATAGAATCGGAGTCATTCAGAACTTGGCCGACGATGTCCGCTGATTTCCGCACAAAATCATCGTTTCTAAAAAGGAGGCTCCTTTAAATAATTTAGCAATATTCGGATAGGGATAATATTTAGCTGAACAAGTATATCCCGTCGGAACATGGGTTTGTAGCATTATTTTCATTGTATGTTTACCTGTACAGCTTCTGGTGTTGATTGATTAATATGAAGATATACGCATAATACATCTTTAATGTATTATGCCACTGTGCTATTATTCCATGGCCATTTCTGTAGATGCTATGTTTAATTGATTGTGATACGGAATTTTAACCCACTCCTCGAATTTTAACTTAATGTTCGTGAATATTTCCTGATGCAAACCGTTTGTGGCAAGTTCGCCCCATGAATTGTGATACGGGAGTTTTGCACTCAAGCATCGAGTTTTAAACTCTAACTGCACGCGTATTTGAAGTCACATTTCCAAAAACTATCACCAGTATCCAAAATGTTATTTATTGAAACTCTGTTCAGCAGTCGTCTGTTTAGTCGAGTCCGAGTCAGCCCTTTACTGCGTGACTATTGATATTAACATGCATATTATCTAGCCCAATTTTCTTTTACATAATTATGATTACTGGATGTTTTGACCATAGCAGAAGCTGTAGTTAGATTTATTTTTCAAAAGCAAACAGAGTGGATCCTGATCAGACAGCTCCTACAGGATCAAAGTCGTTATTTATGGAGTAAATAGTTAACACATTCCCTCCTAGTGACACCTGTTGGCGCCTTTGTATAAGTTACATATAGAAACCATTGTGATAAATAGAGCATTTGCTCCAATGCTCTATTTATCACAATGGTTTCGAAACTACGTAGTTCTAAAATTCTTCTTTCCAATAGTTAATACTCCTTTTCGGTAGATTAATTCAAAGGGATTGGGTCTAAAAATAGACTAGGATGGAATGAGTGAATGATTAACTAATTAAAAGGAATTATTTTATCTGGCACTTGGCCAATCGTTTCCATATTTAATCGGAAGTAGTCACACTTTTTGTACCAGATCCAAAATTGAGCAGACAATTTTTTTATAACCCAGGTACATCATGCAGTCTGTTTTAATGTGCGGTTTCAGAATTTATGTACAATGAAACCTCGATACCTCTAACTCATATTAAACGAATTCAGGATAACTCTAACTTAGAGATCGATTCTCGCAAGATTTACAATACACACTTGCTCTAAAATGTATCACTACGCATATCTAGAAACAAACGTGACAGTTTAATACTGGACTAAAATAATGCCGATAACTCATAAAGGACTTATATATATAGACTTACATTAAGCTGTTAACTTGAGAAATTGACCAGATTAGAAATCGGATAACTCGAACTTCTGTTATCTCAAAGTTGTTTGTATGGTCCGGTGAAGGGCTCAAGAAAATATCGAAGTTCAGCTGTATTTCACATCAACAGGTTTTAAGGGTCTATGTGGCGGCTGTAGAAAGTCATCCCGTGTTTAAGTCTCAGTGTTGTTACATTTCCTGATCCTACGAGATCATGAATTCCGGTGCCTGAAGTTATGAAAATTGAATACCGTTTAAGCCGGTGTTAGTGAGTAGTGTTGCACTTTTAATAAATGCCCATGAACAGACTCAATAAAACGGGGTCTGCAATTTTTTTTGCATTGCTACTTTAGCTTTCGAAGGACCACCAACTTTCAATATTTATAGAACATATTAACAATATATAATAAAATAACAAATATGAATATGAATTAGCTTAGAACATATAGCATATAAAGGCTCTTTATACTATAAATATATCGTTCTACGCCTTTTCAAAAAAGAGCAGACCCAGATCAGACTTCTTCTCTAGGAGCCGTCTGATCAGGATCTGCTCTGTTTGCTTATAAAATAATATAGATTAAGATCCTACAGTTTCTGTCATGGCAAAACTACAAGTGCCCCTGTGCATTTATAGATATTTATCTACTTAATAGTCATGGTGTCATTATTTCTGACATGAATATTCATGGAGTAGAGGGTTAGCCGTTGGTCTGGGTTTACACAGATGCGATTACTTGACCAACATTTAAGTTTTGCTCTATTTATCAATAACCGGCCACTAAATTGTGTTAACTAGTTGGTATTTAGGACCGGTGACTGCTTAAAGCAATGTGAAAGTAAAACAGAATGCTCCTTTAGGAGCGTTCTGTTTTACTTTCACATTGCTTTAAGCAGTCACCTGTCTTTAACACACAATACTTGGTCTGATTTAGTGGCCGTTATAGAGATGTTTTACTGTATTTCATGTTTATTAGATGAAATATGACACTAGGTTTTACAATAGGACAATGTTGAGCTGAGTAATTTGAAACACAAAACATGCAAGTCACTGTCGTTTTTTTGCGAAATTCTCTTTAATCGTTTATGTTATGAACATTTATGTAAGAAACAATGTAACATTAAATATACTAATTACAGTAAAACCTCTCTATAACGGACACTACATTACATTAAGTATTTTGTGTTAAAGGCAGGTGGCTGCTTAAAGCAAGGTGAAAGTAAAACAGAACGCTCCTATAGGAGCGTTCTGTTTTACTTTCACCTTGCTTTAAGAAGTCACCTGCCCTAAATCCCAACTAATTAACACAATTTAGTGGTCGTTATATAGAGGTTTTACTGTAGCTGATTATTTATAATGGTAAGACTATGTTTGTTGTAAAGCTGAACAGTCTACACCTCATATATTGAAACGCACACGCATGCATTTAACCATTTCGTCCATGAATATTCATGTACGAAATGATGACACTTTCAATATTAAATCCATTAGCTCCCGCGATCCCATATATGGGGCGTAGGCAAACAGTGTAGACTCTGATCAGACGCCGCATAATGCAGAGTCTACACAGGAAGTTCAATATAAAACAAAACGAGATTGAAAATTTAGGCAAGGCACCCCTCAGATAAAAAATGGACTAATACAATTTATAAACATGGAATAATCCACTGGGAGCAAATGGGGTAAATCGATTAATCTTTTTAATTTCATATTAACATATGAACGTTTTTCGAAAGTAGAAACTATAGAATCCGGTCTATGTTATTTCATAAGAGCAGATCCTGATAGGAGCCGTCTGATCTGGGTATGCTCTGTTTGCAAAGGCGTAGAAATGCGTATTTATGGAGTATAGAGTTAATTGTTATATTTAACGGTCTGATTGTTGTATTTTCCAGGTCAGATGACCAAGCAGTGTTAAGATAAGATAAGATAATCTTTATTTATAGTCAATACAATACAATACAATATCTTTATTTCCTCCTGAGACTATGCATTGTTACATGTACAAGCAAAAGTTTAACTGTATTTAACGCTATGAGAAAACAAAGTTCCTGTAAAACTTCTGTAAAAATAGAAAGTATATTAAATAAATAGTATATCACATATAGTTTCATTAACAGCAAAATATAATTTATTATGGAAAAATTTATCACAGAAAGCTTACATGCAATTTGCAATGATCAATTAGAATGTCAGTAGGTCTCATAAGACAGTATGACGGTCAAAGGGAAGTAACTCGTACAAGTCCCAAACTTATTGAAGTATGAGTTAATTCCCTTGACTTAGCAAAAAACTACATTCAAATAAGATGCTTGTAGACATACCCAAAGTACATACCCTCTAGCCCTGCCCTCAGACTCCGACTGAGATATCAGATGCTGAGCATAAGGCCAATCGATTAGTATGACATTTATTTAACTAAATTTAACTAATTTGTTTAACCCTTTCCCTCATATAAACGTGTTTTCACGCATTTGCAAACAGAGTAGACCCAGACCAGACAGCTCCTAGAGGAGCCGTCTGATAAGGATCTGCTCTGTTTGCTAGTGTAATTGGATCTGTTTCTTTGCTTTCCAAAATGTCTACAATGTTGCACCTTCCATATTTCTTTATAACTATTTTTTTTAATGAATATTCAGTAGGTATTGAAATTTGGACTAAATATAGAACAGGGAATATATATCCATTCAGTATGAAAGGGTATAAATTACGACATGATTCTGAATGACAAACAATGGGAGTCTTATGATCTGTGTCTACACTGTTTGCAATTATGTTCAATTGATATGGTTTAGCAAAGCCTTTGTTACAGAACTGATCTCTCATGTAAGCTGCATCCTGAGCAGTTCACGAGATATGTCTCTTAAACAGGAAGTTTCTACAATGAACGAGAAATGCGATTGTGGGGCTGAAAAAGAAGATGCAGAACATTACTCTTTAAGTGTCATAAATATTCAGATGCAAGTTTTAAACTTTTCCAGTCTACTCGTAGATATCACCCTATAAACTGCCATAAGTTACTGTTAGGAATAAACAGTATGTCTGATTCTGATAATACAATCCTCTTTACCGAGGTACAGAACTATATAAGGGATACCAACAAATTTAAACAGTGATTGATAGTTAAAAGATTACTGCTGTCAAGCATCATCAGTTGGGTAATGAGAAATTTCAGTTTTACTTCTTTCTCTTTTTCTTTTTTCTCTTTTACCTGTTCAGTCACCTTGCTGCTTTCCTTTGCCTTTCCTCTTTCTGTTATTCCACATAATTTACGTCTTTACACATAAGTATTAGTGATGCAATTAATACATTGTATGTGTCAAACCATAAACATTTACAAATAATTATACTATGGGGAGGACCTTTTCTAATGTTGCGAGAACTTGTTGTCCAACCCATTTCCTTGTACGCTCGTATATCTAATTGTGGTCATTTGTAAAAGGCATATATGTACAACTGTGAAAATATGAGCAATAAATTAAGTTTAAACTATTCTACATTGAACGTATATTTTGATTATATCATAAAACATGGTATTTGTTGTGTTCAATCATTATTATGAAGATTGTCGAAGCCCCTGTGATACAAAATAAACCGTTTTCATCGATACGTATATCTTTCGTTCTACGATAAAATAGTATCGACCTTGGTAGAACAGTTAACGAAACTAAAACGCGAGCGGAATAACTACTAATACATTGCGGAATAGCATGTCAAACACACGAAAGTTGTGTCTTCGTCGGTGTTTATTAGGATTGGTTTTCTTGGGATAAATATATACTTCTTTTCGGCATATAAAGAAATGATTAATGTAATTGTTAGACATTGTTAAAATATGTTGCAAGTAGAGATATCACTTCAACCCATTCCCTAATATTGACGACTTTTGACGACTCTGTAAAAATCACTTTGTTAAACCATTGTGATAAATAGAGCATTTGCTCCTATTGGAGCAAATGCTCTATTTATCACAATGGTTTCAAACTACAAAATTCTAAAAGTTTCCTTTTTCTAGTTAATGCTCCTTTCGGTAGATTTATTCAAAAGGTTGTATCTAAAAAAAGCCTATGAGGTAATGGGTTAAAACCCTGGTCTGTTTCAAGGTATATATTCATACAGGGCTTTTTAGAACATACTGACGGAGTTTCACACAACCTTATTTCTTGATGAGATGCCAAGCTGTTTTGCAAATGTGAATTATTTCGCGAAAAACAGGATAAGGGTTAACTTAATGGCATGAATATCTATGTAAAAAACGATGAGATCGTGAATATTAGTGCATGGCATGAATATCTATGTAAGAAACGATGAGATCGTGAATATTAGTCCATGGCATGAATATCTATGTAAGAAACGATGAGATTGTGAATATTAGTCCATGGCATGAATATCTATGTAAGAAACGATGAGATCGTGAATATTAGTCCATGGCATGAATATCTATGTAAGAAACGGCGAGATCGTGAATATTAGTCCATGGCATGAATATCTACGTAAGAAACGATGAGATCGTGAATATTAGTCCATGGCATGACTATCTATGTAAGAAACGATGAGATTGTGAATATTAGTTGTTATAATAGCGCATGGACACAGGAAGTTTTGACCAAGCCATAAACTGTAGAAGAATATCTATATTACATCATAAGCAATCAGAGCAGACCCTGATAATACGGCTCCTACTGGAGCCGTCTGATCTTGGTCTATTCAGTTTGCAAAGGCGTATAAAGGCGTATTTATGGAGTAAAGGGTTAACCATTCGCCTACGAAGAATTATTGAATGTCGTTTTCAAAATGCTTGGATACCAATTATCCGCCGGGTACACCAGCGTCTCATCAAAACAGCTATCTAAACCCTTATCCAACGAACTTTATTCCTACCAAGCTAACTTTACCAGTTAACAGCTATCTAAACCCTTATCCAAGTAACTGTGTTCCTACCCAGCTACCTTTACCATTTAACAGCTATCTAAACCCTTATCCAACTTACTTTATTCCTACCCAGCTACCTTTACCAGTTAACAGCTGTATAAACCCTTATCAAACTAAATTTGTTCCTACCCAGCTACTTTTACCATTTAAAACAGCTATCTAAACCCTTATGAAACTAACTTTATTCCTACCTAGCTACCTTTACCATTTAACAGCTATCTAAACCCTTACCCAACTAACTTTATTCCTACCTAGCTACCTTAACCATTTAACAGCTATCTAAACCCTTATCCAACTAACTTTATTCCTACGCAGCTACCTTTACCATTTAACAGCTATCTAAACCTTTATCCAACTAACTTTATTCCTACCCAGCTACCTTTACCATTTAACAGCTGTCTAAACCCTTATCCAACTAACTTTATTCCTACCCAGCTACCTTTACCATTTAACAGCTATCTAAACCCTTATCCAACTAACTTTATTCCTACCCAGCTACCTTTACCAGTTAACAGCTATCTAAACCCTTATCCAACTTACTTTGTTCCTAACCAGCTACTTTTACAATTTAACAGCTATCTTAAGCCGTATCCAACTTATATGACTCCTACCAAGCTACCTCTTGTCCATGATACAGTTATCAACAACTAACTTGACTTATATCCAGCTACCTTAACCTCTATACAGCTATCCAAATACCTTTACCCTTAACCCATTACCTCATAGGCTAGTTTTAGATCCAACCTCTTTAAATAAATCTATCGAAAAGGAACATTGACTATAGAAAAGGAGAGTTTTAGAGTTGTGTAGTCTTGAAACCATTGTGCTAAAATGCTCTATTTACCACAATGGTTTCACAAAGTGACTTCTACGGAGTCGTCAAAAGTCGTCAGTATGAGGAATGGGCTAAACAGCATGGTCATCGACATTCTATAACCGATATTTTGAACTTAACAGTGTTAATAGGGATATTTCTGTGATACTTATATTTTAAGATAATACCTGTGATAGTTATTTATAATGATACCGTGACCCTCTGTGTTTTGCCACTAGAATCAAGGACCACACTGGAAATAAGGAACTATTTTCCTTTTTTGTATAATCCTTGGTTTCTTGTGTGCATTACATGGCTTTTTATATGTACTCTTAATTATGTTTTGCCATGTTATGTACACTTTTTACCGAAATAAATTTATCTATCTAGCTATCTGAACCCTTATCCAAGTAACTTGATTTCTACCAATTTACCCCTACCCCCTTATACAGCTATCTGAACTCTTATCCAACTAACATGACTCTTATCATGACTCTTATCCGGATACCCCACCCATATATAGATATCTCAACCCTTATCCAACTAACTTGACTCTTATCATGCTACCCCTACCCCCCTTATACAGCTATCTTAACCCTTATCCAACTAACTTGACTCTTATCATGCTACCCCCTTATACATCTATCTTAAGCCTTATCCAACTAACTTGACTCTTATCATGCTACCCCCCTTATACATCTATCTTAAGCCTTATCCAACTAACTCGACTCTTATCATGCTACCCCTACCCCCTTATACAGCTATCATAACCCTTATCCAACTAACTTCACTCTTATCATGCTACCCCCCTTATACATCTATCTTAAGCCTTATCCAACTAACTTGACTCTTATCATGCTACCCCACCCTCTTATACAGCTACCTTAACTCCAACCCAGCTACCTCTATCCCCCTTATACATCTAGTTTAACCCTTGTCCAAGTAACCTGACATTCAGCCATCTTTACCCTTTAACCCTTTCCCAATACCTACTGAATAATTATTAACAAAATAGTTATACATAAATATGAGACGTGGACCGTTGTAGACATTTTAGAAAGCAAAGAAACAGATCTTTCAAATTTTATAAGCAAACAGAGCAGACCCTGATCAGACGGCTCCTATAGGAGCCGTCTGATCAGGGTCTGCTCTGTTTGCTAGTGGAAATTGACAGACCTGTTTCCTTGCTCTCTAAAATGTCTATAATTTTCCAACTTTGATATTTCTTTATAACTAATTTGTTAATGAATATTCGTTAGGTATTGAAATGTGGCCTAAATACAGAAAGGGTTAAACGACTCATATGATTTATTGCATTGAGAGAATCACATTTGCAAATAGTTTGGTTCCAGGTGAGACGCCGAGTAGCGCGGCATATCACAATGATCCATGCACTTCGTATATGTTTCTAGAAACACATGACTGATTGGCAAACAGTTTTTATCCAGATGAGATGCCAAGTTACTCTGCGTCTAATCAGGTTCAAACTTTTTGGCACTCGGTTAAAACTTTCTCAAATATTTAAACGCCCAGACGAAAGTAAAATTGTAAGAGCTCAAGTTTTTGCAGATATAACTTTTTTCTGCATGATGAGTCACATAACTTATAATACAGTTAAGCGTCGGAAAACCGATTAACTCTTTTGGGGCCAAATTTAAAAGTATTGTCTGCAGTAATAATTTCATATTGAATATAATTCTAAACTAAATAATAAAGGTATATTAGTAAAACATTTGTTTTTAAAAACCGGCATGCTTGGGCTAAAATAGTACAGAAAACAGAGAAGTCCCAGGTCATTTGCCGCCTTTTCAAGGCGGCATCTCACCTGGGACTGTACGGTTTTCAATGGTGCCACCAGGCGACAGTGGCGCCGAAAGAGTTAAAATACATAACAGTATAGGTTTGGCTTATAGTAAACATAGAGGATATGGTGTACGAGTGGTCATTTACTATCGCTATTTAAAACAAGACACAAAGCTTGCTGAGTGTCATATCAATTTTAATCCATGAGCACGGAATCATAAACAAACGTATGTACCCACACACGCATGCACGCACGCGAACACACACACACACCAACAAGAAAAACAGGCTATTTTTCTACTTACATTTAAAGTCTAGTTTTATCTTTATATGAATTAATTTCTGCGCTCAATTATCTCTCAAATGGCCTATGAGGTTAATACCGTTTTACTTTTTGTTTATTCAAAACCGATAGTACAGGAATTTTTCGCGACCCCCCCCCCCCCCCATCCCCCCACCCACACACACACCACGCGTATGTGCTGCCATTGAATCATGTGATCATGCCTACTGTAATATAATACTTATACTGTTAACTGGAGTTTTTAAAGAGGATTTGACACTTCTATCCTCTCTTTAGGGTGGGGGCGATTTGGGGGCAGACTCTGTATAACTAGAATATTTGGAGGAATATTCCTGCATCTTTGTGGAAAGAAGAAAGGACAGAAATCAAAGATACATGTCAATCCTTTATTTCACACCTAAAGTAATAGACAATTGCGTAAGCCATTGGAGGAATGTTCCTCCAGCTTGATAACTTTATTGTAAACTAAGAACAAAAATGGAGGAATATTCCTACAAACTAAAGTATTTAGTGTTTGGCCAGAGTACATATGGGGTAATGTTCCTCCAATTTAGACTCTCCACATCAGACAATTGCAAAAGTCAATGGAGGAATATTCCTCCAAACTAAAATATTAAATGTTTGTCAAAAGTAATGGGGGAATGTTCCTCCATTTTAGACCCTCCGAATTAGACAATTGCAAAAAGCCAATGGAGGAATATTCCTCCTAATTGAAAACTTTTGTATGGACTAAGAATAAAAATGGAGTGACAAGTATTTGTTATTTGTGAACCAACATCCTGTGAGGTCAGTGTGGTCAAGCAGTATATTTACAGATTTTTTCATATGTGTTTGGTTAGCCAGTGAGTAGTTAACATGTTTTTGTATAGTAACCTGGGATGTGTAAGTGTAGATAGTGTTCTATATTGGTTGTATATCAGGGTTGACTTAGTTATATACATGTAGAATTGCTGGCCAAGTAGTGTGTAGGTACATAATGCAGTAAGGAATCAAGTGCCTGTGCGTTTAAAAGTGTACCGAGGCTATTGTGTTTATCAGTCAAGCTTGACTAGTGGATAGTTGTGTGTTCTCTGCTCTGTGTAGGATTGTCATTACTAAGCTAACCTTCATAAAGTGAACATATAGAAATGCTTGGACATTGGAAGCATGCTACTATAGAAGGCGTTTCACACTACGGCAATTATGGCTCCCAATTATGGCCCTGTAAAGACCCGATTAATGCTGTTATTTGGACCGAGTGGCTGGCCTAGTATGTTGTCTGTGAGAGTTCACGTTAATACGGCTCCCATGCCTTGAAGCAGTCTTATGCATGGCAATGGATAGGCTGGAGTAGCGTTTGTAGTCATCACGTAGATATCAACACTGTTGCCTTCATTATACCGAGTGTTTGCAAAGTCTGTCTTTTTGTCTGTGTGACAAATGGTTATTTAATAATAACTGGTAGTATATATACACGTCAGTGTGACAATTATTGTCTGTGTGGCCAATATATACGTTGTATATGAATGACTAAGATACATTTATTGTGTCTGTGTGACCTATACTATACATTTTAGTCTGTGTGGTTAGTATAATTTATCGTCTGTGTGACGTTTAGTTTTCCCTGTGTGGGGTATAGGAGTTTGGACATTACAGACTTTCAGTGAGAGGTGAAGTGACTGTGCAGATATAGAACTGACTGCTGTAGACATTAGCTGCATATTTTGCTAAATAGTGTGTGTTATTTAACTGTAGATTACAATAACAATTCAGTTTAGCAATACAGATATTGCGTGATATGCATTAGAGGTGCTTGTAGAATATTGTATAGTCATATTTTAATAAAATTGTATTGTAGTATAACCAGTCTCACTATTTAGTTAGTTACTACTTAAACGAATTTGAAATCACCATTTTCTTAGTTTCCCAGCCTGAGAAAATTGTGACATGGAGAAATATTCCTCCAAACTAAAATACACAAATGTATTGAGTGTTTGTCAAGAGTACATATGGGGGAATGTTCCTCTATTTTAGACCCTCCACATCAGACAATTGCAAAAAGCCAATGGAGGAATGTTCCTCCAAACTAAAATATTAAATGTTTGTCACGAGTACATATGGGGGATTATTTCTCAATTTTAGACCTTCCAACTCAGATAATTGCAAAAGCCAACGGAGGAATATTTCTCCAAATTGAAAACTTTATTGTGGACTAAGAATAAAAATGGAGGAATATTCCTCCAAACTAAAATCGTAAATGTTTGTCAAGAATACGTAGGGGGAATGTTCCTCCATGTTAGACCCTCCACATCAGACAATTGCAAAAGCCAGTGGAGGAATATTCCTCCAAATTGAAAACTTTAGTGGGGGGGGGGGGGGGGGAAATAAGAATAAAAATGGAGGAATATTCCTCCAATTTGAAAACTTTAGTGTGGACTGAAAATAAAAATGGAGGAATATTGCTCCAAACTAAAATACGTAAAATTATTAATTGTTTGTCAAGAGTACATATGGGGGAATGTTCCTCCATTTTAGACCCTCCACATCAGACAATTGAAAAAACTAATGGAGGAATAATTCTCCAAATTGAAAACGTTATGGTAGACTTAGAATACAAATGAAGCAATATTCCTCCAAACAAAATTCTTTTGTGTCTGTCAAGAGTGCATAAGAAGGAATGTTCCTCCATTTTAGACACTCCACAGCAGAAAATTGCAAAAGCCAATGGAGATATATTTTAAATTGAAAACTTTATTTTAGACTAAGAATTAAAATGGAGAAATATTTAAAGCAGCTAAGGGTTAATAAGCACATATATCTGTCCTGTTTTGCTCAATGACAATTAATGAACATTATTCATGATGTCAATATTTTTTACAAAAATACTTAATGGGATATGGGTTAATCTGTATAAAAATGATACTTGAACAAATATAAGAAACCTGATTGTTTAACCCCGATGCTAACTTGGTGTGTACCATTTACTGTGCACCAGATTTAAAGGTAAATTACTTTTCATTTCAGACTGGAAGCTTATGACAGAAATCAACACTTCAGTCAGCATGAAGACCTTCTGTCAGAATTCACCATGAGTATTCCAAAAAGCACTGGGTACAGAGATGTCAACTCAGACACAAAGATGGCACCAGTCACATCAAAAAAGGCTATTGAATACTTGATACCAATATCAAGTTGGATTTGATGAGAAGATTGTGGATCTTTAAGAAGAAAAGAACCTTTTATACCTTCGTCTATATTCCACAGAATCTCTACAATTTGTAAGAAGTGCTTGCAAAGCCGAAATGAGAAACAAATAAACTACATTGTTGACATTTCTTTACATAAGAATGGTTATGTTCATGAAGCTTAGTGTGAATGCAGAGCAGGAGAAGGGCCCTGTGGACATTGCAAACACATCAGAACTGTGCTATGTATGCTTGTTGTAAATTTATTAAATATGGCAAGTTTAAAGTTTAAGTATCTTGCACTGAAAAGCTGCAATCTTTTCACCGGACAAGAAACCACACAGGATCCACCCTGATCAGGCAGCTCCTATAGGAACCATCTGATCAGGGCCTGCTCTTTTTGCTTATGTGATAAAGCAGACATTCCAATTTACAGGGACAATGACTTTTTTTGCAAATATAATCAGCATACTGGAGCTGTTTTACAGAAATCAATAAAGGTCTGCATTCTTTAACATGTTCTTCTATAAAAAATATTAACATGTGAACGTGTTTTAGTCAATGCCAATAGCAACCGAATCAAATGACTTTGGACAAACAGTGTTGGTTCCAGATCGGAGATCACACTTCGGATCTGTGGCCATGTTTATGCTATAACCAATGTATAGACTGTTTTCATTTCAACTGTAAATTAAAATTTGGCTGATATGTGTTTTTGGTTCAACTGTAAATAAAAGTTTGACAGGTGTATTACTTAACTCTCAACCTTATCAAGTTTTTCCTCTCATGTCTCTTTCCCTCTTTGTCTTTTAACCCTTTTCTCCATAAATATGCCTTTTGCAAACAGATTAAACCCAGATCAGACAGCTCCTATAGGAGCCGTCTGATCAAGATTTGCTCTATTTGCTTATACATGTATTATAATATAATTTCTGCCATGACCAAACATTCCACGTGCTATAACTACTTAATCTTGTTGATATCCATGGTGTCATTATTACTTACATAAATATTCATGGAGGAAAGGGTTATCAGAGCCGCTCCACAGAGTTCCAGATAGATGCCTAAAGAAAACATTTCTTCGTTATTTCTCCACCAAAACCCTGTGCTGTGACCACTCTTTAGATTCGTCTCTTCAAAGGTTGGGTTAAGCAATCATGGCAACGACAATGTTTTTTTTTTACTTGGGTAAGCCCGTTTATCCGTAGCTCTCGCCCGGGTTGTAAAACAAACAAAATTATGATCAATTTACAGAAAATCTGACAATAAATGTGATTGTTTCTACACAGGAGTATGAATAAGTTTTGAGTCTTTAGCACAAAGTCCATTCTCAAGTTTATAATCTCTGGATCAAACCATGTGTTAATAAAACTGTTCAAGTCAAGATCATGCTTAAGTATCTTACTGGTCAGAATTCGATGCAAGTCAAGCTCTTATCAACCTGATGCTTGAGGACTGTTTCAAACTGGTTTAAATAGTTTCTATAAGCGAACGAGTAAACCTGAGAGCTTGGATGCTTTCACTAAATAACAAACATTAATTTTTTTGTAAACAGAGAGAGAAACTGAAAGGATAGGGAAATATTTTGAAACACATGTCGAACGAAAAGAGTAATAGAAATGAAGATCTTAAAATGTCATTACCAAAATTAACAAGAGGGCCATGAGGCCCTGAAGCGCTCACCTGAGATACCCCAGGGACGGGGCAATCATTTGTACAACCTTGGTAGAGAACCACAAGGCAAAGCAGTATGCCATTAATTAAAGGTAATTAAAGGTCAGAGAAAAATAATATATTTTTCCCATGAAAAACTGATAAGCCAGTGCCAAGTTTCGCCCAGAGGTCATGGTCGTAAGTTGAACAATCTTTGTAGAAGACCATTATATCATGCTACATGCCAAATATCAAAGGTCTAGGCCTTACAGTTTCAGCGAAGAAGATTTTTAAAGATTTTCCTATGAAAAACTGATAAGCCCTTGGGCGGGGCCATTTTTGGCCACTGGGTCATGATTTGAACAATCTTCGTAGAGGACCATTAGATCATGCTACATGCCATATATCAAGGTCTAGGCCTTGCAGTTTCAGAGAAGAAGATTTTTAAAGGTTTTCCTGTGAAAAACTGATAAGCCCTTGGGAGGGGCCATTTTTGGCCCCTGGGTCATAATTTGAACAATCTTTGTAGAAGACCATTAGATCATGCTACATGCAAAATATCAAAGGTCTATGCCTTACAGTTTCAGAGGAGACGATTTTTAAAGATTTTCCTATGAAAAACTGATAAGCCCTTGGGCGGGGCCATTTTTGGCCCGGGGGTCATAATGTGAACAACGTTACGTTACCCCTAGCCACTGATGCTTCTGATAAAATTTGGTTAAAATCGGGTCAGCAGTTTCAGAGGAGATGTCGTTTGAAAATGTGGACGGACGACGGACGCCGGACGACGGACAAATAGCGGTCACAAAAGCTCATCCTGAGCCTTTGGTTCAGGTGAGCTAAAAATCGGCATCATAGCATAAAATCATGAATTCAATAGAATACATGTTATCATTTTTTTTTTGAAAACCAATGAAATATGTGTATCTTAAAATCTAAATCTAACGTGTTTTCACACATTTGCAAACAGAGAAGACTAAGATCAGAGTCTACTCTGTTTGCTTTTGACATGATATAGATTTGTTTGTTTACCTTCTAAAAAAGCTACACTGCCCCCTTCCATATTTCATTATAACTATTATGTTCATTTATATTGAGTAGGTATTGAAATTTGGAATAAACATAGAACTGGGAAAGGTTTAAAAGGTCTTTCTATCAAGTAACAGGTTACAGTAAAACCTCTCTATGACGGCCACTTAATTGTGTTAAATAGTTGGTATGTAGGGAGGGAGCGTTCCGTTTTACTTTCACCTTGCTTGAAGCAGTCACCTGTCTTTAATACACACTACTTGATGTAATTTAGTAACGACGCGCAACGGACACCAGTTGATCACAAAAGCTCATGCTGGGAACAAAAGTGCTCTGGTGAGCTAAATATACAGCGTTGTTCCTGAATATCTCTAACTTCAATGGACAGTTAGAATTACTTTGCGATAACAGGAATTCAAGTCATCTAATATCTAATCTGGACAATTTCTCTAGTCCACGACTTCACAGCTTAATGCACGTCTAAAGTAATTCTAAAAGCTCATGTAGGAGCTTTCAGCATTACTTTCGACCTGCACTTACCCGTCTCAGGATGTGTCTATAGAATTGCACAGTGATACATGTTTAACAATTATGTATTGTAAATTGTTGCAGGGCTAAACTTTTAAAATTAACTTTTCCATAAAAGCACAAAAATGAGTCATGCAGGAAACACCACATACAGAACAAACACTCGCCCGAACAGCAACACAAGGAAACAGCAAATGTACATAGGTAGAAAAAACAACAAGAGACGCACAAAGACAAAACAAACATACAATAGGAGAGTTCAAGCTATATAAGTTCAAGATAGCGAATTCTAACTGTATATAGAAATGAACTTGTATCTTCAATTAAATGTTTTTTCGTTATACATGCACTTTACCATTGTATTTGCCGTCGCGGTTGTTGTAGATTAGTCGGAGAGGGGATACGTTTATTTACACAGTCTGTCTTTTAGGGTGGGGATGGAATAAGAGTGAGGTTGGGCGCCCATAAACCGGTTTAATCCCCCAGTGGCTTTTGTCACTGACCGTTCCAAGGCGGTACTTCCATCTTCCTCCAATTGTATGTTTTTCGGCTCTATATGACCATCAGTGTCGATGGGCCGTAAAACACCATTCATTCATTCATTCCAATTGTATGTTTGTTCTGTCTTTGTGCGTCTCTTGTTTTTTCTAGTTATGTACATTTGCTGTTGTGTTGCTGTTCGGGCGAGTGTTTGTTCTGTATGTGGTGTTTCCTGCATGACTCATTTTTGTACTTTTGTAAATAACAGAAGACCACTTTGTGCACCGACATATATCTAGTGAATTCTGGAAAAGGTTGCTGGAAGTACATAAACAATATGCAATAACAAAGATATAGAGAATAATAGGTTAGTGCCGTAGATGGGACGCTTTATCCGACGAGGGGAGAAAACGTTGAGGCGAGGCTTGCCGAGCCTCAACTGTTTTCTCTCCGAGTCGGATAAAGGCGTCCCATCTACGGCACTAACCTATTATTCGATTTATCCAGTCAATATAGTTAAATGTCTTTTTTATAGACTCATAACACTCTTGAAATAATTTACATTGAAAATGCAGTTTTTCGATCAACGGATCCCTCCCTTTTCACTTCCATTTTGACGTAAATAGATCGAATGAGCTACCGCAGAGGAATATAGTTTCGATACTTGTATTACTAGAAGGGAAACGTGGTTGAATTTGAAAAATAAGATGATTTGAATCGAGGGGTCGATGAGTTATTTCAAACAGACATGATCTATAATCTTTGGTCAAATTCGAGTTACGTAGTCTCGGTTTCTATTTTTAGATTCTACCTAACGTCACTCAGAAATCGATGGAACTGAACAGGCTAATTTAGGTTTATGACTATCACCGCCCCTGTAAGAGTTTATCAATCAAATAATCATGAGAGTGAAAAGAAAACATTTACTATTTATCTGTCAATCTTTGCTTCCAGGTTTGATTTTATCAAAAACGGGTTTTGCCAGCGGTGGATTAAATTATTAAAAGTGATAAATCAACGTTATTTTGTATGTGGCCTCAGTGGCGTAATCGGTAAGGGCGACGTATCTTGAGAGATTAGAATTAGTTTTTGTAGGATCAGGCGCGGGTTCGAATCCAGCTGTAGCCAATTATTTTTATTTTTTCTCATTTGAATAATTCTTCTGGTGACGAAATAGATCTGTTAGATCTATTCCATCAACATGTTTATGAATATTTACAGAAAACTAAAATAGTTCCATGGTTATAGAATCATTACGCCTATCTACTAACCTAATAAACCTTCCACTACCGGAAGTAACCTAATAAACCTAAGTTTATTTGCACCCCCTTTATTATGTCACTAGAGAAGCCTGGTGACTGGATAAAATACGTATGTTGATATTTATCCATTGACCTTTACACACTTTCATTGATTATGCATACGGCGACACAATGTTGTTCCTGAAATTACATAATATAAAGCATGAGAAAATGATATGGGATGGCATTCTTGTTTCTGTCGCAGACATCGGCTCTGTTAGAATGTGAAATGTTTTCGCAAGTCCTATAATTCTTTCAATGTGAACCCGTTTACTGGATATATTCCAATCCCTGATCAGTTTCACCAGGCATACGGTTCTTTTTCTTAAAGAAAGTTGGGATGTTGACATGCACGTCGTGCGGGTCAAAAATATCATGGACATTAAACCCTTTGTCTGCCATAAAGCTGTCATACCTAGAGCACATCTTTGTACGAGCACTACGCTCTACAATTTGTCGATCACTGGTAGATCCACAATACGCAGGAGAAACATATGAAATCAGGCCTCCTGGTGAAGCACCAGCTTTGACAGTGTTTCTGTTCTTGTATGTTGAGAACGTTGTCTGCTTTGCTGTTGGGTTCTGAGGTTTCTTTAAGGGGCATTCAGTTCTATCAATTATGACTCTCAAACGTGGATAGTTTCTTCTAAAACTATTTGGAACGACAAACCTGACTAACTCCTGACTTGGCCAAATGTTCACTTCTCTCCACTGTTTCTCCATGAATAAAATCCAAGTGATATCAATGTTTGAAATAGAACTTTCAGCAACACTAAACATTCTTGAGAGCTCAAAAGTCGATGTATGCCTCCTTAATTTCACTAACACAATAAAGAACTGGTCTTCTACAAATAAACTATCACCCATTTTCAGAATATATGTACTTCACAACAGCAGGTGTTAAGTGCTTGTGTGGCGGTCGTAAAAAGTCGCCCCGTACTTCATTCTCAGTGTTGTTATATTTTCTGGTCCTTCGGGATCATTAGTTTTCATGTTATTAGTTTTGAAAATTGAATACTGCTTAAGCCGGTGCTAGGGGGCGTGAGTAGTGTTGCACTTTTAAATACTACTCATGAACAGACTCAATAAAACCGAGTCTGCAATTTTCTCTTTTTGCATTTCTACTTTTGCTTTCGAGGGATCACCCATTTTCAGAATATATGTACTTCACAACAGCAGGTGTTAAGTGCTTGTGTGGCGGTCGTAAAAAGTCGCCCCGTACTTCATTCTCAGTGTTGTTATATTTTCTGGTCCTTCGGGATCATTAGTTTTCATGTTATTAGTTTTGAAAATTGAATACTGCTTAAGCCGGTGCTAGGGGGCGTGAGTAGTGTTGCACTTTTAAATACTACTCATGAACAGACTCAATAAAACCGAGTCTGCAATTTTCTCTTTTTGCATTTCTACTTTTGC
Organism: Azorinus chamasolen; assembly: GCA_963576725.1. Classification (NCBI taxonomy): domain Eukaryota; kingdom Metazoa; phylum Mollusca; class Bivalvia; order Cardiida; family Solecurtidae; genus Azorinus; species Azorinus chamasolen. The sequence continues at coordinate 73,930,462 of OY755241.1, read as the reverse complement.
TTTCGAGGGATCACCCATTTTCAGAATATATGTACTTCACAACAGCAGGTGTTAAGTGCTTGTGTGGCGGTCGTAAAAAGTCGCCCCGTACTTCATTCTCAGTGTTGTTATATTTTCTGGTCCTTCGGGATCATTAGTTTTCATGTTATTAGTTTTGAAAATTGAATACTGCTTAAGCCGGTGCTAGGGGGCGTGAGTAGTGTTGCACTTTTAAATACTACTCATGAACAGACTCAATAAAACCGAGTCTGCAATTTTCTCTTTTTGCATTTCTACTTTTGCTTTCGAGGGATCACCCATTTTCAGAATATTTGTCATAATTTTCAAGACCAGTGTAAAAGTGAACAGCTGCTGAATCTTTCTCAAAGTTGTGGATGCTGAAGGCTGGTAGTTTTCATGTTTGCACTTCTGAATCTGCTTTTATCACTGCTGATTCAATCTCAGGCTCTGAAATAGCAATAACTTCAATTTCCATTGGTTCAATTTCCTCACTGGCTCCAACATCAAGTTCATTGATGACAATATCTAACTATTGTGCAACATACGCTGGTTCTCTGGTATTTAAAAGGTATTTTAATAATCTTCTCCTTGTATCACAGCGTGCCAAAACTCTCAACTTTGGTGCCTTGCTTTTTTTCAAGTGTCTTTTTGCACGTCCAGGAAAACACACTTGGCAAATCTGTCTTGCGGAAGGCTCATGTCTTTCGCCCTACACCTGAAGACATACACAAATATATTATCAAAACATTTATAGTTCTTTCAAAGTAGCTGTCTTCAGTATAAATACTTTCTTGTTATGTGACATGTGTAATTAAATATGGCGGACAGTATGGTCAAGGTTTTTTGTGGGCAAGTGAAAATTTAAATTTTGTGCTGATAAAGCAAGGAATGTAAAATTTGTTTGTGGCGATACTTATGGACTATTGAAAGTTATAGGTGGATAAAACTTAAATATCGGATAATATCGGAAATGGCAAATATGGGTGATTTTTCGATGCAAACAAAGAAAACATTTGAAATGTCACAAGAGCTCCAAACCAACAATGAGGTACGTACATTTTCGGGAGAGCTCTCTAGACAAGACTTTGTGAACAGCATAATTGACAATAAATTGACATGTATATATGATGATCTTAAATGTATCAGAGTCATTCAAGTTAACTGTTCTCGTGGCATGGAGAAAATCACTGATTGGTATGAGCGCAAAACTTGGGCAAGTGATACATGTCACAAATTCTCAAACAGACCTGCTAAAACATTGGCCTATAGATCGATCGACACAGAAGCAAGGTCTCGCAGGAACAATATAATTTTCAGAGGAATTGCAGAAAACAGGAGCGAGAACTGCTTTCAGCTAGTACGAGAGTTTTTGGCGAATCATCTCGATATGGACCCCACGAGAATTTATATTGCTAGGGCACATCGACTTAGGGGACGTGTGATCGGAAAGCCTTTTCAGAGAAGACCTATTATTGCAAAATTCAGGGGCTTTTGTGATACTGAAGACATCATGAGCAATGTGGGATGGCTGAAAAATACACCGTTCTCTGTGGATTATGATTATCCAAAGGAAATACAGGAAGCGCGTTCACGATTAATGCCTAGGTACAAGGAACTGAGAGGAAATTCCCGGCAATCAAAAGTCCAAATTGTTTACCCTGCAAAGTTAATCCAAGATGGTCAATTCATTCATAATGAGTTACCAGAATGGAGTAGATACGCAAATGCAAACAGATTAGAGTCTATTCCAACGGTTCTTGAGACTATACCGAGCAACCTGAATGAGCTGACAAATCAGTGTGTAAATTCAGATACGAATCCCTCACCTGAAGTTTCCTGTCCCAATGTAAGTAATACTGCCCTTAATGGATACTGCTCCGCGGATCCCTTCTCCTGTAGGAAACCCACTTTTGCGAGCCCCGCCACAAATGAATTGTGTAGATACCATGCAAAACATGATCCCCAGTCAAATTATACATAACCAACTTGCTGCACTGTCAGGTTTTGCACAGGGTGTAAGTCCAATAAACCCAATGTTCACAGGTCAGCTTCAGCCAATTCCCCTCGTTGTCAATCCAAACAGAGTATTGCCCCAGCAGTTTATGCAACACTGGCCTAGTGACATATAGATTTTACCTAATAACCAATGTACCCCCTTTCATGACAATGGTGCTAACAAGGAAATCTGTCCCCCAAGTGTAAATAGTGAATCATTAGTCCAGCACACTGAAACAGCCTCCGTTTTACAGTCAGGAGAGGAACAGTCCCCATGTACATATTCCCTGTCCGAAATGCAGGACGCTGACGTTTGTAAAACGTTCGTGAATCCCAGGAATAGTGAAGAAACAATTCCAAAGTCCGTGGGTACTGATGAGACATGTGTGAAATCCTTTGCTTCTGATAACACGAATACACAAACTGTCAATACACTTCCAGTACGTGGGCGTTCTCGTGTAGTCCGGTCGTCGTCACGGTCTGAGAAACGCTCTCTGTCAAAGCGTATCGTAGGCAGACAAGTGTAAGTGTAACCCGGGATAGTATTCAAGTTTTACCGGGGTCTCAAAATAGACAGACAGCACAGGTAGGACAGACTGAGCGTGACCTGTAGGTAAATGGGAACCAGTCATCGACGGACGGGTTCTCCCCTACAGGCGTTAGTGAGGAGCATTAGGCCAGCAACCAGAAGGTTTCACTGGGATGCGCTCTACTTAATGTTCAGGGACTGGTGACTAAACGCACGAATAAACTGTTTTCGCCAGAACTTATACAAATATTTAATAGTCATGACATTGTTTTAATGACCGAAACTTGGACAAATGAGTATTCGTATTTAAACGTTCAGGAATATTTTGTTTTAAACAGGTCGGACATTAATGCCAATAGTAAACGTTGTTCTGGTGGTGTGATTGTGTACGTGAGAAATGAATTTGTTTCAAATGACATGCTGGTTTTTAGAAGTAAAGACGATATCGTATGTATTAAAATGACAAAAGAAAACTTGGCTTGGAAAATGATTCGTTTATATGTTTATTATATGTTATACCGGAAAATGGTACTCGCCAAACAGTGTTAGAGTCGCTTACTTTTGATCGACTTTTAGATTACATTGTTAGTTTAGACTCTAAATATGAAAACGGACTGAATCTACTGGTGTGCGGCGATCTAAACTCGCATACATCTGATAGAGAAGATTGTGTTGTCAATTTTGTATAAATAGAGATTGTCTTTGAACAAAATTAATTAAATTAGGGATAAGAGGAAATATTATGAATGTTATGCGATCAATCTATGCTAGTGTAAAGTCAAGAGTTAAATATCTTAACCAGTTAAGTAATAGTTTTGAATGCCAATTAGGTGTACGTCAAGGTGAATGTTTGTTCCCTTTCCTTTTTTCTATGTTCCTAAATGATAAAGAAGATATGTACGTTACTAGTGGACTTGACGGAATTGATGTTGATATTTTTAAAATGTTCTTAATTCTTTATGCTGACGACATTGTCATTTTTGCAAACAAAAGTGCTGAACTCCAAACAAGTTTAGATTTGTTACATAGCTATTGCAATAGATGGAAGTTAAAGGTAAATGTACCGAAAAAGAAAGGGTGGTCGACTTCCAACAAATATAAGTTTTCATTATGGTGAAGATAACTTGGATATTGTTAACAATTTTTTTTATCTTGGCGTGGTCTTCACAACAACTGGATCTTTTACAGAGGCACAAAGTACTTAAGCGGGGCAAGGTCTGAAAACTATTTTCAAAATGAACAAATATTTATACAAATTCACAAATATATCTGCTAAACATAGACTAGAGTTATTTGATAAGCTTGTGCTGCCTTTTTTTTTAATTATTGTAGTGAAATTTGGGGTTTTCATCCAGCTAAAACAATAGAACGAGTACATCTACAATTTTGCAAGCAATTACTTGGTGTTAAAAAAAGTACCCAAAATGATTTTGTTTATGGAGAATTAGGCAGAATGCCACTGAAAAATTTGAGGGTTTTTAATGCTATCAAATTTTGGACTACAATATTACATAGCTCGGAAAATAAATATATTAGTAAAGTTTATAACAGGTTGTATAATGATACTTTGAATAACCAATGCAGAAAAAACTGGTGTTCGCTTATTAGGGATCTACTGTGTTCCCTTGGCTTTTTGGATGCCTGGTTGTTCTAAACAGTCGGTGATACTGGATTGTTTTTACGTACCGTAAAGCTAAGAATTAAAGAACAGTTTATGCAAAATTGGCAAGCTAGATTAAATACTTCTACAAGAGCAATATTTTACAGACATATAGCTGAATTAAGTTAAAATCGTATTTAGAGATGGTTAATGTGAAAAAATTTCGTGTTAGCATGACACGGCTACGTTTGTCGTCACACAGAATATGCATCGAAACTGGAAGATGGAATCAATGTAATAGTATCCCTGTTAATGATCGTATTTGTAATGTCTGAAACTTATTAGAGGATAGATACCATTTTGTGATTGAATGTCAAATGTACAAAGATTTGAGAAAACAGTTAATATCGTCTTATTACTGGAGATTACCTAGCATGTTTAAATTTATTGAATTGGTAAACTCAGAAAATGTGTATACTGTTTAACGACTTGCTACATATATACAGAAAGTTTTTGCAATCAGGTCAAATCTCTTGTATAATGCTCGTACATGATCAAAATATAGTTTTGAGATTAATTGGATGAGTTAACATTTTCCCTAGTATAAACGAGTTTTCACGCATTTGCAAACAGGTTAGACCCAGATCAGACGTCTCCTGGAGGAGCCGTCTGATCAGGGTATGCTCTGTTTGCTAATATAATTTGATAGATATGTTTCCCCCCTTCCATAGATTGTTAAAACTCATATGTCCATGAATATTTAGTAGGTATTGGAACTTGGAAAAACATGTAACCAGGAAAGGGTTGAATAATAAATATTAAAAAATAAAAATGTTAAATATTAAATATTAAGTACTAAATACTATTATATCATCGTATGTTTACGTTACCTATCTTAGTTGTTATTGTCTTACATTTTGAGTTTTCGACTCTGTGAACAGGGGTGTAATTTATCCTCCTTTTTGAGGATTTCCCCTCTTTGAGCTTGAGACCCATATTACAAACTTGTCTAATTCAGTGAGATCAGCTCAGATCTGGTAGTTTTGAAATATCATGTTAGTGGGGGTGGGATATTAGAGCATTTTCCTCCACTCAATAGTTTCAGTAATCACACTCCTGAGATAAAATGTACATTTTAAGGTTTTACCTTTTCATCAAGAACTACTTTTACGTGTTTACTAATTATTACAAACACTACTCTTATACTCACAGAAACTGTTTATATGCAATCAAGCCTCTGCATTCACAACAACGCAGAGCTTCTTCCATCTGTTTTTGTCCCAGTCTCATTAGTGCTTTGACCATATACTGAGTAATGTCATTTGGTTTCAATATATTTTCAAGTATTCCCAGTTTCTTTAACAGTTCCTCTCTCTTTATTATCCAGAAATGGACTTTGTCGTTCTTCAGAACTCTCTTATCCTGAAATATCAAAACAAAAGCAGAAATAACTTATAATATTGTTTTCCTGGTGAAAAGAGCTCTGCTTAGTATTCTGTCTCAGATAGTTTATCTAAATTTGATGAACACGAGTCTAACCTATTCTAGTTCTGAAATTTAATTTACACCAAATATCATATTTTACTATAATTTAGCACCTTAATAGCCAACACATCAACCAAATGCACTGCTACATAGAGGCTGAGAGTAAGAGCAAATTTGGTACTGATATAGCTCCACTGAAATGTTCTATCTTTATCTAAGGAGTTATTAATAAGAATAGAACAATTTGTTTGGGGGTAAAATCCATTCCTTTTTGGTAGTAAAGTTACCTGTCGGTTATTGTAATTTTTACAAACACCTAGGAAGTACGGGCTACTTCCTTTCCGATTTGCAATTTTGAGGGAAATCAGGTCGATTAAATTGTTTCGCTCTTTCTACTTGTCTAAATGATACCGGAAAAGGAAAAGCATTCTACCAAGCCAAATAGGTTTTAATTGCCATTGGAATCCGATTTCCCCCTTTCCTTTATCTAATTACCTCCCAAACACAATTTCAGACCATACATCAGGCTAAAATATTATCTTAAGACTAAACACCAGCTATCACAAAAGTCTCAACAAGCTTTACAATTTCTATCTAGGCGAGATGATCACATGGTATGAGCAATAACAACACTTAAGTAGTGAAATGTTTGAATACAAGCTTATGAGAATTTTTATGTATACAAGTAATTCACAGTAGTGCAACTGTGAAGCCAAGTATCATCCTAGAGAGAGGTGAGTGACGTTGTGGCCGAGTTTGGACAAAAATCTTTCCCAAGAATCAAAGTGTTTTCAAGATCATCACCTAGTGGTAGCTGGTACACACGTCTGATCGCGGAATAGCACTTATGATAAAATTGAAATTAATAAGCATTTGTTAATATTAAAAAAAATATCAGTAAAGTCAAAGCTTTGCCCAATTGAGAGCAATGTCAAATCCTCTATGTACTTAATGCAGACAAAAGGTGTATGCAGCAGAATGTTATTTATCAAATAAAATAAAAACATTCTACATTATTACAATTCAAATACTATTACTGCTATTAGTTTCCTTCACTAACACAATTATTACCTCTATGTGTATCACTGAATGTGACGAGTTACCTTCTTGTGAAACATTTTAACCAGTCTGCTTCGATCATCTACTTTTCTGATTACTTGTACAATCTCCAGGAATGTCATTTGTTTCCTATATTCCCCCATTTCATTGTGTCTGTACCATATTTCCAGTGCTTCACTATCACTCAACCCTTTGTACAGTCTAACCATTACTAATGGCTCTCTCAAAGCTAGAAAGAAACACATTGTTCAATGTAGAGCTTTAAACCTGCTTGCAAACTGTAAATATAGTCTGCTGCATGACTGATTGGTGATATATAAATCGCTTACGATATTCTTGTAATTTTTCGCCAGTTTCATCCGGGCTTTGGCGGCAGTTACACTTGTGGTGGTTGCGAACGCCCGGATATGGTAAATATTTTTTTTACTATATGTATTCATGTTTGTTGTGAGCTTATTGGCTAAGCAATTATTTTATTGCTTTTCAGGCATTATAAAAAATGCCGTATTTAAGCTCAAGTTATCTATTGTGTTGTTACTTGTGTCATCCTAATTACCATACCGAGTTTCAACTAGCTTTAACATCTTTATAGTTAATAAGGAATAACATAAATATAGTTTGCAAAAGAGTATGATACATCCAGCTGGACCAAATGACCAACCTGATATCGCTCACCAGAAAATCAGAGGAGAAGATTTCACTATGTTCCTTTAGAAAACTGGCAACCCCTGCTCATTTGACCTCAGGGGCATAATTCATTTCACTTTTGTAGAATACTTAAAGACGATGGCAGGTGCCAAATATTAAAGCTGAGACCCTACCAGTTTCAGAGAAGATTTTTAAAGTTTTCGAAATATATTTCTTTACAAAACAAGGCACCGATGGGGGGGAATGGTGTTGACACCCCTTCCTCCATAAAGGCCCCTTTCTATTCCTTTGCAATAAGAGTAGGCTCAGATCAGACGGTATTTGCTGTTCATTCATTACTATAGAAATTATGTTAATTAATATTCATGATGTCATTATCTCTTAAATGAATATTCATGGACTGAATGGTTAAGAAATGACTAACTCTACACCACATAATTATAAACCACATCACTCCAATCTACTAAACAGTGAGTGCACCTGTCTGCAGTATACTGCGTGACCTAAATATCAGTGAACAGCAAAGGATCGGACTGTTCAAAACAGCAGGCTACCATAGAAAACTGGTCACCACTGCCAGGGACTGGGCCAATTTTGACCCCAAGGTCATACATACATTATATAAATTTTGTAAAGGATCTGAAAATAATGCCATGTGCGAAATATTAAAGCTAAGAACTTTTCAGTTTCAGGAGAAGATTTTCAAAGTTTTCACTATGTTTCTATAGAAAACAAGGCACCCCTGAGACGGGACCAATTTTGACCACAGGGCCATAATTCATATAACGTTTGTAGATGGCCTACATATGATGCTATCTGCCAAAGATGAAAGCTGAATTTGTATAGTTTAAAGTGTTTACAGGGGCTACAATCTGACCAAAGGCCACTACTCTCTTTAGTTCAGTTTACGTCATATTCAAAGTTAATGTCATGCTGACAACTGTTGCATTGTTATAATTCTCTTCATTTCTCCTCATACTTTCCCTACACATACTCAGCGTCAGATTCTTATATTTGTATTTTCTCATATGTACATGTTATATGTAATGAGAAATAAAAAAGTGATAGTTGTAGTTGTTAGTCTTGCGATAGGTGGATACAGTATGTTCAATTAAATGTTTTTTTGTTATACATACACTTTACCACTGTATTTGCTGTCGCGGTTGTTGTAGATTAGTCGGAGAGGGGATACGTTTATTTACACTGTCTTTTAGGATGGGGATGGAATAAGTGTGAATTGGGCGCCCATAAACCGGTTTAACCCCCCGGTGACTTTTGTCACTGACCGTTCCAAGGCGGTTCTTCCATCTCCCTCCTATTGTATGTTTGTTTTTTGTCTTTGTGCGTCTCTTGTTGTTTTTTCTACTTATGTACATTTGCTGTTTCCTTGTGTTGCTGTTCGGGCGAGTGTTTGTTCTGTATGTGGTGTTTCCTGCTTGACTCATTTTTATACTTTTACATTACATTCAGTGGGTCATTGTAAACAAATGACTGACAAAACAACTCCAAGGAAATATGTTTCTGCTAATATCGCACCTTAACCCATTACCTCACAGGCTATTTTTAGAAACAACCTCTTTGAATAAATCTACCGAAAAGGAGCATTAAATAGAGAAAAGGTAAAATTTTAAAATTCCTATAGGAGCAAATGCTCTATTTATCACAATGGTGTCACAAAGTGACTTTTACAGAGTCGTTAATATGATGGAATGGGTTAAAAAGCAATGGAAAAAACACACCAAACCACACCACATACATATATACACTGAGTTTGATTACAATATGCCTCAAATTCACTAAATACAGATGATCTAAAAATGCCTTTAGCATATCTTACCTTTGCCATACAATACCTTAATGGCTTCCCTAGTGTGATTACCACCAACAGTTTCCACCTGTCCACCACCTTCGTTCACTAAATCAGATGGTGTACCTTCCAGAAGATTCCCAACAAGCAAAGTAAACTGACTTGAACTAATCTTGAAAGCATCCTCAAGTGTGTCTACATGATTCATGTCCAGTTTCCTTACACCTCTTTGTTGAGAAGGCTCAATCATGTTGCCAATATGGACTTTAACAGAGGTTTCTGAAAACAGACCAAATATATATTAGAATTTTGAAAGCAAACATTGATGATGGATGGCGAGCAACGCCGGTCATCAGGTGATCGCAAAAGCTCACCCTGAGCTATTTGTGTACTGTTGAGCTAAAAACAGTTTAGCTACATTGTTACATTCCTTGACATTTGACAAATATTTAACAAGTGTTTTCAGCCAATTTTCAATTAATCAAATTTTATATTTATCAAATTTAATATTTGATTGGTAAATGCTGGTTGTTATCTTTGGTTGGCAAATGATTATAAAAGAATATTTCTGCACATGTACATATACAGCCCAAGAACTAAATTTGAACTTAAGTTATCTTAAACTAGGTCATGTTTATATAACCCTTTCTTCCATACACACTTCTTTTCATTACTTTCTAGCGCAGTAGACTAATACCAGACAGCTCATGTTGGAACAGTCTTATTAGGATATGAATGGGCTTCCTTTCGAATTAACATATTCCATTATTTTATTTACTTTTTTCAATAGCAAGAATGTCCTGTACTTTTGTTAAATTCACCTAATTCAGGCCCCCACTCTCAGTTGTTTTCTTTGCGCCATCATTTTCACCAATATAGAGCCGTCTGATGGAGCCAATTGTTTTCTTTCCAGTTGTTAATTCATAAAATTTGTACAACAGAAGCTCCCATTGTGTGCAAATATTGATCATAAGGCCAAATTCTTCCGTTGCAGAGGGGACACAATGTGGCACTAAAAGACTGATTAACTAAGCAATAAGAATATGCCCCAGATTGGGGCACGCCCCCCTCAATCACAGGGGGGGGGGTTAAAAATTGGAAATCACCTCCAAAAAATCTGCACCTGGCATATAAAAGTATTACTACTAAATGTGATGATTACCCCCATGCGGCAGCCTTGTAGATTGTAAATTCGAAGACTAGATGAAGAAGAATGAGTTCGCGAAAACTGCCAATGTGATCTGTGAAATAATGAAATACTTCACAGGCAGGTGCGAACGCTCAACTGTTATCATTTTTGTATTTGTGGATAGGCCTTGTCAAGATGAACATGCCTACCAAAATTGAAGGTTGTAAATGAAAACCTGAAGTTATGGTCAATGTTAACTCTTTCGCTGCCAATGCCGGATATGTGGTTACCTATGCAAACAGTTTGGATCCGGATGAAATTCTGAATTGCACAGTGGTAAACTCTTAAAAAGTGTGCCTTGCACGTCTTCCATTCTTGGTTATTATGTATACACATACCACATATAAATAAATTAAATGACATTAAAACTGAATGATGAGTTTGTGACACAAACTAGCCATGTTCGAATGTGGATGGATGCACCACATACCTTCCTGACCGTCTGGGTGATTCCAATATGCCCCCATCCATAAATATTTTATTTTAGTTATATAGCTAGAAAAGCAAAGGAACAAAACACACTTAACAGTATGCAGTTACCAAGTCACATTGTTTGGGACTCTCTATCATTTGACTATGGCTGTTTCCTACTGATGGTCTTTTAAATCATGTTAAATTGTATTTCATAATATTGCATTCAACTCTCACCTATACATTTGCCATTCCATAATTGGTCTTGATATTGTATTTCTAATGAAAAAGCTGGACCTGCAAAGAAAGGATGGAACGATCATTTGCTTATTCTTATCAGCTACATTGCAGAACACAAAGACAAACCAAGTCCCTCCCAAAGCTTAAGCCTTTCCTTCATATAATCCAATTTCCCGCATAGTAACCCCAATTTCCCGCATAGTAGCCCCAATCAGTATGATCCATCTGATCAGGTATACATGCTCTGTTTTGCTAACGGAATTTGGTAAATCTGGTATTTTCTGTACTTTCTAAATAGCAACATTGTTCCATCTTCCATTTCATAGAACTATACAGTCCATGGTTATTCAGTAGGCATTGTCATTTGGAGTCAACATAGAACAGGGAAGGTGTTAAGCTAAAGTAACCACAAATAATTTAAAATTCTTTGTTAAAACTTCCAAAATTCACTTATAGTTTTTATCAAATGTATACGGCATCTCATCCAGATCCAAACTGTTTGCATACTTAGCATGATGGCTGCGACTAGCAGATTAAAGATTAAATGTTGCTTTTCGCCAGTGTACGAGAATTGCCAGTTATTTTTAACTTAATTGAAAAAATCAATAAGAGTCGTTTTAGGCTACATGTTTAACAAGAGTACCGCATCCGGTACATAATACGCCCACTTGCAAACTTTCTCAAATTCAACATGCCTTATAAGTGTTGACATTTTCTAATCTGTGCTTCAGATCTTGATTTCCATATTAAGGTGATACTATTTTGTAAAAAATGAAGTGAATATCTTATTAAATAAAAAAAAGTTACAGCTAATCCTCATTTTTGCAGATTTTTGTAAAGTGCAACGGCCATAACTCTGTAAAGACAAACCGAATGAACCTAAAAATAAACTCAGCTTCAAACTTTGTTGCTTAAAACATTTGTGTAAAGTTGTTAAGTTTCATTTATATCAACAGACAAACTAAAAATTTACCGACTAACAAAGCAACGAACACACGAAGTTCAAGGACCATAACTTTAGAATAAAATGACATATAAAAAAACCCGCAATATATGTGAAAATTCAAATTAAGGTTTAACCATATAAAAAAATTGAAGCAAATATTATATCAAATGAAAAAGTTATGGCCATCCTCATATTTGCATAGATTTGCATTATTTTTTTTAAGTGCAAGGGCCATAACTCCGAAACATTTAATCAAATGATCCTCAGACTTGACTCAGCATCAGATCTTGATGCATTTAACATTTTTGTGAAGTTTCATTAATATCTCTCTAACAGTTTTCCCAGAAAACAGTGGACAAATTATTTGCATTATTTTTTAAGGACAAGGGCGATAACTCTAAAACGAAAGATCAAATGATCCTCAGAATCAATTCAGTTCCAGATCTTGATGCATTAAACATTTGTGTGAAGTTTCATTAATATCTGTCAAATAGTTTTCCCAGAAAACAGCGGACAAACTATTTGCATGTATTTGCATTATTTTTTAAGTAAAAGGGCGATAACTCCAAAATGACAAATCAAATGAACCTCAAAATCGACTCAGCTTCAGATCTTGATGCATTAAACATTTGTGTGAAGTTTTATAAATATCTCTCAAATAGTTTTCCCAGAAAACAGCGGACAAACTATATACATATTTTTTAAGGACAAGGGGAATAACTCTGAAATGAAAAATCAAATGAACCTCAGAATCAACTCAGCTTCAGATCTTGATGCATTAAACATTTATGTGAAGTTTCATTAATATCTGTCAAACAGTTTTCCCAGAAAACAGCGGACAAAATATTTGCATGTATTTGCATTATTTTTCAAGTAAAAGGGCCATAACTCCGAAACGACAAATCAAATGAACCTCAGAATCTACTCAGCTTCAGATCTTGATGCATTAAACATTTGTGTGAAGTTTCATTAATATCTGTCAAATAATTTTCCCAGAAAACAGTGGACAAACTATTTGCATTATTTTTTTAAGTAAAAGGGCCATAACTCCAAAACGACAAATCAAATGAACCTCAGAATCTACTCAGCTTCAGATCTTGATGCATTTAACATTTGTGTGAAGTTTCATTAATATCTCGCGAATAGTTTTCCCAGAAAACAGCGGACAAACTATTTGCATATTTTTTAAGGACAAGGGCCATAACTCTGAAATGAAAAATCAAATGAACCTCAGAATCAACTCAGCTTCAGATCTTCATGCATTTAACATTTGTGTGAAGTTTCATTGATATCTGTCAAATAGTTTTCCCAGAAAACAGCGGACAAACAAAATGTTGACGGACGAACGAACGAACGAACGAACGAACGAACGGATGGACGGACAGGGCCACGACAATATACGACCACCTTTATTAGGTGGGCGTATAAAAATGTGTATGTGATGCTGGGTGTGATTTCAACGTTCTCATATATGCGGTGATTTTATTGAACATTTCTTGCATGAGCCCTGGGACTCAATAAACTGCAAATCTGCGAGTCCACGAACAGAAAGAACGAGTCCAAATATTCTATAAAAAAACATTAAATCACCTAGTCAAAGGTTTTTGTAAAACTGTCTTTTTCATACTCGTAGCTGATAAAAAACTGGGTATTGATTATAATTAGAAACTTAGATATAAATAAAACTTCAAAATTAATTTTAAAGCTTTTCTTCCTAAACAGAATTTCTCATAATACCAATGATTTTTATGCTGACAAAAACATACAATCTATATGCGTTTTCCACTGGGTTTCACTACTTAGAGTTACTCCATGGTGCTTATGATAATCAACAAAATCTAGCTCAACATCATTATTATAGATATTTTGTTGTTTAAGATGAAAAATAAAACTTTAGTCTCCATCGGGTTAAATGTCACCAACCAAGCGATAACATTACTAAGTCATGATTTACAATACCTTCAATAGCCTGACTATTTGAAGCAGCACAGTTCAGAGAACTATCGTCTGCATAGAGGCGAGTTAAGCTGAGCAGATTGTCTGCAATATCATTAACATATATAAAAAAAAAGGAGAGGTCCGAGAACACACCCTTGGGAAACACCCGCCTTTATTTCCCATTGTTTCGATCACGATGAATTTAATACAACCCTCTGTAGTCCATTTTCAAGATAACTTGTAAGCCAATTTATTAAGTTTCCATTTATACCATTAATAGATAGTTTTAACAACAGACCCTTATGCCACACTCTATCAAATGCTTTCGAAATATCACAAAACACCATACAAGAATGCTGTTTGTTGTCAATTGTCTGACAAATAAAATATTTCTATCAGCTTAAAGCTTGTAGAGTGATTAGGTTGAAAGCCAGACTGGTATTTGAATAGTTATTTGTTTTCAAGAAAGAAGTTATAGATGTTTTAAAATAATACGTTCAAAATTAAAAAGTCTCCCACGGCAACTTAACAGAGAGAAAGGTTTGTAGATTGATACCTTAGACTTGTCTCCCTTTTTAAATAAAGGAGTTACATTTGCCAGCTTCCAGATATCAGTATATATACCTTCATTTAGTGATCGATTAAAAAGAATGCTTAAAGGTTAAGAGAGACTGTCAGTGCCGAGTCCTTTAACATTCTGTGACTCATTTGATCATGTCCACATGCTTTCTTTAAATTTGGAATACTGATAACATTTTGAACATCTTTTTCAGTAATTTTAATGTGCGACAATCGCCTATTAGTATTAGGGTCAAATGTTAGCAGGCATGTACCAGTATCATCAACAGCTAATATAGATACAAATAACTCATTTTTAAAATTTGCTTTTTCTTGATTTGTAACACAAAATTCAGTCTGATTATTTTCATTTTTGTATAGTGGTGGTATGGCATTTGAAGACTGTCTCTGAATAAAGTGTCTCACACTTTTACAGAAACTTATTTTACCATTAGGATGCATATCCTCAAGTGTTGTTTCTTAATTAATGTAAAACATCTCCTTAGCATTTTTCATGTTATCATTTTTATTTCTGCTTGATTTGTATTTTTTCCAATTATTAGCATTAGTGCTTCTCATTGCCTTTTTCTTAAACGATCTCTAAATCTACAAAACTTTCTTAATCCGGAATCAAGCAATGTCTTATCATCAGGTCGTATTAGGACTGATTTCTGAGGTATGCATTCTTTTCCAAAAGAAATGTAGACCTCAGTAAATTTAGCACAAACTCTATTTAAATCTCCTTCATATAAAAATTGTCAGTCATTATGTTTATATTTTTCAGTTAATGTCTCATAATCTGCTCTATTATAAAGCCAGATAAGTAGGATTTATTTCATATCTAAACAGAAATGTTATACATGTTGCTTTATGGTCACTGATATTTGGTGGAATTTAACATTGCAATCACAAAAATCATGTCTATGGGTATAATTATTAGATCTAATAAAGCATCCAGTCTTGTCGGCTCATTTACAAGATTTATCATTGAATTTACAAGAAGCAATTCCTTGAAATTCATTCATTTTCACAATATCATTAGTTCAATTACATATATAAGGAACTGCATTAGTGGAAACGACGAAGTTCCCCGTGTAGCTGTAACAAAAACCAGAAAGGATACTTCATGAAATGAAAAAAATATCATTACTATCTTTTCAGTAATGCTCAGCTGCCCCATAATTTAAATGTATCGTTTTAGCTATTGATTACAATCATTTATTTACTCACAAAGCAAACACATCGGATTTAGCTGTTACTCTTTACCGAGTAGTATTTTAAGAAACCATAAAAGCCAAATTAATAAACCGTTGCTTAAATGGCACATAAATTAGTGCTCCTTATATTTTGTAGTAAACATTTGTTTAGTTTTAAATGGCGTCAGTAGTATTTCAGTTTACTTACCAGTCGACTGGAAGACATCCTTACCGATCGATCAGACTAACACCTGGACCAAACCCAGTGCTACGAGAAGCAAAGTAATCGTCATTTAGGGATTGCAACTACTTGACCACTGATGCCCCGCCCCTTTGATTTGATTGTTTTATTTGTGTTATATACAAAAAAAGAAGAAAAGACGAACAGAGTGCTGTTCTATAATATATGTCTAAAATAGCACTAACATGGACCAATCTTTTTATTCCAGTAACTCTTTACCTCAGAAATATTCTTCTCGATCTTCAAGTCTATTCTGTTTGCCTGGTTGAAGGCCTAAAATGCATCTCTAGTTCATAAATGTGGTAAATATTACGGAATGTACATATTGCATACCTCAAAAGTGGTCCTTTCCATTCGGAAATGAGATCGAAAATCAATGTCAGAGTACATGGAAACCACATCATCAACATATCCTAAAACACGAACTGGATCCCCATGGTCCGAATTTGAAAACAATACTAAAGCCCCTGAAAAGACATCCTAAAATCAATAGACACCTTATATATGACAGACACAATTCTGCTTAGGACCTTGTCATATGTCAATGAGATACCAAGAACCATTTGGAAATACTTCATGGTAACAGTTATGGTCCAATGTTGGGTGCAAAATTTAACCACATGTATATGCATACATGTGGTTTATCTGATTGAAAATATATCCATTTGGGGTGAGGATCACCCTCGAGATTCCAAGTCAAGCACTCCAATAAATCGCCATAAAAGCCAGTTCGTAAAACATGGATGTACAAGTGTTCATACAGGTGTAACATGGTGAAAAACTGGAACTCGAACCCAGGGTCTCTGCATAACCATGCAAACACTCATTTGCCGCATAAATTTTTCAAGACTTCTAGACCCATATACACTAGAAATAAATTGTACAAATTTTAAAACATCTTCATATTATACTTGGAAAAATTTACCCATCTCTCTATATGAAAATTTAAGAGTAAAACAGTGAAATTAATAGTACCGACAGTTTGATAAAATCAACAGTCTTTATACGCGTTCTACTTCTAGCAACACGTGGTGTATATATAGCATTAATTATTAATATATATATATATATATAGCATGCTGTATATATAACACTAATTATATAATACATGAAATTAATGTCTACTCCACAAAATATCAGAAACAAGGAAGTGGCCTAAAAATAACGTTGTTTGAGTACGAACTCCATTGAATACGAAAGTATAAGGTTAATTCTAAAAGAGGAGCATATATGCGTTTAAACTTTTAATTTATTTTACAAACCTACCACCATCATCATTTGTACAAAGAGACGCAGCCGTTAAATTCGTCTGAATGTTCTCCAGGTCTGTAAATCCAGTTAGTTCTTGGACCAACACCGCTGTTAATAATTCATTGGCAGCCATTTTGGAAAACGTAGTCGCATTCCCAATCGTTCAGTTAGACTGTGCGCGTAAAAACCGTAACTGGCAACCGGTTTTCTTTACTGAACTCACTGCAGGATGTTAAAACAAGTGTAACATGGTGAAAAAGTTGCGACTCGACTGGGAATCGAACCCAGGGCCTCTGGCTTACCATTCCAACACTCTACTGACTGAGCTACCAAGCTACCAGTAAAGCATATCAACTTCTTTCACCATAATCTCTACCCGGCTACACACATCCCCTCTACACAAGAATTCGTCTCGAATTCTTATTCAAAGAATACTCCACGAGTTTCTTATTATTACACATTATCTTCATATAAATCACCTTATGGGTTATTTACGTTGGGCGCAATGTCTACACCGATGATTGCACTACTGTTTGCACCCGTGTTCTCTTTAGAACTGGGGGATTGTATAATTCTTCAAAAAAGACCCCGCGTATGCTCATTTTTCGTGTTTTCATTTTCCGGCATACGCGAGGCCTTTCACTTTCTTTGCAAATACACATACAGTCTAATCGCGATACTACGAATTGGGACCGGGTCGGGCCGATTTTTCGTAGTTTCGCATTTTCGTATTAATGCATCTTTAGGATACGAACTAATTTCCACAAACCTTTTCTCGGTTTCGTAGTGAATGCATACACATACCATACATCGCTATTGTATTGGTGGGTCATTATATGTAATAATATTGTCGCAATTTACTGTTGCATAATAAAGATATTCCTGCACATGTTCGTGTTATATTTAATATATTTTATGCCTTGTTTAACAATCTACTCACATTCCCGCTTACTACAGTGTACAATAATGATTTTGTATCACACGCCTCATGCAAGAGGTGGTCAAATCATAATGTGTAATGTCATATGCCAGTGCATAACGGGTTATGTAAAAAACACGAACCGCGCAATGCCAGGTCATCAAACTCCAGATAGGAGGGAGTAAACGAGTCATTTCCAAAGATTCTGTTCGTTCTTTTTTATCAAACCATATTCTGTGACTATTCTTTCGAACGTGAAGTGACAACCTAGAATTTGGTGACAGCATAAGGATTTTAGTATTTAAATGCTCCCTTTAACTAGAGACATGAACTCGAACTTTCTAGCAATCCATAAATGTTATGTATAAAACAAGAAACGAATCAATACATTTCATATTTTTATTCAGGATTAAAAACAAAATGCATAGAAAACTGTGATATCGTTAGCAGTGTAGACACAGGTTTGATGACCAGTGTAACTGGTTTTGTAAGTTTGGCATATAAGTTTTATATGCTATGAGACATTGACTACAAACAAACACGTCAGTATGCCTGTATGCTAATCGTTTATATAACGATCTGTGTGAAAACGTAATTGTGCATAATTGCACAATACAAGCTTTAATCATTTGCGACATTTAATATGTAATTAGTCTAATCCTGCCACAAACAAACACGGGTGCTTATCATTAAAGCGTATCGGGCAGGTCAGATGTGTCAACAATGGATAATTATGCTGACTGGAGCGACGAATGTCTCTCAGAAGTGTGAAAACATCGCACAGGTGAGATTCGTAAAATGCATCTTTTTGCTATTGTTTTTGTGTTTAAGGGACTACGAAAACCTCTCGCAATAACGTGTTTTTCGTAGTTTCGCATTTTCGTACTTTTGCATCTTTTTGCAATTGAAACAAGAACAAAATCGGCAGGGACCTGGGGTGTTATTCGTAGCAAACCGGTATTTCGTTCGAACGTGATTCGTAGTATCGTGATTAGACTGTAACAGTTTCCGCTCATGGACTTAGGCGGGACATTTGGCATCTGAATAATTTAATGGGATGTAGTTGCCTGCATAACTCTTATTATTTGGTTAACTAAAGTATTTATGTATCGTTAGGTGTGTGCAATTACTCTCTAGACCTACCTCTTCAGGGTCTAATATAATATTTTTATCACCCTCTCCCTTTTGCACTTTTCGAATGCATCCATGTTATTAACATTGCGAACAATGTCGAGGATATCCTAATGACAACCGTGGACCAAATTTACGAAGTTTTAAGTAAACGAAATAAAATCGAATACAGGACCCACACGTATACTTTAGACAACATATACTGATTGATTAAATTACGACACCCGTAGTGGTCAGTAACAGTTGCTCTGACGATTGTGAAGCAACATGGTGCACGTGTTCATGTTACAGATGCTGTTCAAAATATGCAGCTAATTGTCGATGTTCTACGGAGCAAGTGACACAACGATTCATAAAATATCATTAATGAGGATTTGTTAATAAAAGTAATCGAAGTGAGAGCGTCTAGCGACGGGAAACGTTGCAAATCGACCAGGTGACAAGAAGTTAGGGAATAGAATATAAACCCTTCACCGAAACTGAAGACAGAAGTTATTAGGTAAGATATCATCTAAATTGATGATAAAAGATAAATACATACATGTATCAAGATGGTAATATAATGATTTGGGACTATTTTAGCTACGATAAATTGACCCAATATTTGTCACCCGGTCGCATATGCTAAACATGCATGCCTGATATTTATTCGATTCCTCAAAAGCAATCGTAAGACTCGACATTAGAATTAAGAATTAGCAAATGGAGAAAAATCATGTACTACACTATCTAGAAAACTGTACATCGGCCTGAATTTATCATCGCAAGATTAGGTGAATGGATCCGATGCAGAAATAGCGACAAAAGTGTATATAAGCCGCCTGATCTGGATCTACTGTGTTTGCAAAGGCGATAGCAGTCTGCAGAATTAGCGACTTGAAAACTGTAGCGGCCCTAATTTAATTAGCACCGCGAAGTCCAATGTGTGATTTTAGCCTTGTGACAATTAGCGAATAGAAAACTATAGTGGTCCGAATTCAGCGTCACGAAGCCTGATGTGTGAATTGAGCTTCGAAACAATTACAAACATAGCAGACCAAGATCAGACAGATCCTGTAGCAGCCATCTTATCTGGGTCTACTCGGTTTGCTACGAATATTTATGGCGGTTGAAAGCAGAACATCCGTCCGACAATCACAGTGCAAACTGAAAGCTGTCTCGCCAATGCCGTGAACCAACGTTAATTAACAGCTTATGTAGAGAGATGTGTTAACAGTCTCCTGGAAGCGGGCGTGTCCGACTCCGATAGTTGAGAAAATTACAAATACTCAAACCACTCCGATTTCAAGCTCTGTTTCTGTATTATTTGTTATGAACTTGATTTATTCTCATTGTTGTTATTTTTTCGGATCCTTCGGAATCATTATTTCTCCTACACTCAATTCGGAATAATCGGTTTCCATGTCACATGACTATAACTGAAGTCTTGCCGACGTCATGACGTCAGAATATGCTGACACTGTGTAGTTTCATGCAGACATAACGCCGAAAATAAATGAAGTACAGTTAGTTGTGTATTGTCTCAATAATGTGAGCCATTTATATATAGATGCAAGAAATATAATGAAAAAACCGTCTCATCCGATAAAGTTGAGCGGTTTTTAACATTGTTTTTCGGCTCCAGAAATACAGCGACCCAATTACACAAGTTCAAAGGTGAAATTGTATTCATAAGTTGGTTGACTTCGAAAAGTATTATATTTTGAATTAATGGATTTCCACTGTATACGACATACTTTCGTGTTTTGGTAGATCTACATACTTTGTATGTAGACTTTCTTTAAAACGTCGAGTTTGTTGGGTATGTAGGGAAAAAACTGAGCTGCAAATTTACGCAGAAATGGAAGGTCATTACGAGGCTATCTAGATATTCTTGTAGATCTGTATTGAAAAAAGATCGACCTTTCTTGAATTTCGTATTTCTGACATTCATGAAGACTCGTGAACATTCCCTGATCTCCGGGTTAGAACAACGAGTTAAGATTCCCTGATCTGTAACACATGTAAGAACTCTTTAGAACATATGTTACGTCATAAATGACGTCAAACCGTGGAAACCGATATTTACATGTCATTTAAACGGCAAAAATAGATCTGCACCCTTTTTTGTTATGTGGGAAAAAGATTCCGATGCTCGTTGTCTTTTAAGATCACGTGTTCCTAAACTCACCAAGATAAGGTTATTAAGCTCGCAAAGGTTGGCTTAATAACCTTTTCTGAGGCTCGTTTCGGAACATGTGGTCTTAAAAGACAACTTGTAACAGATACACTATAGTTTCCCAAATTATATATTGTATTTGCCAGAGTTGTCTGCCTGTCCGTCTGTCTGATACAAACTTGTGTCACAGGTACCTTCTAAACCGCTATAGGGATAGAGTCCAAAAACCTCACAGGACTGTTCACCAGGATGAGTTGTAGATCTACACCTACGGTTCTTGAATTGTCTCTCAGGGATAATTTTGGTTTATAAATATATTGCCCCTGATGACTAAAAATGTAGAAATATGTGTCTTGCGTATCTCTGAAACCGCTAGGGATAGAGTAGAATGTTCACCAGCATGAGTTGTTGAGCACTTGTTTTTTTTCATTTGTCTCCCCTGATATGTGTTGATTCATTGCCCCTGGTTTGATAACTTAAAGTTAGAGGAACTTTGTGTCGCACGTATCTCTAAAAACCGCTAGGGCTAGAGTCACCAAACTTCACAGGACTGCTCACCAGTATGAGTTGTTGTACACCGGAGGTTTTTGAATTGTCTCCCCTGATAACGTTTGAGTTATTAATTGCTCCTGATAACTTAAAATCAAACCAAATATCTCTGAAACTAGGGCTATATTCACCAAACTTCACAGGAATGTTCACCAGCATAAATTTTTGTGCACTTGGGTTTTTTCGAATTGTCTCCCATTGATTATTGTTGAGTTATTGCCCCTGATATAACTTAAAATTAGGCTTTGTGTCACGTGTATCTATGAAACCACTAGGGCTAGTGTCACCAAATTTCACAGGAGTGGGGGTAAGGCGTGAGTAGTGTTGCACTTTTAATTAATACACATGAAAATACTCATTAAAACCGAGTCTGCAGTTTTCACTTTTTGCATTGCTACTTTTGCTTTCGAAGGATCTCCCAATTTCAGAATATTTGTTGAAAGACAAAGTAAGCGAAACAATTTACATTCGCTTGCATTGATAACAACAAGCCCTCTTCTATCTAATCTTTGCTCAACTTTTTCATTTTTTCCGGCGAAGTTTCCGGCATGCAAAGGAGTTTCACTGTGATGGAACTCTGGGAATGCTGAATGGAGCCTTCCTGGGACAACCGAGATCAAGTGTTCTTGGGTCAGGAATTGGACAAGACGTGTCACATTGGAGTCTCTGTTCGATAAATCGGTAAATTTTTCTCTCGATTATCTGGGTGCCGAATACTATATCGAGTGCTTCCCCGAGAGGTCCGATTATCTGATTGCACCGATTTACGGTCGTATCAGTATATCGACCTTTTGCAGCCTCTAGCAAGTCTTTGAAAAGACGGTTGAATATTTCATTCATGAAATCAAGAGGAATGTTTCGGCCGATGCCACTACCATAATTGACAGTTCTGTTAAATATTAGATCATGTTTGAGTCGCTGTGAAGCCCATCCATTTAGGCAAGCAATCAACCTGTGTGCCAATATAACATATTTGGGATGCTTTTTGGCAAAGAAATAGGGTAATGTCCTCTCCGTCGGCCTCACGTACAGCATCACGCCGACAAAGCAAGTTTAGACCCCTCCACAACAGACCTTTGCAATGCTTTGGCATTCTTCACTGCAAAACCACACATCAGGCAAGTTTTCCCCCGGATCAAATCCTAAGCAGCGCATGTGGTACCACTCCTCCCTTTAACATTGATTTTCAGCACTACATCCTATTATTGGCTCATTTCCTCCGAGGTCAACTTTACAGGTGTAGTATCCGTATGCTGGTCGATAACGATTCCTGCATTCATCGCTACAAAACCAGGGTACAGGTATTTTGCTTTTATCTAGGCCAACACAAAAGTGGTGGAAAAATTCGCCATTTGGACAATAGCTTCTACATTCGCAACCAATTGTGTCCTCATCAATCTCCTCTCCGCAGCAAAACACAGGACCGCCACTGCCATCGTCATCTCGAAGCTGATCAACATTTAAAGTGTGCCAAACTTTAGTTACAATATCTTTGCACACACTTTCCAAAATGACAGCTTTCTGCTCTGGTGGTGAACTCTCTATGTTGACTGGTGATGAAGTTGGTCTTTCATTGTGTTCTGTCATTCCCAACATATCCATAGCTAAAAGGCATACAAAAGTTTGTCATCACACACATTAGCTCCCAGGCATGTGCAAAGTTGTCAGAAATGTCAGATTTCACTTGCCTGTAGTTAAACATGTTCCTGACTTGACAGAGGGATCCTCTATCTGCCGCACTTGATCCTTTAAAAAAGTCATCGAAGAAATCTTGAAGAAGGATCATGTCTTTGTGAAATTCCTGTGCGGCAGGTTCCATGCCTTCTATTCGTTCTGTTGGACTCAGACCGTTGGCTCTTGCACGTTGGGCGTCATTGCCGCGTTCACAACTGAGTCCATCACCAAAGACCACCATTGGACAAGGGTTGCCATCAATCATTGGAATATAGTTATGGAGTCTTGAATAAATCCCGATGGCTCCTTGGGTTGAAGATGGATCCTCATTAAAGACCCCGATGTTAATTAGGACACTCTTGAATGTTGATTCCAATGTGTGCTCATGGATAATGTGTGGAATTCTGTGTCCCTTAAAATTGTCTCTGAACCAATCCAAATGCCGTGTCAGTATTCGACCAACAATGACTTGCACCCTGTCACTGAGTTGACAAAATTCTGCATTTCCAGGGATGAAGGTTGCCAGCGGAATGTCCACTGCTTTGGTGAGATTGTCGGTTGTCCATGGCAAGTAGGTCGGCTGTATTCTGTTAACAGCTATATAACCAAGTGCCATATTTATATATATGTTCTTCAAATTTTCGGAAGGGCGACGGGTGACAATTTTCTTCCCAACATTGCCCCAGCAGAAAGTATATCCTGGCGCCTGAATACTTTCTTTGTGACGTCCAGTCAAGGTGATAGCCGAAATGTCGCTGTCTTCAGTATCCAATCATTCAATTTCTTCTGTACCTTGACCTTCATCTCTCATTCCTTCATTGTCTCTTCCGACGTTCTTTCTTGTCTCTTCTTCATCTTCTATGTTTTCTTCTTTTCCCTCTTCTTCCATTTTTTCTTTATCATCCCCCTCCTCCTCCTCCTCCTCTTCCTCTCCCTCCCCTTCCTCCTCCTCTTCACATTCTTCACCATATTGCATTTCGGGAAAATTTAAGAACGAGTTGTTTCCATCCGAGTACAAAAGAGTTTCATCAGTGTCTATATCTGAACTGTCAACCAATTCGTCTTCTATATTTGCAACAGATTATGATAAACATTGTGCCAGTTCTTCGTTTTCTTCTTCAATTGGAGGTAGACTGTGCTGTAAACACGTTTCCATGTCTACTTTAAGACGTATTGCAGCTGAATCAAACTCGGATCTGATTCGATCAATAGCTGAAAGAGTTGTATTTGGCCCAACGCATATACCGAGTTTGGAAAGTTGTGTCATTGTTTCTCTCTTCAGACGGCCTCTCCAGAATTGAATGGACAACAGTGTTGGCAGGAAATGACAAGAGATCGGTGCTTTGGCATGTATTATCATGGAAAGAGTTGTGCCTAGTTTGGGCTGAGATTTACATGTGTGCCCCGCATAAGGATGGCTTCATTCTTTCGAGAAGTGATCGCTCCTTTCAAAACGCCTAGGAGCAAAGGGGCAGACTCGTTTGTCATTGATAATGATTTTTCCCACGAATTTCTGGTATTGTTAATTCTTGAGTAAGCGGAAATTCGCTCTTCCGTAACAATATTGAAACCTCCTTCTGCACAATTTGCATAGCTACTGCTACAAACTGTTTTCTGCTTGCTTTTGTCGCATTGTACAAGCCTTTTATGGCACGCCTGTATTGTCTACCACGTATGGCTGTCATAATAGAATCCCATTTGTCACTTTTTCTGGACTTCTACTGAATATCTGAGTCTGAATATGGATCTTGCAGCAGACGACCTTCTCTATAAGAAGAAATTTAAATTGCGAGAGTACAAATCTGTCAATTTCAAAAATGTTTTAATTAAAACTTCCTACATTATACAGACCCATTGTAAAAACAGTTTAATTATCTACTTTAATTTAGGTTTAATCCATGTTTTTACAGTGATTTAACCCATTATTGAACAGTGTGATATTATCTTGTAAATATGCGGATTAGCAGCGGGTTAGAGGTAGGCCTACACGGCCTTTGATAAGGAAGTGACCAAGCAGACCGACTAATAATAATAAACATAGAGCTAAACTAGACTGAGGTTGTTTTTGGTCCCAAAAAACGGATGTCTCCCCCCGGTATCCTCTTTCCAATTCACAAGTGTAAGATCTTTTATGTCTGTTACTCCAAAGTTCTTAGGGAGGAGCAGACAAATAAAAAGAGAACTATCATTAAAGGTGATGGAATACCCCCGCTCAGCTGCCTTGATCGCAAATCAAACAAAACTTTAACAGAACTTTCTGATTTTAAAAGGGCCATAATTATGTCCAAACGCTTGACAGAGCTATGTACTCTTGCCTACAGATGAAGCTGTTGATGGTTAAAAAGTGTGTATGGTTTCAAAGCTTTATCCAAAAGGGTTAGGTAGATAAGTGGAATTTAACAAAGACTTTAGCCGAATAATCTTTGTTAAACAGGGTCATTATTCTGTCAAAATGCTTGACAGAGTTATATGCTTTTGCCTACAGATACAATTTGTGATGGTGAACAAATATGTAATGTTTCAAAGCTTTATCACAAAGGGTTATGTAGATAAATGGAATTTAACCAAAACCTTAACCCAAAACGCTAAGTTAAAAAGGGGCATAAATCTGTCAAAATGTGTTATGTACTCTTGACTACATATGAGACTGGTGATGGTGAACAAGTACGTATGGTTTCAAAGCTTTATCCAAATGGGTTTGGTAGATAAGTGGAATTTAACAAAGACCTTAGATAAATAATCTTTGTTAAAAAGGGCAATAATTCTGTCAAAATGCTTGACAGAGTTTTGTACTCTTGCCTACAGATGAAGCCTGTGATGGTGAACAAGTGTGTATGGTTTCAAAGCTTTATCCAAAAGGGTTTGGTAGATAAATGGAATTTAAAAACAAGAGGGCCAGAATGGTCCTGAAGCGCTCACCAGACAATCAGAGGAGAAGATTTTCAAAGTTTTCACTATATGTTTCGATTGAAAACTTCCCACCCCTGGGGCGGGGCCAATTTTGACCCCAGGGCCATAATTTATATAACTGTTGTAGAGGACCTATAGGTGATGCTATGTACCCAAGATGAAAGCTGAGAACCCTGTAGATTCAGAGGAGAAGATTTTTAAAAGTTCAAATTGTTAACGCGGGACGACGACGGACGACGGACATCAAGCGGTCACAAAAGCTCACCCTGAGCACTTTGTGCTCTGGTGAGCTAAAAAGACATTAGACAAATAATTTAAGTTAAAAAGGGCAATAATTCGGTCAAAATGCTTTACAGAGTAATGTACTCTTGTCTACATATACAGTTTGTGATGGTGAACAACAGTGTAAGGCTTCAAAACTTTATCCCAAAGGGTTATGTAGATAAGTGGTATTTAGCAAAACCCTTAACCAAACATTCTAAGTTAAAAAGGGCCATAATTCTGTCAAAACGTTGTGTACTTTTGCCTACAGATGAAGCTTGTGATGGTACGCAAGTGTGTAAAGTTTCAAAGCTTTAAGGGTTATGTTTTTGTTTTAAACATTCGCTTAAAAATAAGCTTTACATGTATCTCAAAGGGTTACGTAGATAAGTAAGTGGACTTAACAATAGTGTGCCACGGACAGAGAGACCAACCGCGACCGACCGACCGACTAACACACTGACTCCTATATACCCCCTCTCAAACTTCGTTTGCGGGGGTATAAAAACGCAGATGCACAACAAGTCATGCTGGTGAACATTCAGATCTGTTCCTAAATACACGCACCACAAAGTAGGTGACAGACAGACGGACGGACAACTCTGGCCAAAACAATATATGTCTCCCAATAAATGAAGAAGACATAATTCTAGCTTAGGCAGTCTGGCTCAAGAAGTAGGGAACGCGCTGTCAATTCTTATATCGCTAGGTCTGAGAAATAAAGTCATCAACCGGATAATCGAGTCGTTGATGTATACTTCCACTATGTCACAAATACATGTATATCCATATCCATGTACATTGTCATCGGAATGGTCAACATGGTAAATCGATATCAGAAGGCTCCTGAAAGTCCCATCTATTAATGTGATATAGCGTTAGAGTTATAACGACACTATAACTCCTGTTGTTAACGTTATTTCTCAAACCTAGAGATATGAGAAGTGATAGCAAGTTCCTTACTTCCTAAGCCATTCTGGATTTTAGTGCTGTTTATATACTACATGTAGTTGTAAACCTGGAAATTTTAACCAAATTGTATAATCGGCCTTTAGCTTATATCAGTCGATACACTTTAAATGGTCGTTTCCTTATTAAGAGCGTGTGCCTTTAGCCTGCTGCTAATTCTTATATTTACACACTAGAAAGGTGACTCTGTCACGGTACAAAACAGTCCCAACCTATGACTTTGTAAAAATAAGTTCCTACGAATCAGTTAAAAATAAAACAGTCGCATGGACGGACGGACGGACGTAGGGACGTTCTCATGCATTGATTCTTGTGATGATTCTTTTGTTTAAGATAGTCACTCAAAATGAAATTATGGTTACATAAATAGTAAAAAAAAGTTTCTTCTGAGTGTCCCGTTACCATCAATTCGTTAACTCGGACGGACGGACGGATGGGTGGACAGACGGACAGACATACAGACTGTCTCTGCCACCACTGAGTTACAGAAAAATACGAGTACAAGTAAACTTTTCTCAAGTTGTGAGAGCAAAGGTAGCAGCTTTGAAGAGGTAAATCCTCTATAATCCGACCACAAAATAACAACACACAATTTTGGATTCAAACACCAGGATGCTTAATACATAATGTAGAATTCCCTGTATAAGATTTCTGTATTACTTAGTATGCAGTTTTTATTCATCTTTCTATGGCCAAAACTGCCCGGCTCCATAAACATGTACTCAGCCAGTTAGTATTCCTCGTGTCATTATTCTTACCTAAATGCTCATGGATATAACCCTTTCACTCATAGGCTACTTTTAGATCCACCCTCTTTGAATAAATGTACCGAAAATGAGCATTAACTAGAGAAAAGGAAAAAAATAGAATTTTGTAGTTTGAAACCTTCGTGATAAATAGAGCATTTGATTTAAGGGTTATCCCATTCCCTCATGTTGACGACTTTTGATGACTCTGTAAAAGTCACTTTGTGAAACCATTGTGATAAATAGAGCATTTGCTCCTATAGGAGCAAAGGTTCTATTTATCACAATGGTTTGAAACTACAAAATTCTGAAAAAATGTCATTTTCTCTAGTTAATTATCCTTTTTTGGTATATTTATTCAAAGAGGATGTACCTAAAATAACCTATGAGGTAATGGGATAAATGAAATCCACAAAAAAATAAGATTACAATGAGTTGTATGTTTTGTGTTTCAAACTATTCAGCTCCGCAATGACCTATATATAGTAATGAAACCAAGAATCAGGTTTCGTCTAAAAATATTGAAAACTACCCCCACTAGATACTTAAGACATCTTACATGTCAAACTTTGAAGAAATTAGAACACCTTTTAACCCTGAATAAGAAATAATGACAACATGGCCATTAAGTAGATTATTTTTTAGATATTTTTTTTTTTGCCACGGCAGAAACTGTAGAACCATAATCAATATTATTTCATAAGTAACTAGAGTAGAACCTGATCAGACGACTGACATGGATCTACTCTGTTTGCAAAGGCGTAGACGTATTTATGGATAAAATGGTATATGTTGGTCAAGTAAACGCATCTTGGTATAGACCTAGACCAGATTTTTCAGAAATGACTCTTTTAGACAGTATGGGTGTGCATTGTTTGCTTCATGGACAATTTTCAAGAAGTTATATTCTTGAAGAAACACGCATCAAAGTGATTTTTAGATTCGTTCAACAGAATCGTTTAGAAATATGGGTATTTCATATAAACACCTTTTCGCGCATCTGCAAACAGAGTAGACTCCGATCCTATATGAGCCGTCTGATTAATGTCTGCTCTGTTAGTTAGTTAAAATTTATAGATATGTTTCGTTAGTTTCTAAAATGGCTACAGTGTTCCACGTTTCATATTTCATTTTGCCAATAAATATTCTGTAGGTATTGCAATTTAGAGTAAATATAGAACAGGGAATAGGAAAATGACACGTGTATCGCTACCCTCAACCTGATTATCATTTGCAAACATATTCGATACAGATAAGACACCGAGTCACTCGGTGTTTCATCAGGAGCCAAACTGTTTGACACTCGGCCAATAGTTTCTCAAATTTTTGTTCGAATTTGAAATAAGCAAACTGGCTCCAGATCCAGATTTGAGCAGACATTATTTTGTTTCACAGCGGGATAAGTGTTTTAAGTGGATCAAGATATAAAATGCATTACACAAGATTCTATCTCTGTGTCTCTCATAACGTCTAACTCCTTTTTAACCCTTTCCGTCATATAAAATTATAAATACATTTTCATGCATTTGCAAACAGAGGCGACCCAGATCAGATGGCTCCTGTAGGATCTGCCTGATCAGGGTATGCCCTTGAAACTCTAGAATCATATCTATATCATAGCACAAGCAAACAGGGACGAACTTTGTCAGACGGCTCCTATAGGAGCTGTCTGATCTGGGTCAACTCTGTTTGCAATAGAGTAGAAACGTATATATATGGAGTACCGGATTAAATGTGTTTCTGAATAAATGAGAGAGAAACAGAATTGCAAAGCTATAACAGTCTACTCCGGAACGGTGACTAAGTATATTTTAACCCTTTCCGCCATGAATATTCATGTATGAAATAATGACCTCACGAATATTAATTAGAGTAATTTGTTATAATAGAACAAGCACATGGAAACAGGATTTTGGTCATGGCTGACACTGTAAAATCTGATCTATTTTATTCCATATGCAAACAGAGCTTACAGGAAACCCTCTGATCTGGGTCTACTCTGTTTAGAAAGGCGTACATGTATAATCTATGAAGGAAAGGGTTAACGCATTTGCAAACAGACGAGACCCGTATCAAACGCTTCCTGTAGGAACCGTCCGATCAGTGTCAGTTGTGTTTGATTATGGAATAATATAGATATGATGTTGTAGCTTCTATCATGACCAAAGCTTTCTGGTTCCATAAACATGTAATCAGCCAGCTAGCATTCATCGGGTCATTATTTCTTGTCTAAATGTTCATGAATTTAACCCTTTCCCTCATATGCTATTTTTAGCTCCAACCTCTTTGAATAAATGTGCCGAAAAGTAGCATTAATTAGAGAAAAGGAAAAAATAGAATTTTGTAGTTTGAACCATCGTGATAAATAGAGCATTTGCTCCTATATGATTTAAGGGTTATCCCATTCCCTCATATTAACGACTTTCGATGACTCTGTAAAAGTCAATTTGTGAAACCATTGTGATAAATAGAGCATTTGCTCCTATAGGAGCAAATGCTCTATTTATCACAATGGTTTCAAATTACACAATTCTAAAACATTTTCCTTTTCTCTAGTTAATGCTCCTTTTTGGTATATTTATTCAAAGAGGTTGTATCTAAAATAGCCTATGAGGTAATGGGTTGAAATGAAATCCACAAAAAATAAGACTGAAATAACTTGCATGTTTTGTGTTTCAAATTATTCAGCTCCCCATTGACCTATTGTTATATAACCCAGGATCATGATTCGTCTAAAACATGGAAAACTACACCCACTAGATACCAAAGACACCTTACATGACGATTGCATAACTAGAGCACCTTTCAACCATATACTTCATGCTAGAAATAATGACACATTGACTATTAAATAGAGTTGAACTTCGATATCTCGAACTGGCATAACTCGAACTTCGGCCAATCGGGATAACTCGATCAAAAAGTTCAGTCCTTCGAAAACTTACAATACAGAATTGCTCCAATAATGTATATACATGTATACAGATACAAATGTATCTAGAAACACATGTGACAGCTTAATACATGTCTAAAGTGATGCTGAAAGGTCCTATAGGAGCTTTCAGCATTACTTTAGACCTGTATTAACCTGCGGTCTTGAGAAATTGTTCAGACTAGATATCGGATGGCTCGAACTTCTGTCATCTTGAACTAATGTGTATAGTCCCTTGAAGTTTGAGTTATCGAACTTCACCTGTAGATTAATTTTGTAATTATTTTTGCCACGGTAGAAACTGTAGAATCATAACATGCATTTGTTCATAAGCAAACAGAGTAGACCCAGATCAGATGGTTCCAATAATCATACACATCTGCAGGGGCTCCTCACGAATACACACACCCAAACACGAACAATGTTAGGGTCCTTCAATTGGGACATTATCTTAATCTCCTTCTGATAGTCAGCCCTGAAAGATCAAAACGAGTTCTATGTGACAGAAATATAAATAATGTAGGTTTTATGATCATTGTTCCATGTAGAAATGCTAAATTTGCTGATCTGTTACAATTTTTACTTTCCGTTCATTTAACCCTTACCCTGATGAATATTCATATAGGAAATAATGACGTCATGAATATTAATAAGATTAATTTTTGTAATGGCTTATGAACGCATGACATTTTGGCTCAGGAAGAAACTGTAGAATCTGGGTCTACTCTGTTTGCAAATGCGTAGAACGATGTATATACGGAGTAAAATGTTATATGTTGGTCAAGTAAACACAACAAGGACTCTTTCTTACAGTCTTATAGAAACACTCATCAAAGTGATCTTTTAGATTCGTTCAAAATACGTATTTGAACAGATTCGATCATATATATTTTATGGGTTGACCCTTTTCTTCATATAAACGCCTTTTCACGCATCTGCAAACAGAGTAGACCCCGATCAGACGGTTCCTTGGAGCCGTCTGATCCAGGGCTGCTCTGTTTGTTACATTTAATTTAATTTAAGAGATATGTTTCTAAAATGGCTACAATGTTCCACGTTCCATATTTCATTTCGCCCATGAATAGTCAGTAGGTATTGAAAGTCTAATTATAGAACAGGGAAATCCCCAACCTGACTCTCATTTGCAAACATATTCTATACAGATAAGACACCGAGTCACTCGGTGTTTCATCAGGTGCCAAACTGTTTGACACTTGGCCAATAATTTCTCAAATGTTTGTTCGAATTTGAAGTAGGCAAACTGGCTCCATATCACATTTGAGCAGACATTATTTTGTTCCCAACGGGATAAATGTTTTAAGTGGATCAAGATACCGAATGCATTCCACAAGACTCTATCTCAGTGTCTCTCATAACGTCTAGCTCCTTCTTTACCCTTTCCATCAGATAAATGCATTTTCATGTATTTGCAAACAGAGGCGGCCCAGATCAGATGGCTCCTGAAGGATCCGTTTGATCAGGGTATACCCAATTTGTTTATGAAATAGTATAGATCTGATTCTATAGTTTCTACCAATGCCAAAAACCCTTGTCTACATATGGAAATTATATTAATTCAGCTAATAACTATTCATGGTAATCAGTATTTCTTGAACGAATACGTAAATTTGAATATGAATTGGCCAGAGCGTATGTAAATGACAGAATGCTCGACAGGAACGAAACGTTCGCAAACTGTAGGAAAATGTTTGGTACAATCTCACCCGTGATTAGATGTTTTTTTTACAATTATGTGGTGACTTTGAAAGCCAAACTGCATGTCATATTTATTGAACAACACCATTCAACTAGCCCCCATAAATACCCCTTTCTGCGCTTTTGCAAACAGAGTAGACCCAGACTAGAGTGAATCGTATCGAAGTGGTCACAGTAGGGTTTGGTGGAGAAATAAAAGAGCTATTCTTGAAGATTCTTTACGCAACTTATCTAGATCTCTGTGTATCATTACAACCTTTTACCTTTGACCCTTTAACCCTTTCCTCCATAAATACGCCTTTCTACGCCTCTGTAAAAATCACCGGTTGAAACCATTGTGATAAATAGAGCATTTACTCCATAGCAACAAATGCTCTATTTATCACAACGGTTTCTATACTACACGATTAAAACATTTTCCTTTTCCCTAGTTAATGCTCTTTTTCGGTAGTTTTATTCAGTCTATATAGCCTACGGAGGAAAGGGTTAAGGGGAACTTATTACTGTTGCAAACTGTTTGGATCTACAGCAAACGCTATTTGTCAGGATCCAGGATGTTTATCCTCAGACACCGAATCTCATATCTCAAGCAGTTATTATAAGTATATAGTGACAACACTGATCAAACCCCTCTCCAGCAGTTTGTAAATCTGAATAATTCTATCTGTCACCATTTTGATAACTTCAAAGTATAAGTATACAGTGACGACACTGATCCAACTGCTCGCTGCACTAGTGTGTCTGCCAGAATACTAACGGTAGTTAATGTAGGTTGCTTTCCAGAGGGAATCGGGCCAACTTTTACATGGACGACATTTAACTCAGCAGGCTAAAGGTTTTTTCCTTCATATATAAACGCGTTTTCACGAATTTGCAAGCAGAGTAGACCTAAATCAGATGGCTTACCAAAGGAACTTGATTGTTTACTTTCTAAAATGGCTACAATTGTTTCCACATTTCATTATAACTATTTTGTACATGAATATTCAGTACAGTAGGTATTGGAATTTGAAATAAACAAAGAACAGGGAGATTATTTCAGTACTGTTTAATACATATTTTATTATCTTGAACATATACAACAGAACCTCTTTATACATGTAGCAACTATAAGAAATAAACATTGGTCTGTAGGATCAGGTGGTTGCTTAATGCAGGAAAGCTTCACTTTCATCCTGCATTTAGCTACCACTGTATAACCTTCGTCCTGCATCAAGCAACCACCTGCTTATGAAGAAAGTCATGTTTGTTTATAAAGTGGTCGCATTAGAGGGATTCTACTATATTATATTATTATTATATCATTCTTTCATCACACGATGAAATTAATTTTTACATATCAATTGGCCTCTAGATGTTCTAAAAAATTCCTAAGTATGATGCAAGTAAGACATACAGCTGATACCCTTTAAAGCGACCACTCAATGAATAGACACTAGTGTCAAATAAGACATACAACTAAGATCCTATAAAGCGACCACTCAATGTATAGACCTAAATACAGAAAAGGGAAAGGGAAAGTTAAACAGTAACACCCCTATAAACTGGATGTTCCAACTTAGCATCACTATGTGTAAGTGTCTTAAAGTTAAACAGTAACATACCTCCGAATTGGATGGTCCAACTCAGCATCAATATTTGTGTTAGTCTCTTAAAGTTAAACAGTAACACCCCTCTAAACTGGATGTTCCAACAGACAGGTGGCAGCGTAACCCATTACCTCATAGGTTATCTTTAGACCGAACGTCTTTGCATGAATCTACCAAAAAAGAGCATTAACTAGAGGAAATGAACATTTATAATTTTCTAGTTGGAAACCATTGTGATAAAAATGCTCTTTTTATCACAATGGTTTCAAGAAGATACTTTTACAGAGGCGTAGAAAGGCGTATTTATTGAGGAAATGGTTAAAGCAGGATGAAAGTTATGTAGAAAGCTCCTCGTGTTTGGGAAATGTTTAACCCTTTTTCTAATGTAAATGCAGTAGACCCAGATCAGACAGCTGCTGGAGGGGCCATTTGACCTTTGCAAACAGAGTAGACCAAGATCAGATGTAGGAGCCATTTGACCTTTGCAAACATAGTAGACCCAGATCAGACAGCTACTGTATGAGTCTTTTGACCTTTGCAAACATGTAGACCGAGATCAGACAGCTAGTGTAGGAGTCATTTGAACTTTGCAAACAGAGTAGACCCAGATGAGACAGCTGTTGTAGGAACCATTTGACATTTGCAAACAGAGTAGACCCAGATCAGACAGCTGATGTAGGAACCATTTGACATTTGCAAACATAGTAGACCCAGATCAGGCAGCTACTGTATGAGTCATTTGACCTTTGCAAACAGAGTAGACCCAGATCAGACAGCTGCTGTTGGAGTCATTTGACCTTTGCAAACAGAGTAGACCCAGATGAGACAGCTGTTGTAGGAACCATTTGACATTTGCAAACAGAGTAGACCCAGATCAGACAGCTACTGTAGGAGTCATTTGACATTTGCAAACAGAGTAGACCCAGATCAGACAGCTAGTGTAGGAGTAATTTGACATTTGCAAACAGAGTAGACCCAGACCAGACAACTACTGTAGGAGTCATTTGAAGTTTGCAAACAGACTAGACCCAGATGAGACAGCTATTGTAAGAATACTTTTACCTTTGCAAATAGAGTAGACCCAGATCAGACAGCTGTTATAGGGGCCATTTGATCTTTGCAAACAGAGTAGACCCAGATCAGACAGCAGATGTAGGAACCATTTGACATTTGCAAACAGAGTAGACCTAGATCAGACAGCTGCTGCAGGAACCGTTTGACCTTTTCAAACAGAATGGACCCAGATCAGACAGCTGCTGTAGGAGTCATTTGACCTTTGCGAACAGAATAGACCCAGATCAGACAGCTATTGTAGGAGTCATTTGACCTTTGCAAACACAGTAGATCCAGATCAGACAGCTACTGTAGCAGCCATTTGATCAGAAACTGCTGTTCACTCAAATATGATTTACACTTTGTTAAATGGCATTGACCAATATACAAATTCAGTTAAGTAATTATAGTCTGCAGAGGGTTGCGATTATATGAGAGAATTGGTTATAGATCTGTAGCCGGATAGAGATTGTGGTGAAACAGTTCAGTTATAGGTTTTACTGTGTGGCTTGGTGTCTCAGTCGGTAGAGTGTTGGCATGATAAGCCAGAGGCCCTAGGTTCGTGTCCCAGTACCTTAATCATATGATAATTAAAAAAAAACGAGCTGATTTTTTTCCAAAGTGGTGTAAAAAATAAAAATAAATAGATAAAATAAAGTAATAAAATGATTGGAATGCTTAAAAACATTTGTGCAGGTTTTTCATACATCAATGAAGAACATAACACCCGGTTTGCTATCATGTCCTACAATAGTAAGATGCAAATAAAAAATCTAAAAATGAGTCTAAGACTAGTTACTCGAAATTTGACTTGCAAAGACTTCACCTACAAAATAGTAGTTTGCTCTCAAAGCAAGAGCGAATGAGAAATTGGGAATCAGTTACTAAGGAGATATAACATCAGAATATCTTAATACAGTTGAGTTAATTTTACAAGGGGTACAAGTGTTGAGGTGCAATGGTTATGGGTTAGATATTAATATTAACAGTGCAGTGTTAACGAGGCAGGCAAGGAGATGTATTCTAATATTCTGACAGTATCATCCATCAAAGACAGAAAATATGTAGTTCAAATCTTAAAGGTAGAGTCTGGATGCAAGACAAAAAAAAACGTAGTTAGAAATTATGTTTGAAATTTAGATTTTATGGGAACATCTCAAAAACATCTTCAAACATTTTCTTCAAATTCATCAGTGTAAATTCTACAATTAAACTGCAAACACTGACTTCTGCGCCCCAGTGAGAAAAGGGTCAACTCATTACTTGATGTGTTATATGGATCCAAATTGTTTGCGACTCGACTTGGACTCGAACGCAGGGTCTCTGGCTTACCATGCCAACACTACCGACTGAGCTACCAAGTCACACAGTAAACCCTATGACTGAACTGTTTCACCACAATCTCTATCCGGCTACAGATCTATAACCACTTCCCTCATATAAATGCATTTTCACACAATTGCAAACAGTAGACCCAGATCAGGCGGTTCCTATATGAGCCGTCAGATCAGAGTCTACTATATTTGAGCCGTCAGACCAGAGTCTACTATATTTAAGCCGTCAAACCAGTCTTCTATACTTTCTTTGAACATGACACAGGTCTTATTTTGTCAAAGAAAATAAATTCCTTGAAAAGTTTACATCATAAAATATCCATGATGACATAATCTATTACCCGAGTATATAAACAGGTAATAGGAATATTTAGGAAATCAAAATAAAATATTTTCATATTTCTCTGACACTGGAAAACCATACCTATATTATGCCATAAGCAGACATACCCTGATCAGACGACTCATACAGCAATTGTCTAGTCTGGGTCTACTCTGTTTGCAAACGCATAGAAACCAGGCAAAGGGTTCAATATCTTTGACAAACTCATTATTGCTGGTACTCATAAGAATCACAGCAACCGTCTAGTCTGGGTCTACTGTTTACAAACGTGTAGAAACTTTGCAAAGGGTTAAATTTCTCTGATAAACTCATTGTTATTGGTACTCATTAGAATCATAGCAACCGTCTAGTCTGGGTCTTCTCTGTTTGCAAATGTGTAGAAACTAGGCATATTTATGGAGTAAAGGGTTAAAATTCTCTGACAACCTCATTCTTATTGGTGCTCATTAGAATCACAGCAACCGTCTAGTATGGGTCTACTCTGTTTTCAAATGTGTAGAAACCAGGCATATTTATGGAGTAAAGGGTCCAATTTCTCTAACAAACTCGTTCTTGCTGGTACTCATTAGAATCACAGCGACCTTCTAGTCTGGATCTACTCTGTTTGCAAATATATAGAAACCAGGCATATTTATGGAGTAAAGGGTTCAATTTCTCTGACAAACTCATTCTTGCTGGTACTCATCAGATTCGTCTCAAGCCAAATCTAGTGAGTACGAAAAAGATAGGAATTGGACAAGAAATATAAATAATACATTTATCAACCCTTTTCTCCAGAGAAAAGGAAAATGTTAGAAGTGTGTATCCAACACGTGAGTACCATTTCCTCTATAAATACGCCTTTCTATACGCCTCTTTAATAACCACTTCTTTAAAGCATTGTGATAAATAGAGCATTTACTCCTATAGAATCAAATGTTCTATTTTTCACAATGGTTTCAAACTACAAAATTCTAAAATTTTACTTTTCTCCAGTAAATGCTCCTTTTTGGTAGATTCATTCAAAGAGGTTGGGTCTAAACAAATTAGATTTTTAAAGTAAAATCTTTTTTAGTTAAAGAAACATATTTGCTATATAATCTGCTTTCAGCTTTATCTACTACTAAACAAAAAAGAAATACGTCATATCGCATAAAATACTGCACGGTTCTCCGTCCCGTACAGCAAATGTGCAGCTTAGCCATAAATCCCAATGTTTCATAGCTGTAAAATAAATTAACGGGGATTAAAAAGGGACCGTACTTTACCGTTTTTTACTTTAAAATCTAATTTTAGTAGCAAAAATA
This sequence comes from Azorinus chamasolen, assembly GCA_963576725.1. NCBI lineage: Eukaryota > Metazoa > Mollusca > Bivalvia > Cardiida > Solecurtidae > Azorinus > Azorinus chamasolen. The sequence continues at coordinate 73,891,799 of OY755241.1, read as the reverse complement.
CCTTACTGCTATATAATCTATTGCAGAAGAAGTTTCATCTTGGTCTTAACACGCTGATTTCTGTAGGTCAAGATATGGTGAAAACTGGCACCAAAGACTGGTCAGATGACCCTCTGGGCAGTCACCAAAGGACGCAAGGACAACGTACTGTCCTGGGACGCCTCAACAGAACGTAGATAAAAGTCAGAAGAAGTAGAACTATTCCTCCAAGTAGCTACACTGAGAATACCGTCCAAGGGGCATGATTGACAAATGCCCACCAGATAGAAACAGCCCTCCGTTCATGAAGGTAGATCTGGAGGAAATCAAGATCTCGGTCAGAAAGATCTAATAGCCTATCTAGAGCCTGCGTGAATTGGGATGTTAAAGTATGCGGGCAAGAGGTTTAAAGACATGTCCCACTGATAAGATCTAATAGCCAGCCTGATTGACCAAGAGGGTTGCCTTCAACGAAGGCTTCTGGGCTCCAATACTGCAGAGTATATAGAGCAGGAGCTGCTGTATGAGCTGTAGGGACAGCAGGAGCCACATGTACCATGGTTGGTGTTCAAACAGGAGTGACCACAGGGGTCAAAGCTGTCGAGAAGGTTGAATTGACGACAGGATGTCTATGCCTCTCAGACAGAATCTGGCCTGATGCCGAGAATGTAAAACAATATTAAAAAGTATTAAAATTATTAAATAATAAAAATAAAAAAAATAAAATAAATAAAAATAGAATAAAAATAAAACAAGATTAAAATGTACCTGTTACCAATGTCTAGATCTAGACATAGAAGGGGAATAGAAGGGGAGGAGGGGGGGTTAAACGAGGGGGGGCTGAAGGAACAGACTGGAGTGGCCACGGGGTCAAAGGAGTTCAGAAGGTCGAACTGACAACAGAATGTCTATGCCTATCAGAGAGAGTCTGGCTGGATACTGATACAGAGTGTCTAGAGTGAGAGCTATATGGGGAAAATAAATAAAAAATAGAAATAAATAAAAATAAAAATAAAATAAGACTAAAACGTATCTGTTACCAGTGTCTAGAGCTAGACCTAGAAGGGAAAGAGGGGTTAAACTAACGGGAGCTTAAGGAGCAGAGCTCTTAGAATTACCCGCAGAAGCAGATTATCTGTTGTGCTCTGGCAAGGATTGGCTCACCACCGGAGTTCCTCGGACCAGAGGGTTGCCTTCAGCGAAGGCCTCTGGTCTCCAATACTGCATGGAGCAGGTGTAACTGTAGCTGTAGGGACATCAGGGGCCACGGGAGCCATAGTTGGTAACCAGGGGGGGGGGGGGGGGTCAAGGCAGTCGAGAAGGTCGAACTGACAGCTGGCGGCCTATGGCTCTCAGAGTCCGGACAGATGCCGAGAGTGTCTAGAGCTAGAGCTGTACGGGGGGGGGGATAAAAACAAAATTTAAAAATAAAGAATAGAATAAAATTAAAATCAGATTAAAACGTTCCTGTCCCCAGTATTTAGAGCTAGACCTAGAGGTTGTTTATACTAACGGGGGCTAAAGGAGCAGTGCCCATAGTATTACCCGAAGAAACAGATAATCTGTTGTGCAATTTAAAATGGTATAGGACATGTTTAGTCCTTTGAGACATAGTATAGACAGAGTATACAGAGCAGGAATAGCTTTAGGATTTGTAGGGACAGCAGGGGCCATGGGAGCCATAGTTGGTAACCAGGGGGGGGGGGGGGGTCAAGGCAGTCGAGAATGTCGAACTGACAACTGGCGACCTATGCCTCTCAGAGTCTGGCCTGATGCCGAGAGTGTCCAGAGCTAGAGCTATACGAGGGAAAATAAAAACAGAGTATACAGAACAGGAATAATTGTAGGATCTGTAGGGATAGCAGGGGCCATGGGAGTCATAGCTGGTGTTAAAATTGGAGTGACCAAGGACCATGGGAGTCATAGCTGGTGTTAAAATTGGAGTGACCACGGATGTCAAAGCAGTCAAGAAGGCCGAACAGGCTGTCTATGCCAAAATGATTCTTTCAAAATGGACATTCAGCCATCTGTCAGGCTGGCCATCGCACCTTATCAGTGGGACGTGTCTTTAGACCTCTCGCAAGCATTCTTAACAGAAGACTGTTTCTACCAGGTGGGCATTTGTCAATCATGCCCCCTTGGACGATATAATCAGTGTATCTACTTGGAAGAATAACTCAATCTGTGTAGCTTCATAGGGCAATTATGAAATTTCTTAATAGGCATTCAATCACTTTTGAGCGAAAACATCTATGAATCATTGGGATGGGTTATGGCTAAACTGCGTATTCGCAGTATGATATTGGGCACTATGTGATATTATATATGCTATAAAGATACAGCTAAAAGCAGATTTTTCATCCAGTAAAATATTATACTATTAAACTGCAGTAGCAGATTGCTCCATTATCCCTTTATCCAATGCATATTCAAGAAACGGTGACAAGAGCAGACCTTGATAAGATAGCTCCTAAAGAATCCATCTGATCTAGGTCTACTCTGTTTGTAAAGGTGTGTAAAGGTGTTTATATTGATTGAGTTGGGTTTTATGGCACTGCAACAACTTTATATGTCAGATGGCACAAACACAGAAGAAAAGTTGCTGGATACATATCTCATTTACATCGAGATAAAAATATATGATAAGGATCCAGATACTTAACACCTGCTGGAGAATCAGAGATTCTATTGTATATTTCAAAATTAATCCATTTCAGGAAATTGACGTCTTTTGATGCAAATACTCTTTATAACATGGATTCTAGCAGTATTCTATTGATTGATTGATTGAGATGGGTTTTATGGCGCAGAGATAGGAGAAAAGTTTCTGGATCCATATCTCATTTACATCGAGAAAAAAAATATGGGATACGGATCCAGAAACTCATTTCCGCAAATTGACGCCTTTTGAGTCACTTTTTGAAACCATTATGATAAAGTATTTGCTCCATAGGAGTGAAAACTCTTTATAACGATGGTTTCAACACTACACAGTTCTAAAAAAAAAATTCTGTAGTAAATGTCCCTCTTCGGCAAGATTTATTCCATAGAGGATGAATGTAAAAATACCCTATGAGGAAATGAGTTAAAAAAAACTATCTATATTTATCTTTTTCAAAAGCCCATCTCATCAATACTATCGGAATATTGGATTTTGACCATTTATTCAAAAATTCACCTTTGCACACTTTCTGTATTGGATAAATATGTGTGTGTTCATAAGTTATTTTACAATTTATATGCATGATGCCATTATTTATTTCATGAATATTTATGGAGTAAAGGGTTTAACTATTAAAGGTCATAACAAAATTTTACAAAATTCATCAGCTGTTAATTTTATATATATTCCACTGATGAAACATGCTCTTGATTCAATTCTCTATACCCTTTCCCTGTTCTATATTCATTCCAACTTTAACCCTTTCCCTGTTCTGTATGTAAGCCAAACTTCTATGCCTACTGAATATTCATTAACAAAATAGCTATAAAGAAATATGGAAGGTGGAACATTGTAGACATTTTAGAAAGTAAAGAAACAGATCTATCAAGTTTTATTAGCAAACAGAGCAGACCCTGCCCTCTAGGAGCCGTCTGATCTGGGTCTACTTTGTTTGCAAATGCGAGAAAACACGTTTATATTTGGGAAAGGGTTAATACCTACTGAATTATCATGGACAAAGTACTTATAATGAAATTCGAGAGGTTGAACATTGTAGCCATTTTAGAAACTAAAGAAACAGATCTATCAAATTCCATTAGCAAACAGGGCAGACACTGATGAGACGGCTCCTATAAGAACAATCTGATCTAGGTCTACTTTGTTTGCAAATGCATGAAAAAGTGTTTATATGAGGGAAAGGGTTAACAAGTCAACTAATCAAAACAGAGTAAAACCTTGCGAATTCAAACTTAGTGAAGCAAGTGGTTGCTAAATGCAGGGTGAAAGTCATTTAGAAGCTCACAGGAGCTTTCTGTATGATTTTCATCCTGCATTAAGTTTCAACCTGTCTTAACCCTTTACTCCATGAATATTCATGGAAGAAATAATAACACCATGAATATTAATTTGATTTATTCTGATAACAGCACACGGGCGCATGAATGTTTGGCCATGACAGAAACATCATAGGCAAATAGAGCAGACCCTGATCAGACAGCTCCTACAGTAGCCATTCAATCTAGATCTACTCTGTTTGTACAGTGGCATTGAAAGGCTTACGGAGTAAAGCGTTAAAGACTATCACTAAGTTTTATGATTACATGAACTAAGAAATCTAACACCATGTCACACGCTGTAGGATCAGACACTTAACACATTCCCCCATAGGCTATTTTTAGTTCCTACCTCTGAGTATATTTACCTAAACGAGCATGAAAGGATTGTTTTTAGAATTGTGTTGTGATAAACAGTGCATCTGCTGCTACGGAGCGAATGCTCTATTTATCACAATGGTTTCAGAAAGTTAAGTTTACAGAGGCGTCAAAAGTCATCAATATGAGAGAATGTGTTAATATTTCATAAGCAAATCATATATGTCCATTGATAAAAAATGCTCTTGATTCATTTCTCTTTACCCTTTCCCTGTTCTATATTTTTTCCAAATTTAATACCTACTGAATATTCTTTGACAAAATACTTATAATGAAATATGGAAGGTGGAACATTGTAGCCATTTTAGAAACTAAAGAAACAGATCTCTATCAAATTCCATTAGCAAACAGGACAGACACTGATGAGACGGCTCCTATAAGAACCATCTGATCTGGGTCTACCTTGTTTGTAAATGCATGAAACAGTGTTTATATGAGGGAAAGGGTTAACAAGTCAACTAATCAAAGCAAACCCTTGTGAATTCCAAATTTTAGTGAAGCAAGTGGTTCCAATCTTACAGTCTATTCAGTATGAACACGTACACATTTCTCAGCACCTTTATTAATGTCAAACAGTGCTGATCTGGGTCCGAGTCCGATCTTGATTAATGTCATACAGTGCTGATCTGGGTCCGAGTCCCATCTTTATTAATGTCGAACAGTGCTGATCTGGGTCCGAGTCCCATCTTTATTAATGTCAAAAAGCTGATCCGGGTCCGAGTCCCATTTTTATTAATGCCAAACAGTTCTGATATGGATCCGAGTCCCATCTTTATTAATGTCAAACTGCTGATCTGGATCCGAGTCCCATTTCTAGTACAGTGGTAAATACGCTATTCCTACCTATTTACCCGTTTTTCTACGCGTAAGAAACGGGTAGTGAACGCTTAACGAACGGTTAACGAACGGTTACGCGATAAACGGTTTACACGCGTTAAACGCGTAAAGAAACGATTATACCACAGAGGTTGTGGTAGTTTTCCGTTTCATGTGGAGATTTCGGATCTCATGGATGATAGCCGTTTTCAAAAAGATTCCGAATAAAACGGGTTAGCCAAAATAAGAATCGATTTGATTTCAATGGTGTTTTCATCATTATGAGGTAGATCTAAAGCGTTTTAAACAAATATGCATGTTTTATGCTCACATATAACTATGAAAACGTTCTTATAACGTTAAGGAAACGCGTTTAGAAACGCGTAAATAAACGGTTAGAAACACGTTAAACGAAACGGCTAAAAACGGATAAGAAACGGGTAGGTAACGCGTAAGAAACGCGTTAAGTGGGGTAGGAATAGCGTAACTACCACTGTAATGTCAAAAAGTGCTGATCTGGGTTTGAGTCTGCAAGGGGTCATTGCTCATGCTGTATCTGTGTTATCCTGTAAAAAAGATACGTATTCAAAATATTCAAATTTTCATTTCTCCACCAGATTCTATGTTGTGACAACTCTTTAGAATTTAATACATGCATCATATCTGGAGCTGTTACCATTTATGTTTCTTGCCAGGATCTGTATTAGCAACTGTAAACTCAACTGGAAATGCATTTGTTCTGCACTATTTGTGTTAACCCTTTACTCCATAAATATGTCTTTTATCGTCTTTACAAATGATAGGTGCAGTCAAATCAGGGTCTTCTCTCTTTGCTTATTGAATTGTATACATGAAGATCTAAAACTATAGTTTCTGTCACAGTAAAAATCTCGTGTACCATTATTAAATTTCAGCTAATAAATAAAATTTCAGCCAATGAATATCCATGATGTCATTATTTCTTAATGAATATCCATGGAGTAGAAGGGGTGTATTGCAAATAATAGACATGTCATTTCTCCACCATTTTCTCTGTATCGTCTATCAAGAAGATTCTTTAGAGTGGTCACAATAATCTGCTGTATCTAAAGTAATGATATGCCAAAAGGCCTCGTCTACTTAACCCTTTCCGCCATAAATACGCCTCTGTAAAAGTCACTTTAAGCAACAATTGTGATAAATAGAGCATTTGCTCATTTTGGATCAAATGCTCTATTTATCACAATGGTTTCAAACTACAAAATTCACAAATTTACCTTTTCTCTAATTAATGCTCCTTTTCGGTAGATTTATTCAAAGTGGTTGGATCTAAAAATAGCCTATGAGGTAATAGGTTAACCCTTACAATGGGAGACACCAGTCACTAATGTTTGGTTTGGTTTTATCAGGTTTTACATCGCTTTAACAGACTTTCAGTCACGTCACAACGTCCAGCTAATTACAGGTGGAGGAAGACCCAAGAGGAACTTCCGTACATGGAACAATTTGCATTGTTTCATACAGAGAAGAACATCTGTAACATGACTCATTGAGTTAAAGATTAATAAAACAGTCCCTTTTAATCTTGATCACATTGTACAACAATAACTTTACCTTAACAGATATTAAACTGACTGACTGCATCATCTCAATTCAAATCCGCCTAAGAATCCTCATTGCATTGGAAGATCATGGCTGTTACATCCCTGGTGACGAAATGCCTGAAAAAGAACAATAAATGTTAAATCTCCTTGGAAAGCCGGACCTGTTGTAATAAAGCAAAGTATTACCAAACACTCAAAATATTACAAATCAGATGCTTGAGAATGAATGCAATGATTTCAATAGCATAACGTATTATAACCGTTTTATAACTGACCAATCCTCAGTCATACCAGAGTAGATACAGATCCTGATGATAGGACAAGTACAGTCTCATTTGGTTGCGACACTGTAAGCAGATGTCATCACAACTTCTCCCGCTTTTTCATTCATTTGCAAACAGAGTAGACCCAGATTAGACAATTCTAAATATAGTCTCTGTTGCAGTCAGCACATCCTATGTTCGTTTTGCCTTTATCGAATTCAGGCATGAATATTCATCGTAAAAAGGGTTAACACAGTAGAAATTGTGATGTGAAATATCTTTAAATTGACATCTGATCTGGGTATACACGGCTTGCTTCAAACTCCTCACAGTGACCTCCCTTGTCACTACGTATTTCTTCAGCGTAGCGATTAGGAGAGATAACTGCGTTGGAGGTTGGCTTGCTTACTACAAGGTACCATTCTCTCATGGGAAAAACTTATAATGACTAAGATAAAGCAATAATTCTATGTCAGTCACATTTGTGTAATGGTTATTTTTTAAAATAAAAGTCACCTGTTGAAACCATTGTGATAAATTGAGCATTTGCTCCTATAGGAGCAAATGCTCTATTTATCACGATGGTTTTAAACTACCAAAATCTAACATTTTCCTTCTCTCTATAATTAATCATCCTTTTGCGTAGATTTTCTCACTAAGTGGTTGTATCTAAAAATGCCTATGAAGTTATGGAATAATCCGATCCCAGATAGAGAGGCATTTTCATGTATTTGCAAACAGATAGAGAGGCATTTTCATGTATTTGCAAACAGAGCAGACCCAGATCAGATGGCTCTTGTGGGAGCCATCTGATCAGGGTCTGCTCTGTTTGCTTTGATTCTCCCAAGGCCAAAATATCCATAGATACACAGCTAATAAATATTCATGTAATTATTTTCTTACATAAAATAAATTAGATAAATAGAAAATATCAACATCGTCATCTCCATTGCCCAGACACTGGGCACTACACTCAAATGTCCAGTATGTTGACCCTTTGTAACCAGAGTAGACCATCATAATGGTAGAATGATGAACAGTCATTTTAGAAACTGTAGAATACTGAGTCAGATCTTTATATTTCACAGGCAAACAAAGCAGTTCCTGATCGGACGGCTCCTTCAGACACTGTTTGATCTGGGTCTACTTATCTGCAAAGGTGAATGTACATGTATGAAGAAAAGGGTAACTCATTCCTTTCATAGGCTATTTGTAGATCCAGTCTCTTTGAATAAATCTACTGTAAAGGAGCATTTACCAGAAACAAAATAAAATTTTAGAATCACATTGTACATGTATGTAGTTTTGAAACCATAGCGAGAAATAGAGTATTTGCTCTTAAGGAGCAAATGCTCTATTTGTCAAAATGGTTTCTAAAAGTGACTTTTGCAGGGGCGTCAAAATGTGTCAACATGAGGGAATGGGTTACATACCCTAATTACCCAACCTATTCAAAAGGCGTCAATATCAGGGAATGGGTTAAATACCCTAACTACCCAAACTATTCAAAAGGCGTCAATATGAGGGAATGGGTTAAATACCCAAACTACCCAAACTATTCAAACACCCAATCTCCTCTCACCACTACTTTGAAGAGATAAATAATTCATTTCAGCCCTATTTTTATAACTTAAAATTAGACTCACATTGTAACAAACTGAAAACCCTGAAAGACGAACTCACAAGAGAAGTTTGATCTAGGTCTGCACTACTTGCTTGTCTGAATAGTTAGGGTATTTAGGATATGGAATAAAATATTTACATCATGATTGCTACAGTTAGTGATTTACCTTTTGTATCATATGGAGCTGCAGCATTCACTTGCAATTTCAAAGCCCTCCGTGATGGACACTTGTGGGAGGGTTGGTGGATTGAGCGAGTACTTCAATCACTGTCAGCGGCATCATATATGTTGGCATATGGTGTCATGACATTGACCACTTCAGTTAATCCTCAGGCTGAATGCTGAACTTATAATATGGAATGATTGGTCCAGCAGTGTTCAACAGTAGGAGCCATTAAGTGCGAAAGGATCAGAGTTGCTAAAGGATTTTGAAAGACAAGCAGTGCATTCAATAAAAAACAAAATGAAAATGAAAATTTAGACCAGGCATCCCTTAGACAAAAAATTGACTAATCCAATGTATATACATGGGATAATCAACTTGGCGCAAATAGTTTAAATGTGGATCTAGTCCAGTTTTGGTTAATTCCGATTTAATACAGCTTTTGAGATATAATGACGGATTGTGAAACAACATAGTTCTTGATGAGAAGCCAACTCGCTTGGCATCTAACCTGGATCCAAGCTTTTTACAAATGCAGGTCAGGTCACATATACAATAAAACCCATCGAAACCGGAATTCTAGTAGAGAAGAATTTAGATACCTTTATGTAGGGGGCTGCTTAATGTAGGATGAAAGTCGTGTAGAAAGCTCCAAGAGGAGTTTTCTGCATGACTTTCATCCCACCTTAAGCTCCCACCTGTCTCCATGACTGACTATTTATGCCAAATTAAATGTCCGGTTTAGAGAGGTTTACTGTAGTGGGATAGAGGTTAGACCAATTTTGACATGTTAACCATTTACCTAATGAAGATTTTTGGCCACGACAGAAAATGAAGATTTCCCACAAGAAAATAGAAAATCCTGTTGGAGCCATCTGATCTGGGTTTACTCTGTTTGGGAAGGATTAAAGTTACCGTTTCCCTGTTCTATGTTTATTCTAAATTTCAATACATACTGAATATTCATGGACAAAATAGTTAATGAAACATGGAAGATGGAACATTGTAGCCATTTTAGAAACAGATCTTTCAATTTCCATTAGCAAACAGAGCAGACCCTGGTCAGATGGCTCCGAAGCTAGCAACATGATTCTGCAAACACCAGCCAACAGGCGCTGAACTAGATTTGAAGCAATGGAAGTTTGGCATCACAGTTTCTAAGATTTATCTTCAAAATTTTGTCAACATCCCTGTATAACCTTAAACATTTACACAGTAATCTTGAAATCGGCAGGTATCCTACTCCAACATGGAACATCCAACCCTTGAAACTTGCATGGGCTTGGGAGTAAATTCTTAGCCACTGTCTAGTGATATGAAGAAAACAATACTACATCATTAGCCTCCGTGATTTCATGGTGAATAGAAGAAGAATGGTGGAGGGTTTTCATTTCCAAATTCTAAACAATGGATTTCTTCCTTGGTGTAGCATATATTGACATTGAAATCATGTACCCGTAAAAATACCTTTTAAATAAAAAACAGACTGTTGCATTTTGAAAATGTCAAAGCTGCCAATGGCTCAAAAAATAGAAAAAATTAGAGTAGGCAAAAAAAAGGAATTTAGAATATGTATATTAAGTTAAGTATAAGTTATACGTGATAATGTTATGATTATGTTAAGTCAGTATAAACCGTGTATGTTAAACAGGTGCTGTGTTAAAAAGGAATATACATATTCTAATATCCTTCCACATGATAAAAGGGTTTTTAAAAAGGTTTCAGCCAGCAAAATGCATTTAAAGTAATGTAAGGTTGCAGCCATTGTAACTTTGAGCATTAATGTCATGATGATAAGCATCATCAATGCCATGATGATAAGCATCATCACACTGTTAACAGAAAAAATATGTTTCCTCAAATTAATTATCTAGAAAATTGAAAATGAAAATCACCAATGCGTTCTTATTCCTACCAAGATACCATGGAGATATTTGTTGGCCAATCGTTATATTCAGGTAACTTGTCATTGGCTGAACATTCAATTTAAACTCGTGAATTTTTATGAATTGCATACCCCATAATGGAAAAATGATTTCAACAGTTCTGCATAACTAATGAAAGTTGTAGAAAATCTATGTCAAAGTACAGATTGAAAGAAAACAGTTTACCAACATGAGATAAATTAATAACCCATAAGTGAATCGTCAGAGATTTGCCAAGCTTCTATAGCTTTACCTCTAATTGATTGATCTATTTTTGTGTGGGTTTGCAAATTGTGTTTTTGCCATCTGCCCCTGGACCTATCAAAATTGTTTTTCATATTTAAATCATTTACAGTCATGCACAACTCAATGTGGTTCTACAGAACCCTTTTGATCGAGGTCTGCATTGTTTGTCATTCGAAATCCCCTAGCAAATGATTAATCTTTTCATACCTCATGGATACCATTTTTATCACTTTACTCCATAAATATGCCTTTCTACATCTTTGCAAACAGAGTAGACCCAGATCAGACGGCTCCCATAGGAGCCGTCTGATCAGAGTCAGCTGTTTGCTATGATAAATCAGCATTCAAAGAGTTAGCCTTAACTAAAGTGGTGAATGTGTACATGTATATGTGTGTATGTCCGAATGAATACACGCTAGTCTCGTAGCTCATCAGTACAGGCCAGCTCAATGTCCGACGTCAGTAAAACACTACTACACCATAGCTCTCCTCGATTGACATTATCAAGGCCTGGCACACGTTTAAGTCAGTTGCATCATAACTCTCATCCACTAACATTGTCTAAATTCATTACCAGTACAGACCATCTGCGTCATAGCTCTCCTCGGCTGAAATTTCTGGTCCGTAAACAGTATAGACCAGCTGCACCAAAGCTCTCCTTGACCGAAATTTCTGTGGTTCTTTCATTAGTAAGGGCCTGTTGCATCATAGCTCTCTGACATTTCCAAGGTCGGTCATCGATGTCTTATGTTTGAAGCTGGCACCTAAAAGAAAATTGAATGCAGTTACAGATTATTGCCCAATACATGTACAGTAATAATACTCTTGTAAACCGGAAGTTTAATAGAGATGAATTTAGATATTTTAGGCAGGTGGATTCTTAGTGCAGGAGTTTTCTGCATAACTTTCACCCTGCATTAAGCAGCCACCTGTCTCCAAAACCGACAATTATACTAAATTGAATGTCCAGTTAAGAGAGGTTTTACTGTAAATAAAAGATGACATATTAATTATAAACAGTTTGGATCCAGATAAAAATGCATGTGACTCAAATTGGTGTAAGAATTCAAACTGTATTAACCAAGCAACAAATTGTGAAAAACTGAATAGCCATCGAAAGACAATTTTAACACAGACACAAGCTGAATTGTCTGGCATATGGATACTGTGGAAATTGCACATATTCTTTATTTGATTCTCATGGTTCAATCTGTTTGTTCCAAAATAGATTTTTTTCTGTTAAAATTATTTTTGAAGTGGGGTTTTCTTCAATTTCTTTTTTCCTTATAATTACTAGTAAGATTGGGCCTGGCTGAGAAATACAGAAAATATTTTATATCAACTACATATTTACCTTTATTTTCCTAAAGGAGTCATCTGATAAGGGTCTGCTCTGTTCACTTTTGGAATTATAGATCTGGTTCTACAGATTCTGAAATGGCCAAAACATCCCTTGTTAATTGGCAATTATTAAAATGGAGCTAATAAATATTTAAGGTCATGAATTGGAGTATAAATGTTCATGGGTAAAGGCCTGAAAGAGTTTACCCATCCCTTCATATGCTATTTTTAGATCCAACCTCTTTGAATAAATCTACCGAAAAGGAGCATTTACTAGAGAACATTATTTTTAAGAGTTGTGTAGTTCTGAAACCATTGTGATAAATAGAGCATTTGTTTCTAATGAGCATATGCTCTATTTATCACAATGGTTTCTGAAAGTGATAGTTCGTGTCTAGAGAACACTGTAAACAATGTGTGCAAACAGTATTGTACAAAAATACAAATACAAAGCACGAAAAATGGAGAGTCAGACCTGCAACTGACTACAGTCTTCCTTAGACATCTGAATGGGGGAAACAAGTGAACTTGTAAATAATTCAAAGCTTCATAGTTCATTGGCAAATCGGTATATACAATACCTTTGGTTATTTAACCAATGTAAATAATGTGTATGTAGATACAGACAAGAGGGTTCCTGGGGAGATCTCTGATCAGGGTCTCAACTGTTTGTCATTTAACCCTTTACTGCAGGAATATTCATGTAAGAAATAATGACATCATGAATAGATTGTTATAATAGCACATGGACACAGGAAAATATGGCCATGGCAGAATGTGTAGAATCAGATTCTATACAATATCATAAGCAAACAGAGTAGACACTGATCAGACAGCTTCTATTGGAGCCATCTGATCTGTGTCGACTGTTGCAAAGATGTATACAGAAATGTGTATTTATGGAGTAAAGGGTTACAGTCCTCCAGCAAAGTCAATCTTCTTATACTAAATAGACTATTAACCCTTTCGGTGCCAGCATTGTCGTCTGCTGGGCATATATTCGTTTATTTTTAGTGTCAGTGTGTGCACTTCTTCCATTTTCTTTATAAAACAATAAACATAGTGTCAAACAGTTTGGATCCTGATGAGACGCCGAGTTACTGGATCCAAACTGTTTGCATGTGATATTATAAACCCGTCATTGTGGCAGGGAAGGTGTTAAACAATGTAATAAAATAGTTTATTGTCTTGCTGCAGTCTGTGTTAGAAACATTTCGTGCTGGTTGATGGCATCAGTTGTAGCAATGCAATAGCATTTTGTCATTTAACTCTTTACACCACGGGTATTCATTAAAGAAATGAAAACATGAATATTAATTAGATTATTTCTTAAGATGGCATATTAACACATACACTTTTTGTCAAAGAAGAAACTGTAGAATCATTATTTCATATCTTTATTATTGCATAAGCTGCAGAGCAGACCCTGGTCAAACGGCTTACATAGGAGCCGCCTGAGCTGGGTCTACTCTGTTTGCAAAGGCATAGAAAAGGTATATTTATGGAGTAAAGGGCTAAAATTCTCTAGCAAAGTCTCAGTCCAAGATTTATACTGAGTAGACTGGCAAACTTCATCACTGAAAGGGTTAAACCACTATTACTGTTCAGACTGAGGTCAAACTCTTTCAACAATTTTGCAAAAATGTGAAACTCTTTGTAAACAGTTTATATCCAAATCGGATGTTAAATCACCTTTTTTTAAATAAGGGAACAATACTGCTCTGCACTGGACCCAATTTCATTTATACATGTACAACAGATTAGGAATAGGTTTAAACCTTTCCCTCATATTAATGTTCTCACACATTTGCAAACAGAATAGACCCATGTCAGAAAGTTCCTGTAGGAACCGACTGATCAGGGACTGTTCTGTTTGCTATAGGAATTTGAATGATCTAGTGCTTTACTTTCTAAAAGCACCTCTGTATAAGTCACCTTTTGAAACCATTGTGATAAATATTTAGCATTTTCTCTATCACAATGGTTTTAAAACTACAAAGTTCTAAACGTTTCCTTTTCTCTAGTTATTGCGCCTTTTCGGTAGATTAAATTTAAGAGGATGGATCTTAAAAATAGCTTAAGAGGGAATGGGTTAAGAGGATTGATATAAAAATAGCCTACATGTATAGGGGACTGGGTTAGCTCTTTCTTTAAATAGTTTATATCCAAATCGGATGTTATATAACTTTAAAAAAAGGAGTAATACTGCACTGCACTGGACCCAAATTTATTTATACAACCCAAATTTCCGTCATATAAATGTTTTCACACATATGCAAACAGAATAGACCCCGATCAGAAGGCTCGTATAGGAACCGTCTGATCAGGGCCTGTTCTGTTTGCTAATGGAAATTGAATGATCCGGTTATTTACTTTCTAAAAGCACCTCTGTATAAGTCACTTTTTAAAACCATTTAGATAATTATTTAGCATTTGCTCCATATGAGCAAATGCTCTATCACAATGGTTTCAAAACTACAGAGGTCTAAAATGTTCCTTTTCTCTGGTAAAGTACTTACAATGTAATGCTCCTTTACAGTATTTATTCAAAGTCTTTTGAACCCTTTCCTCCATAAATACGTCTTTCTACGCTTCTGCAGAAGTCACTTTTTGAAACCATTGTGATAAATAGAGCTCCTTATGAGCAAATGCTCTATTTATCACAATGGTTTCAAAACTACAAAATTCTAAACTATTCCTTTTCTCTAGTTAATGCTCCTTTTCGGTAGATGAATTCAAAGAGGCTGGGTCTAAACATAGCCTATGAGGATTGGTTAAGAGGAAGGATATACAAATAGCAGTTACAAGCAGTTTGGATCCAGATGAGATTCGCTGTACTACATGTAAAACATAAAACGAACACAAACAATTTTACACTTACTCAAATGGCCCATGATGACGTTTCTCCTGTATTGAACTATGTCCGTTTCCTATATTTTTGTTGTTTAGATCTATACAACACATGCGGTGTGAATAGCTAAGAATAAGTTTTGAATTCGCGCTTATCACGTGATCTCGTCGTGTCCAATGCGATACAGACTGACAACAAGTCACGAAGTTTCACACCTTCTTACGAATTTCGCACCCAGTGATAATTAGTATTGATTGTTCGGGAATGAAATTGAACTTCAACCCTTCTAGTTTAGGATAGGTACTGTACATGTATGTTGTATACAGATAACCATGCGATTGATAAGTGCCCCTGAGTTAACCCTTTCCCTGTTCAAAGTTTATTCCAAATGTCAAAACCTACTAAATATTCATGAGCAAAATAGTTATATAACTGATAATGAAATATGAAGGGTGGAACGTTGTAGTCGTTTAAGAAAAAGAAACAGATCGTTCAAATTCCATTAGCAAACAGAGCAGATCCAGATCAGAGGGCTCCTATAGGAGCCCTCTGAGCTGGGTCTACTCTGTTTGCAAATGCATGAAACTTGTTTATATGAAGGAGGGTTAACTCTTACCCATTTTGCATTAAAGACAACGGTGCCTGCTCAAAACGGGATGTGGTACAATATTGACTGGTTGAGATTCGAAAAGCTTTTGAGAAATTATTGACGGGGTGTCAAACAGCTTGGATTCCCAGCGTCTCATCTGGGTCATAGATGTTTGCAAATGCTAATCAGGTCTTGGTTAACAGGCTAAGGGCTAACAAATCGTTCCAGTGACTAATCCCTTAGTAGCAAAGTCAACACTGTTTTGTTTTGAAGTGGTAATGTACATGTTTTGAGTGCACAAAATGTACACCAAGCCGCCTAAAGGTTTTATCCACGTGTTGGGCCTAGCAGCCTAAAGGTTTTATCCACGTGTTGGTCCAAGCAGCCTAAAGGTTTATCCACGTGTTGGGCCAAGCAGCCTAAAGGTTGTATCCACGTGTTGGTCCAAGCAGCCTAAATGTTTTATCCACGTGTTGGGCCAAGCAGCCTAAATGTTTTATACACGTGTTGGGCCAAGCAACCTAAAGGTTGTATCCACGTGTTGGTCCAAGCACATAAAGGTTTTATCCACG
Source organism: Azorinus chamasolen (assembly GCA_963576725.1). Classification (NCBI taxonomy): domain Eukaryota; kingdom Metazoa; phylum Mollusca; class Bivalvia; order Cardiida; family Solecurtidae; genus Azorinus; species Azorinus chamasolen. The sequence continues at coordinate 73,875,473 of OY755241.1, read as the reverse complement.
TGTTTGGCAAAGCAGCCTAAATGTTTTATCCAAGTGTTTGTCCAAGCAGCCTAAAGGTTTATCCACTTGTTTGGCCTAGCAGCCTAAAGGTTTATCCACTTTTTGGTCCAAGCAGCCTAAAGGTTTATCCACGTGTTGGTCCAAGCAGCCTAAAGGTTTATCCACTTATTGGTCCAAGCAGACTAAAGGTTTTATCCACGTGTTGGTCCAAGCAGACTTAAGGTTTATCCACGTGTTGGTCCAAGCAGACTAAATGTTTTATCCACGTGTTGGTACAAGCAGCCTAAAGGTTTATCCACGTGTTGGGCCTAGCAGCCTAGAGGTTTATCCACTTGTTGGTCCAAGCAGCATGAAAGTTTATCCACGTGTTGGTCCAAGGCTTGAAAGCAGCCTAAAGTTTTTTTCCACTTGTTGGGCCTAACAGCCTAAAGGTTTTATCCACGGTGCTCTGTTTATCAGAATGGTTTCAAAAAGTGACTTTTACAGAGGCATCAAAAGGCATCAATATGCGGGAATGGGTTCACTGTATATTTAATGGCCTCGTCGCATTGCAAATAGTATAGGTACAGATTACACAACACCTCTGTGATAAGATCTCCGGTCAAGTGTTAGCCAGTTTTGAAAGACAAATAACACCTTTCTACAGATTCTCATGGATGTAAAACAGTGCAGAACACCAAAGGCTGATCTGAGTCTTTACTGTTTTCAGTGCAATTATACCTTTTTCCACGACATAGGTGTCAAACACTGCAGACACTGGCAGGTAGTCTGATAGGTGCCAAACACGACATACACTGACATGTAGTCTGATAGGTGTCAAACACCACATACATTGGCAGGTAGTCTGATAGATGTCAAACACGACAGACACTGGCAGGTAGTCTGATAGGTGCCAAACACGACATACACTGACATGTAGTCTGATAGGTGTCAAACACGACAGACACTGACAGGTAGTCTGATAGGTGTCAAACATTGCAGACACTGGCAAATAGTATGGGTTTACAATATTTGTCTTCAGCGGCAATTCCTTTATTGATTATAGGGTTCTTAAAAAGCAGGCGATTGTTTAATGCAGGACAAAAGTAATGCAGAAAGTTCATAGGACACCACTTGACATCTTCGCCGAGTAGACCCTAAAGAGACAGCTCATGAAAGAGCCGTCTGATCAGAGTGTGTCCGAAAGAAAGAAAAATGCAAAAAAATACACCATTTTCTTTTAAATTTATTAAATTATATATTAATTAGAATGGACTAATTAGTTTCGGACTGCTTTTTAGTTTAGAAATGTGTTGCCATAATTTAGGCCCTGATAAGCTTCGTTATGACATATATATAATTATATATTTATAAATCAGTGCATGCCTAAATAAATAAATATTGGCCACAGAGCTTTCCAAACTGCTGACCGATGTTGGACCTGCATGATATGTTATCATTCTGAATCACACAACGGCTAGTATTCCCTGTTTTGACTTTTAATCACTAGTTGTAGTACAGCCATAAACATGTCATAGTTTTTCAAACCGTATGTTATATTTGGCTCAAGACAGTGTCACATCAGAACGCCCGACACATTTAAACAAGAGGGCCATGATGGCCCTGATATCGCTCACCAGACAATCAGAGAAGAACATTTTCAAAGTTTTTACTACATTTCTAAAGAAAACTGGCCACCCCTAGAGTAGTGCCGCATGTTAACCTAGGGGCATAATTAATATAACATTTGGTGGGAACTGCCAGATGATGTTATGTTCAAGGGCGTATCTAGCGATACGCACTTACGCACGTGCGTAACATCAATATGAAAGGTGAAAACATTATTATGACCAAAATGGAACACAATTGGAAGGCTAAGGTCAAGACTTTGATAAACGTTCTCTTGCCATGTAAGTTTTAACCCATTCCCTTCTATTGACGCTTTTTGATGTCTCTATTAATGTCACCTTTTGAAACCATTGTGATGAACATAGCATTTGTTCCTAAATGGGCAAATGCTCTATTTATCACAATGGTTTCAAAACTACACCCCTCATATTGACGCCATTTGACGCCTCCGTAAAGGTCACCTTTCGAAACCATTGTGATGAATAGAGCATATATGCTCATAAAGGACTAAATGCTCTATTTATCACAATGGTTTCAACACCTGCCTACATACATGTAATTCAAAATGTTCTCGAGGGAGCATGCCCCCGGACGCATGTAGCCAAGGTGCGTATATCTCACTTGGATTCTGTTACGTCCCTGAAAGCTGAGAGCCTTCCAGTTTCAGAGGACAAGATGTTTCAAAGTTTTCACTATACAATGTATGTTTCTAAAGGAAACAAGTCAACTCTTGGGTATATGTTTCTGTAGCGGACAAAACCCTATAGTAGGGGAGGCTTTACACGTCACCCACCCTGAAATCTTTGTTTTGGAAGTAATAGTAACCTAAAGCAGGTACCTAGGTACATCATATAGATATAAGGTGGATAATACAATTCTGGGTCTACATGACTGGCATAACTATTACCTAAACCTTAAGAAAATAACAAACAAGATACCAGGTCGTTCAACACGCCAAAGCTATTATATTATACAACAACTCTATTATATACAGAATGTTATTCATTAAAATGGTTTTACAAATCTGAATAAAGTTAAATACATTTATAATTACTATATATATGTATTTTTGAAATATTTTAAACAAGATACCTATTCAAAATGCCTAAGAGATTTTAGAAACATTGTACAATACCCAAACAGCAATGAAATCAAACTGTATGGATTACCTCCCTTTTCCCTCTTTACACATTTCAATTGAAAAAACAAACCGGCTACACCTGGGGCGGGGCCAATTTTGACACCTGGGACTTTCTCTATATACACTTTTGTAGAGAACCTGAACATGATGCTATGTTCCAAATATTAAAGCTGAGAACCTTCCAGTTTCAGAGGAGAAGCTTTTCAAAATGTTCACTATATGTTTCTATATAAAGCTGGCCACCCCTGGGGCTGGTCGAATATGGACCAAGGGGCATAATTAATATAGATTATTAAAAACTGACTACTCCTGGGCCGGGTAAATTTTGACACCAGGGGCTTAATTTATATAACTTTTGTAGAGGACCTGAACATGATGCTATGTGCCAAATATGAAAGTTGAGAACCTTCAAATTTCAGAGGAGAAGATTTTCAAAGTTTTCACTATATGTTTCAATATAAAGCTGGCCACCCCTGGGGCGGGGTCAATATGGCATACTTAATATAGATTATGTAGAGGACCTGAAGATGACGATTTGTGGCAAATATGACAGCTAAGAAACTTCCTGTTTCATAGGAGAAGACTTTCAAAGTTTTCACTATTATATGTTTGTATAGAAAACAACTCACCCCTGGGACGGGGTCAATTTTGGCCCCAGGTGCATAATTTATATAACTTTTGTAGAGCATCTATAGGTGATGCTATGTGCCAAAGATGAAAGCTGAGAACCCTATAGATTCAGAGGAGAATATTTTGAAAGGTTCAAATTTTTGACAACGCACGCCGACGTCAGGCAATCACAAAGGTCACTCTGAGCACTTTGTGCTCTGGTGAACTATAAGGTCTGAGGTTGGGTATTGTCATTAGGACATCACCCAACATCCTGACAATGCACATGAACCAACATTTTACAATCAAGCATTCATAGTGGGAGCAGTATTGCTAAATTCAATATGCTTAAACGTTAATGTGTAGCTTTGAATAAATAAGTTTAAACTACGTTTTTGTCTGCTTTTTGACTGTGTTTACTAAACGCCATTTGCATGTTTATCTGTCCTTTTGATTGCGAAATATTTCCCTCTGCATAGAACCTAGCTACATGCATTTTTGTGCATGTTTTCTGTACATATTTTGTTTAGCCTACTTTTTTTGTTGTATCCGTGTATGATTTTCACACATTCTATGCACCATTTTGTACCTTTACATGTTTTTCATTCATTCTGACATCATTCCATTTCTTTCATAAACTGCTTTTATATTAACCATAATAAAGAAAATATCGAAAGTATTATATAAAATGTTCTTTAAACCACTGTATTTTAAAGTTATATGAATTTTGATTAGAAGTTTCCATTAAACTACCGTGGTATGTCATCACAAATGTCAACATCAAGATCACATCCAATGATCTGTTGCACACATGTAAGTACTGTACACGAACTCCACTAAAACATAATTACAAAATAACTTATTTGTTTGGTTTATATTGTATGTTCATGTTTGTGTGATTCACCTGGCGTGTAAGTTTAAGTAAATACTTATATTATGCTGAAAAACGAAGATCTACGCTCAACTGATATACAGTAAATTGAAATGAACTTTAGACTTGTGTGAATGTTTGATTATACAGTCGATCCGGTATAAAACGACCACTAAATATAATACCCTTGAATAGCTTTGAGGACAGGTGGCTGCTTGATGCAGGATAGGAATAGTGCGTTTAGCTCCAAAATGAGCTTTCTGCGTTGTTTTTGACCTGCATTCGGCGGATGCCTGGTACTTCAATTAGCGGTCGTTTAATACAGGATTGTCTGTACTTGATTTATATCATTTATATTTTGTTTGCTTCCTGTAAAGGAAATGTATAATTCTCGCTACAATCTTAAAATTATGTATGTATGGTAGGCTAAAGAACATTCTTGTAATGTTTAATGCTGAAATAAAATGTATTGTATTGTATGTACTTGTAATATTTTTTTTTTCGATTTTGTTAATGTTGAAATTAGGTACTTGATTGTTTATGCATACTTATTGAGGTGCTAGTTTGGAAAGACCAAACCAGCTCTGCAAACAGTGCAATTATGTATTATTTGTTGTTTTTATTATCAAGAACAACCATCTAGTTAACATTGTGTCTAGTGTGAATGTACATGTACATATTTTTCATTTTTTTTGTTAAATTTTAATTGAAAATATTCAAGCAGGAAAAGATACACAAAACGTAACCAACACCAAAACAACAATAGAAAGTTTGGGGCAGTCATTAGTTTCAATGTATTATTAACCCTTTCCTCCATGAATATTCATGTAAAACAATAATGATGTCATGGATATTAATTAGATTAGTTTGCTATAATAACACATGGACACAACCATTTTTGGTTATGGCAGAAACTGTAGAATCATATATATGTTATATTATAAGCAAACAGAACAGACCCTGATTAGATGGCTCCTCTAGGAGCCGTCTATCTGTGTCTACTCTGTTTGCTAAGGCATAGAAAGACGTATTTATGGAGTAAAGGGTTAAACAAACAAACAGTGTGGAAGCCACAGTAAAGCCCGGTTTACCTAAAACATAAAATATAAATTGTCTAGCATATGTAGTTCAGAAGTTATGAAAAATTGTAATGACAGACAAGTTTTCAAAATAATGACCTTGACCTTGGCCTGATTTCAGGTATTTTTATGTCGTCTGTAATTTCATTACCAAAGCTATCTGAATACCAAAGGTGGATTGCCTAGCGTTCGTGAAAATTAAGTTATAGCACAATATTAAACTTTGTTAACAACAGCCACGTTTTCAAATAGTGATATTGACCTTGACCTAATTTAATGTATCCGTGTATCAAATGTAAGGCCTTCACCAAAGCTATCTCTATACCATATATGAATTGTCTAACAAATGTCGCTCAGAACTTAAGACAAAATGTTGAAGTTTTTCAATGATGGCCTACTTGTCAAAATAGTGACTAAGACCTTGAACTAATTTCAAATATCTTGATATTATCTTAAAGACCTTTACCAAAACCATCTGTATACCACCAAAGATGAATTGCCTAGCATTTGTAGTTCAGAAGTTATAGCAATGATTGTTAAAAACGGCAAAGTTTTCGAAATAGTGACCTTGACTTTAATCTGATTTCATGTATCCTTGTATCAAGTGAAAGGCCTTTACCCAAGCTATCTGCCTATCAAATATGAATTGTCTAACTTAAGTAATCTATCAGAAGTTATAAGCAATGTCAAAGATGTATGCTGCGCAAATTTCCGCAATTTTTGCGTTTCGAACTGACTTCAGAATTGAAATCTATGTACCTTAACACTTATTTAACGCTTAACAGCACTGTCAGTAAATGGTTGTTCCCGTCGACCCCCCCCCCCCCCCCCCCCCCCCTAGAAAAATGAATTGCTACGGAAACCAACGGAACATTCTTCGCCATTGACCGGAATCTGTCGTAAGATTCAAATGTTTACACATGGGAAATAATCATTCGATGAACCTGTACGAGTTAGATCCCTTTGTCCGTTATATTTCACTGACACCAATGAACAGTATATTTAGCTTATTTGCATGTAAATAATATATGGTAAGATGGGAATATTGTCTTATTTTCCTGAATAAAATATATTATGTATGCCAACAACCAATGCCAGCCATTGTAGATGTGGTAGCAACCTAATTAATATTCAAAGCATTGTTCCAAAATAGAATCGGAGTCATTCAGAACTTGGCCGAAGGTGTCCGCTAATTTCCGTTCAAAATCCCCGTTTCTAGAAAGGAGGCTCCTTTTTTAAGTATTTAGCAGTATTCGGATAGCGATAATATTTAAATGAACAAATATATCCTGTCGAAAAATGGGTTGTAAGCAATATTTTCATTGTATGTATACCTGTACAGCTTCTGGTGTTGATTGATTAATAAGCAAAATTAATACGCATAATACATCTTTAATGTTTTGTTAACGACGGCACGCCGCCCGCCCAGCCGCCCGCTCGGTTTTCGCCAAACCATAAGTTTTGTGTCTGCAGACACCTTACTTGCTTATCCCAAAATCAGCTTAATTTGACTGTTTTTGGTGTATCTTTCCCCGTTTTTGTCGAGATATTACACCGACACCTTATTTGGACACTATAAGCTAAAACCACTACCAACAACAGAAATCAAGTACTTGTAACCAAAATACTGGATCTGTTTACTGCAAACCTACAAATTTTTTATGTTACATTGACTTACATAAGTTCTAAGACACGTTTTTCAAGGCAAATACACTATGTTAAAATAAATATTTGTGTATTGGTCCCTCGCCTTGCATCTATTTATTGAAAATTATCATGGCAACAAATATTACCATGACAAATCACAAATTACATATTTTTCTCTTTTTGCCAATTTTCTTGCCTAAAGTGCTATATATTTCAGTAATACTTTCGTGTGTTCTCAACTTTTATGATCCTTTAAAGGGCCCACACAAACCTACGTACCCAAAAGTACTTTCCCAGTCTATTTTATCTGTAAGTCTGTCATGCCAGGGTTTATTTTTGTATTGCTTGCCTGAGCACACCGTGCTTATGATGATCTAATGTGGAAACTCATCGTCCGTCGTCTGTCTTTCTTTCCCCAGAACCAATGTTTATAAATAATCTGTACATGTTTTATACCAAATTCCTAGATAATGCCCTGTTCCTACAACCCCTGTGTACTTTAACATAGATCATAGGCCTCTTTATAAATTGTTTAACTTTAATTTTAATTTGTTTCTTCAACTTGCTTTATGTTCTATAACTGTTCTGCTTATTTTTTTTATTCTCAATAAAACTAACATACATGTACAATGTTCTTGTGTTATACATGCCTGTTTACAGTAATATTATTATTACTATAAAAAGAATCTTTTTGGCACAGCCCTTCCTTCTTTTGTTGTAAATTTACAGCAAAGTATTACTTGTTTCCATTTGTGCTATGTGCAAGGGACAGTGGATAGTTTCTCCTATTACTGATGATCAGTGTAGCAGTGAATAGTTGTTTGATATTCACGCTATTTGGATTCTGATGAGACGTGTTTGCTAAGACAGTTTGGAATCTGATCAGACGAGTTACGTAATGTTTGCACGACCAGGATGTCTTTTATATTCGGGATCAAGCCAATGAAGGTGTTAATTATCCCAATTTAAGCACAATGTAAATGAAAATGGCAGGGGTATCATAATTTGTTAGACAAAATGCCCGAGAAACTCCTTAGAAATGCCTGAGATTTGAACTTTTTGATATAGAGGAAAATGCATGATATTTGATTTTTGTACATAAAAACATAGGTAATAAAAACTGGGCATTAGGATTAGACAAATAAAACCGTTTCATTCATTTCACTAAATTGAATTGTTCTATTTATATTCAAATATTCAAGTTTTGATGGGGTCTAATCAAATTATTTAGATTCATTCTCTGAACCGCTGATTCCTAAGTGCCCTACGCCGTGGTTTTATATATCTCTTCCTTGTAATAAAACATTTGGTGCACTCTAGATGTTTGTATAAATGTTTGTCTTGTATATAATTGTATGGATGGATGGATGGATGGATGGATGGATGGATGGATGGATGGATGGATGGATGGGTGGGTGGGTGGATGGATGGATGGATGGATGGATGGATGGATGGATGGATGGATGGATGGATGGATGGATGGATGGATGGATGGATGGATGGATGGATGGGTGGGTGGGTGGATGGATGGATGGATGGATGGATGGATGGATGGATGGATGGATGGATGGATGGATGGATGGATGGATGGATGGATGGATGGATGGATGGATGGATGGATGGATGGATGGATGGATGGGTGGGTGGGTGGATGGATGGATGGATGGATGGATGGATGGATGGATGGATGGGTGGGTGGGTGGGTGGGTGGGTGGGTGGGTGGTAGGGTGGATGGATGGATGGATGGATGGATGGATGCATGGATGGATGCATGGATGCATGGATGCATGGATGCATGGATGACAGATAGATAGATAAATAGATAGATAGATAGATACATGTAGATAGATAGATAGATAGATAGATAGATAGATAGATAGATAGATAGATAGATAGATAGATAGATAGATAGATAGATAGATAGATATATTTTATTCAGGAAAAAGGGCATTTGCCGCAACAAAACAGACCATAACCACAGCGGTGAGGGGCTAAGCGATTGTCAGGCGAAGACCATAACCACTCGGCAACGGAGGCCCCCATTTATTACTGACTTACTGTGTACAGTAATGTGCCGACTAATCGTCAGCCTAGTCAGATTCGCAGAGCTCCAGACAAGCTGTGTAAATTTAAACATTTTCAACAATAGCTCCTTTATGTCTTCATCAAACCCTATTCAGTGGCCACTCTTTAGAATCGTCTCTTCGAGACAATTCTAAAGAGTGGTCACAGTATAGTGTTTGGTGGAGAAATGACGATTTTAGTATTTGGGTATGTATCGTTATCTGTAGCTCTGTCTGATTGGATTGTTATTTAACCCCTTGAGTGTGAGACGCGAATGCACGGATATTGTAAACTGTGTGGACTCTGATTAGGGTCTGCACTGTTCGTCATTCCAAATATTATATCAAGTTTACGCCTTTTATACTAAGACTATACTTACTCTAAACGAAAACACAGATAAGTTATTTCAATATGGCAATTAAACGTTGAAAGGCTTAAAATGAAATACATTACACGTCTAACATGTATATATTTGATGCAACAGCATGGACTCCGTTGAGCAACTCCTCAATCTATAAGAACGTCGTTTTCTAAGTGGACTTGTCCAAATTACATACGTAAATCCTCGCTAATACGACCACTAAAAGCAAGTATAATTCTTGATCTTTTAAGAAGCGGTAGCTTAATGCAGGGGTTTTCTCCGTTACTTTTGTCCTGCATTAAGCAACCAATTGCTTTTTAAGACACCTTTATCCACCCATTTGTGTCCAGTGTCATTTATAAAGGACATCGACAAACAGTGTAGACCCAGATCAGAGGGATCATTCAAGAGCCCTCTGAGCTGGGTTTACACTGTTTTCTGGACCATTCACTACCCATGGCTTAAACCAGCTAACATGCTGTTTGTTGTGTCTATAAGGGCATAAATGAGTTACATAGATTATGTGGTCGCCTTAGCAGGACTTTACTGTATTATAAGACTCATTTTCGTTTGAAGGGTTGTTTCAACAAGACCACGGTTACCGTTGTGACCATTGTAAATCATTTGTGTAGCAATCTGAGGGTTCCTGTAAGATCACATTGGGGAACTTGTAAAAGGTAAGAATGATACCCACTCAACAGAAACATGAAAATAATTGTTTATTCAATCAACTTCATACCATAAAGTGGAATAAATCTAAGAAAATAATATTCAAAACTTACATTTACCTGATAAAAAGATGAAAAACAAATCATTAGTATGAAAGTACGAAAAAACAAATGAGAAATCTTAATGTAAATTGTATCTCGTTTTGGTTGTTTTTATGCTTTTTTCGTGTTTTTTTCGTTTTTTTCTCTGTTTTTTGTTTTTTCTATAATTGTATATGTAAGCATCAAATATCAAAAGAATGAATTAGTAGTGTCTCGATAAATAGAAACCATATTATGCTACAGCCACGCGGTTTCGTCTCTTTGTCACGTGACGCTTCAGGGCGGTCATCGCCGTCTCCATTTTGGTTTTTGCGTATTTTGTTTGAATGTCCCCGAAAGCTGACTGTTCGGAAGCCTTCCTTTTGTGACTACTTCTTTGTCGGTCTCCATTACCATTCTGTAAATCAAAGATTTAACCCTATACTCAATGAATATTCATGTAAAACAATAATGACATTACGAATATTAATGAGGTTAATTGCTTAGATAGCGCATGGATACAGGAATTTGTGGCTATATAATCATATTTTTATTTTATCATAAGCAAACAAAGCAGACCCAGATCAGACCGCTCCTACAGGAACTGTCTGATCTGTGTCTACTCTGTTTGCAAATGCATAGAAAAGCGTATTTATGGAGTAGAGGGTTAAAACACTTGTAATATGCAAGCAACTTTATTTCATCAGAAGCAAACAGAGCCTATAGGAGCCATCTTATCTGGGTCTACTCTGTTTGCAAAGGCATAGAGGCGTAAAGGTAAACACTTGTATGAGCAAAAACATTTTATGAGAAATGTTACCATGGTACCGCTAGCAATCGATTCGCAACCTTAATCATATCTACTAATAGTTTGGACCCAGATGAGATGTCGAGTAACCCGGCATCTCATAAGGATCCAAACTGTTTGACACTCGGTCAATAGTTTCATACTGGAAGTAGTCAAACTTTCACCAGAATCAAAGTTATTGTTTCATAGGGAGGCAAGGGTTAAGCGATCATTTAGTGATTGAACAAAGTATTTAAATCCGAATGGTTGCTAATGCAAGGCAAACGTAATGCATAAACCTCCTATATGAGCTTTCTTCATTAATTTCGACCTGGAAAAAACTACCGACTGTTTTAAATACCAAAAAAAATGACTTCTATTTAATAGTCGCTTAACTCATTCCCTCCAACTGAACCCTTTAACGTCTCTGTTAAAGCTATTTCTTGAAACCATTGTGATAAATAGAGCATTTGCTCAATATAGGAGCGAATGCCCTATTTATCACAATGGTTTTAAAAGAACGCAGTTCTAAAATGTTCCTTTTCTCAAGCAAGTGCTCCTTTTCGGTATACTTATACAAAGAGCTTTGCTTTTAAAATAGTCTATGAGGGAATGGGTTAAGACACGTTTCTAAAATAACCTATGAGGGAATGGGTTAAGACACGTTTCTAAAATAGCCTATGAGGGAATGGGTTGAGACACGTTTTACTGTATTCTGTTTTTCAAGCGAAAGTCATTATACTTGCGCTCATAACAGTGTCCTGTGCAATTACGACATGCCCTTTTAAATGTTTCCCTTATATAATAATAATAATAATAATATAATAATAAAGACTTTATTTAACGAGAGAACTCATTTGATAAAATCAATCTTCCATGAGGCCCTCAACAGTAACATATATACAAGCACATTAAAAACAATCTAGTAAAAGCTACATACATCTTTAAAGATACATATGGTTACTGGTAGAATTAAATGAAAATTAATGTTAGAAATAATGACATCATGAATCTTTATTAGCTTAAATTTTGTAATGACATATGTACAAGGGGGAGGGGTATTGGAAGAAACTGAGAGTCAGGTCTATCATAATTTTATAAGCAAACAGGGCAGAGCCTGATCAGACGGTCCCTATAGGTCTAATATATAGTTCCTATAAGCTGGAAGTCGTGATATGACTAAAATACTGTTAAAACGACGTAAAACCCGATAAAAACAAACACTAACAGCACAACAAAGCTCACTCACGCTTCTGGTAATAGACTATAATCCCAATGATTACAGTATTTAGTATTTTAAATGCTTATATTTTTCATATAGTTTTCAAGATAAATAACTGGGCATTGGTATATCTGCTTCTAGTGATCAGAGCCCTATGTTAGCAAATTTCAAACGAATGTTGTGATAAACTCTAAAAACGAAACAACTTACCTTTGAAGCTCTCTTGAACTTTTCCTGGAACTTCGCTACATTGGCAAGAAACGCTCGCTTTTTGTCCTTAGTTGGGACAGCAGTCTTAATTTGTTGACTTGATAGCAGAGGGTCGGGGACATTGTGTGACACTGAAAAAGAAAATACACGGGCCCACTTCAAAACAAGCAATTAAAGAAAGTCTAATTTTGAATTATTTGATATAATTGGTAGCTAAATCGTTCAGCTTTATATAGGATAAACATCCATCTGATCGTTAAAATATGCCAATTATTCAGTTAAGTGATTATTTTAGAGTGGTTCTCCTCTAACCATGTCACGACCAGCGGCGATTCTATGTTTACCTATGCAAACAGTCTAGATCCGTAAGTCAGTGTTTCACCAGGATCCGTAAGTCAGTGTTTCACCAGGATCCAAATTATTTGATGATGTGATTAATTGTCTTGAAAGCACCATATTCCAGACTACACATCTACACGTGCCATTTGGTCTGGATTCGCACTGTTTACAAAGGCATGGATAGCGTTTCTATGAGGTAACGGGTTAAATATTTTGCAAACAGTGACCACCCGCGTCTGTACCGATGAGACTTATTTACAATTGTTCAGCTGTAAATTATCTCCCTTGGCAGATAAACACAAAGGTATACGAAACGAGATGTAGGTCAGTTTAGATGGATTGCTAAAATAAAATTATTTTCCTTGTGTTTCAATAAAATGCTGTGGTTAATTGATTTAATATCTTAAGAAGGGACCTTTTCCTTAACAACTCTTATCAATAAACAACGCGATAGCCCATAGTTACAAGATTTACGTAAGGTACAAGAAGCTTTATGTGGAGTATGTAAAAATATAACACAACCGACCGACCGATTTGATAGAACTGCAATAAAAACATGATGTTACAAATACATTTATTATAAACATTCGATAAATTGTATTCGAGATAAATATTCAAAGTAAAATTGACTAATGCAATACAAATAGATTCACGCTAAATGGAGCCAGTTATAAGACGTACTATTAAAGGGAAATTATTCAACAAGATCCGCCATTTAAAATCAACGACAAACACCAACCTTCCATGGCCTCGTTCTCCATAGTCGCTAGCCTACGCTTCGCTTTTTAGGTTTCGGACTACTTTCCGAAACCTAATAGTAATGCATCCCCAGGGCATGCCTCAAGCAAATTTATAAAGAAATTCATATCCCATAATGCGCAATCAGACCACTGTTATACTACGAATATCAATTTATGCTTAGAATGCATACGTTCATTAACCCAAATGCAGACATTTTGAATGGTTTAACGTTGACAGAATGTTTATCACGTAGCGCCGATTATGCGATTTAGTTATCTACGGGTGTATTTCACCCGTATTTCTACGTTCATTTTGCCAAAAATGTGATTTTGATAACACCCCTTGACAAAAATATAGTTCCAAGTGCAATGCATTTGATAAACGATATCGATAATTCTTTATTTGGTATTTGTGTCAATTATTAAAATGCGGATGCAACTGTTGCAATTACCAATAATTTTGCCGTGTAAAATGCTACGTTATATGATAAATTTGGTCGCGTACGAATATATACCACAGAGCGCCGGTAAAAATGAACCAGAAAGTAATCGACATCTAAAAGTCGGGCGTTTATTTGAAATCTACAAGCATTTCTTGAATTTGTCGGATTGGTACAGACAACGTTACGGAGAAAACAGTAATGAATAATGGTCGGAACGTCGTCAATCTCTACATATTACACACGAACTATGGGAATGAAGATAACGACTGGAAATTGCAGGATACAGTATAAACACCCGATATGACGGGTATGACTCATATCCGCGGATATGAATTTCGCAGCCTAAAATCGGCCACAATTTAAGCATTATTTTTCTTAGTAGAAAAAACTTTCATCGAGCTTATTGGCTAATATTGTCCATATTTATTATTTGAAATACGTACATTTAATATTCATTGCATAATAAGTAGTAACAGCCTGGAAAATTCTACTCGTCCGCTCGCTATGACGAGTAAAATAAAAAAATAAAATAAATATAAAATAAATAAATTATTATTTAATTTACTGTAATTTAGTTTATAAATAAATAAAATTTAATAATTTAATTTATTTATTATTATTTTTATTAATAATAATAATTTATTATTATAATAAAAATAAATAAAATAAAATAATAAATAAATTTAATATAATTTAATTTATTTAATTTAATTTACTGTAGTTATAGTTGAAGTTGAAGAAAGCTAAAAAAAATCATAATATTCGGCACCGACCCTTCTGCACGAAGGAGCACGGACCGTAGTGAAACGTTCCGGAGATATATGGATAACCTTGAGCCTCAAAAGCAATCTGTATTCTGAATGCATCAGAAGTATTTATATTGAATTTAGAAGATCATAATTATATTTTTACATAATGTGTGACAAGCATCGAAAACATCGATCATAGACTTTTCTGTTCTATAAGACCCATGTTTATAATGTGTGTAATGTGTTAGGAGACTTGGTACCAGGTTGTAAGCATTTAAGGATAATTACTCCAATTATAGAGAGTTAGTAGTTATAAAAAAGATAAAGTGGACTTATTTTATTGTATGTGTTACATAATGTTAATTATAACATAAGCTGAACGTATATAATTCTTGACAATTTTTTGTTGTAGTGTGTGTTTAAGCCTTTTCCCCAGCATTAATCTGTGTTAACATACAAGCATGCTGTTATTTTCACCCCTGGTATATAATAATGTCCCAAAATGAAGTAGAGGGACATATTGTGTTTGCTCCGTTTCTTATTCTTATTATTCTTTCTTCCGATTCTGATTCTTCCAATTGTTCTTCTTCCGTCATGAACTTGTCCAGAGCATTTCTCAGTAAGACTAAGTAATTGTCCGATCCTAATGAAACTTCATATGAATATTGCTTGATACATGCAGATGTACATCCCACTTTTTATTTTTTGAAAATCACCATAACTAAATGGTTGGCTATAATTGGTCGAAATTTAGATAGTGTTTGGCGAAGTTATATATCATTCGATTTTTTGCTGAAAATTGGTATCATGGGATATTTGAGTACTCCAAATCAATTGGTTTGTGTTTCGAAAGTACATATACAGTATTGGTTGATTTTGCTAAAAATTGGTATTACGGTATATTTTGGCACTCGGGACTAATTTATAGGTCTTTTTAAAGAATTGGTTGCCATAGTAACTGAGTGGTGGCTCTGATTGGTCGAAAATTTAGATATTTTTCGGCAAATTCAGATATTGTTCGATTTTGCCGAAAATTGGTATGTCGGGATATTTTGACACTCAGAATTGATTGGTATGTCTTTCGAATTGTTGGTATGGAAACTGAATGGTGAGATCTGATTGGTCAAAAGTTTAGATATTCAAATTTGCTGAAAATTGGCATTTAGGGGTATTTGGGTATCCCAAACTCAGTCAAGTTGTTTTGAAATACTTGGTTGCCATGGTAATGGAGTAGTGTCCTCTGAATGGGTCACAATTTACATATTAGATTTTTCGGAAAATTTGGCCAGTAGGGATATATGCAGTTGTTTTAAAAGTGCTGGTTGCCATGTAACCAAGTGCTCACTAATGGACTGTTATTGGTTGAAATTTAGATATTATGCTCACCAATAACAGTTGTAAGTTTCGTTTAGGGGACATTCTGCAACATATTCTGTTACAATTAGATCTTGTCAACTGTATGATATTTAGATTCACATGGCATATATAATTTATCCAAACGTGGTTGTAGTGTATAGATGGATAGGTGATTGATGCACGCCAAATACTGTTACAATCCACCAGTTAGTAGCAGAAATATGACCCTTTGTTGCTTTCAGATAGCCATATAGGAAATATGACTGTTAGAAGTCATATCTTTGAACAGCTTGCTCAGATTTCATTTAAATTTGACGGGGTATTTACATGGATAGGTGCATGAGGCACAATATATGACGCCAACGTCGGCCAAATAATAATAGAGTAATGGCCCTTTACTAAATTCAAATATAAATTTAAGTAGACTTCGGGCAAATTGAACTATTGGAACTGCACTGTGTGCTACTGGTCATCAATTTATTTCTTTAAACAATATCTTAAAGACTGACAGGATTTTCAGAAAAGTTCACAGCAATTATGTTCAGATGACCGGTCAATTTTAACAAACAGTTCCATTAAACACCATTTTAGTTCAGGAAATAATGCTTTAGAGGTCATCTAACTATGTATCAATGGTACCAGTCCTTCCCTACCAAGCGTTTTCGTATTGTATAGTCACAATCGACATATATATGGTCCGAAACCTTCAGTACTGTCAGTACTTTGATTTCTTGTAGCGGTGAACAAGGAGCCCTGCACCCTGCAGTCTTCCAGGCTCTGATCCGGCCTCTCTCAGAGTGGACGCAATGGCGCCCTCTGACGCTAGATCCGGGGTTGCACCTGCTCCTATCGCTATTCGGACAAGCTTTAGAATCATGTCATTTTCAGCGCTACCAGAAACAGCTTTCTCGTACTCATTGCTGAAAATCCTCACAGACGTGTCGCTTGAGAGAGCTTGCTTGGTGAATGTACTTCCGGTATTCGGGGAGTAAGCTCCCTTTGACATGATTTCCGGAAGAACCACGCCCTTACAACTGCTTGGCTGGGGGTTTCTTTTGGCCATTGACAAATTAGTGTGCCACATGACTTCCATCTCTACACCGAGAAGCATCTTTGTGAACATTTTATCTGCAAAGAAAATACAATTTCATTTATCGTACCTTTAAACAGTATGTCCAGTGATAAAACATTTTCTATATCAATATCTTACTTAAATGAAAAGTTGTATGACAATACTGATATTGGCTCTAGTTATTTCGTTCACAACTCTGTTGAGCCTTTGCCTATTAACATTTTCCTTCATATAAACGCTTTTTTCACGCTTTTGCAAACAGGCTAGACCTAGATCAGACGGCTAATACATGAACCATCTGATCAGGGTCTGATCTGATTGCCTATGAAATAATATAGACCCGATTCTACGTTTTCTGCTAATTCCAACAAATCAGGTGTACATATTCCCATATGAAGGCTAATACATATTCATGACATCAATATTTCTTGCATGCATATTGAGGCATGACTCTCGCCCTGCATTCAGCAGCCACCTTTCTTTAAAATCGAATAACTTGTAATGACACTTTTTTAAGTGTTCGAACAATCGGAGTTTTACTGTTTATATTGAATCGAGCGATAACTCCAATATATTATTACAAAGGATTCTAACTCTAACCATAACACATTAGTCTTATTTATATAAACTTGAATTGAGTATGTATGTTCTAAGACTCGCATATCCTCTGAACGTTAGTCCCAACTCACCCTTGTTTAGATCATATCGTTCAAGGATATGATCACACAGGACTGTAAGAGGCAGTCTCTCATCTGGTGTTAGTTCAGAGAGGACAGGAAAGTCTTGATAGATCTGCCAGAGTGGTCAGAGCAGAGAGAGAGATAGAAATAGTATGAGCCAGAATACAATACATAAAACAAAGAGGAGATGATGAGCAGGAAAAAGACGAGAACAACACATAACAGATACATACAACTCGTCGCAGACAGCTATATCTAAACACGAGGTATTGTCTGAACCAGGCACACTTGACAAGTTGGGCATTAAAATAAATGAAAATAACTGAAGACAACAGCAGAAGGGAAAAAAAAGAAGGATTGTTAAAGATTAAATCCTTTACTCCATAACATTTCAACACAATGGCAAATAAAGTAGACCCAGATTAGGTGGTTCATGCAGGTGTCGTCTGCTCAAGGTTTTATACAGCATTATAAACATTATTATATAGTTACTGTAGAACTCGTCTAAAGTGACCCTATATTGATTGAACACCGACACTTTAAAACACAAGTGGTTGCCTAATATAGGGCAAAGTAATTCAAAGAGCTCCTATAGCAACGTTCTGCATTACTACATTTGACAACCATCTGTTGTACAGACCACTAAATAGAGAAATGTTTAACGGTCGCTTAAGAGAGGTTGTACTGTAATGCTTATAATGAGTGGAGTGTGTCATAAACAATCATGGAGTAAAGGGGTAAAGATAACGTTAGCATGCACGGAGACTATATGAATGAAATAAAATGTTACAAACAAACATCTTAACACCATTCGCTGCCCCCACACATATAAACACATATAATAAATAGCTACAGCAGAAAGAAAGCGAAAACAGGACGAGTCTGCTTCTCTAATACTTACCCATGACGTCAGAAATTCAGGCACGTGATGTCCTCGTGCACGGATCTCATAGACTTGTTTCTGACACCTCAGAACGAACTGTTTCAGTCTTCTGTTCACCTTAGCCTCGGCTATCAGAGCGGATATAACGTCAGAGCGGAAAGCATGATCTTGTCCCTCGTCCCCAAGGGATCGGTTGAAGTTAACTTTGCGAGTCTGGTTTTTCTCAATGTAGATCTAAAAATTGAAATGATCAAAGAACTTTAGTGAGTAAGCTCACATACCCAACGCCGCCACATTGTCAGAGAAAAAAAGTGGTAGTAGGATAAGGGTTTAGGTAGTACTTCTGTAGGATAAGGGTTTAGGTAGTAGGATAAGGGTCTAGGTAGTAGGATACGGGTTTAGGTACAATGTAGTAGGATAAGGGTCTAGGTAGTAGGATAAGGGTTAAGGTAGTAGGATAAGGGTTTAGGTAGTAGGATAAGGGTTTAGGTAGTATGATAAGGGTTTAGGTAGTAGGATAAGGGTTTAGGTAGTATGATAAGGGTTAAGGTAGTAGGATAAGGGTTTAGGTAGTAGGATAATTGTTTAGGTAGTAGGATAAGGGTTTAGGTAGTATGATAAGGGTTTAGGTAGTAGGATAAGGGTTTAGGTAGTATGATAAGGGTTTAGGTAGTATGATAAGGGTTTAGGTAGTAGGATAAGGGTTTAGGTAGTAGGATAAGGGTTTAGGTAGTATGATAAGGGTTTAGGTAGTAGGATAAGGGTTCAGGTAGTATGATAAGGGTTTAGGTAGTAGGATAAGGGTTAAGGTAGTGGTATAAGGGTTAAGGTAGTGGGATAATGGTTAAGATAGTGGTATAAGGGTTAAGGTGGTGGGATAATGGTTAAGGTGGTGGTATAATGGTTAAGATAGTGGGATAATGGTTAAGGTAGTGAGATAAGGGTTAAGGTAGTGAGATAAGGATTAAGATAGTGAGATAATGGTTAAGATAGTGTTATAATGGTTAAGATAGTGGGATAATGGTTAAGGTAGTGAGATAAGGGTTAAGGTAGTGAGATAAGGGTTAAGGTAGTGAGATAATGGTTAAGGTAGTGGTATAATGATTAAGATAGTGGGATAATGGTTAAGGTAGTGAGATAAGGGTTAAGGTAGTGAGATAATGGTTAAGGTAGTGGTATAATGGTTAAGGTAGTGAGATAATGGTTAAGGTAGTGGTATAAGGGTTAAGATAGTGAGATAATGGTTAAGGTAGTGGTATAAGTGTTAATGTAGTAGGATAATGATATAACCTGTCTAAAGAGACCGCTTAATGAACAAGAGTGTTCGGAGGAACACATGTGTCACTTGCTAGCAACTGACACACAAACTGTTAATATGCCGGAGTGCGAAAATCAGAACAAAGGGGAATAACTCAAAAAGTATTGGCTGCAGAGTGGTGGACCTTAGTTACATCAATGGTCCTCAATGAGAGGAAGACATGTGAAATATGAAAGCTATATAATGATTAGTTTAGAAATGACAGCCAAAAAAAAAGAAATTGTGACGGACAGACAGACGGACGTACAGACGGACATACAGACAGACAGACATACGCCGGAAAAGTTATCCCTAAGTGACACACTGCCTCTCGGCAGGTGACATAATAAAAACGTTTGTTTAATGCAGGACAAAAGATATGCAGAAAGCTCCGATATGTGAGTATTTGTTCTACATTCTTCTACCACCGGCCTTTAACGATTAAGAGAGGTTTTAATATATATTTGTTTTCTGTATCAGAGGCTCATCGTCTTCCTTGGGACTGTTTTCTTGTTTACATTTAAAATGGCGCCCTCATTACAGACATTACGATTGATGTAATCTCTATTGAGCAGAGATATTACACGATTCGCCATCAGCTCTTGCTGTACGATTGCTCCGAGCAGAGAGTCGATGAGACCACATATATGTACGAGTTACTCTCACAAATATTACACTACTCACCGTCCGCTCTCGCTGTACGATTGCTCTGAGCAGAGAGTCGATGAGACCACATATATGTACGAGTTACTCTCAGTTTCTGTTAAACTAAATTAAGCACATAATCTACACTACTCAGTGTCAGCTCTCGCTGTACGAGCGCAGTGAGCGGAGAGTCGATGAGATCACAGATATGTACGAGTTACTCTCAGACTCTCGTACCCTAATATAAGCACAAATACTGCAATACTCACCATCAGCTCTCTCTGTACGAGCGCAGTGAGTGGAGAGCCGATGAGCTCACATATCTGTACGAGGTACTCCCAGACTCTCATGTTCTTCAGTTTGACCTGTTCCAGTGTCAGTGTGATATACTCAGTCTTAGTCATGATTGCCTGAGGAAGAAAATTTAGATATTATGAGAAAAATATCGAATCTCCCTAGAAACCATTTATTAAGTACAGTCGAGCGCAGACAGCTTCCAAAGTACATTTCGAAATTTGTTTCTAACGTTTGATATGAAAACCTAAAGGGTTGCCATTAAATGAGATATTTTGATATATGACACTTTGCTTACAAATAGTATATTGGATGTTTTTGGATTTTGCTATGAAATGTTATATATTTAAGCATTTGGCGCTTTGCTCAGAAATAAGATACGAAGATAGTTATAACTTTTCTAATGAATAAGATATTGGAATAATTAGGACTTTGCTAAGAAACAAGATATTGGACTATATTGGGCTTAGCAACCGCCTGTATGTTAGACAACCGTATGTATTCATTAAGTGGTCGCTTTAGAGAGGTTCTACATTGTTAACTGTTAGCGTACACCATCTCTCAGCACTAACTGAAAATAATTCATAACACTAGTCTTCAAGGCAGGGGTATCAAGACGCTGGACGAGAATTATGAATGTTCGCATGGAAGCTTTTAGCATAACATTTGTCCTGAATATAACAGTCGCAATAGAATAACTGTACTGTATAACATGCGTCCTGAATACAGTGCTCCCTCCCTACAACGACCCTCTCAATAACGATTCCCTCCTTACAACAACACATGTCACTGTTTCCGAAACAACAAGGCTCCAGAAACAACTTTTTCCATCGTATTTTCTTTATGCCCCATCAAACCCTATGTTGTGACCACTCTTTAGAATCGTCACTTTGTGACGATTCTAAAGAGTGGTCACAACATAGGGTTTAATAGAGGCATAACGGTTTTAGTTCTCGAAATACACCTTATCTGGGGATCTGCAAACAAGCTAATTGTGTTTGATTTTCCCTCCCTATAACAACTCCCTCTGAACAACACATACAATCTTCATATCCCAAAGGGTGTCGTTGTAGAGAGTGAGCATTGTATAACAGTCGCAACAGAATAACTGTACTGTATAGCATACAGTACGAGTCTTTCAACCCTTTACTCAATAAATATTTCTGTTAGATATAATTACACCATGAATAATTATATATAGATCTATAGTAAACTAACTCATTGACACAACATGTCATTGTCATGGCAGAAACTGTAGAATCATACCTTTAATAATACCGTAAGCAAATAGAGCAGACCCTTTTTAGACTGCCCTCAACAGGAGCCGTCTGATCTGGGTCTGCTCTGTTTGCAAGGGCATAGAAAGCCGTATCTATGGAGTAAAGGGTTAATTTAACCAGGAAGTAAACATGAATATGCCTTATCCCTTCTCTGCATATATACATCTTTGAACGTCCCTATAAACAGGCAAGATAACCCCTGACTGATCTGGGTCTGCTCTGTTTGCAAGGGCATAGAAAGCCGTATCTATGGAGTAAAGGGTTAATTTAACCAGGAAGTAAACATGAATATGCCTTATCCCTTCTCTGCATATATACATCTTTGAACGTTTCTACAAACAGGCCAGATAACCCCTGACTGATTTGGGTCTGCTCTGTTTGCTTATTAGGTATCAGAAATCTGAGTCTACACGTTCTGTCATTGCCAACATTCATTAAAATATAATTAGGATACTTCATGTCGCACGAAGTTAATTTTGATTGTTACACACTAAAGTGTGCGATACTTATTTCGAATGTCCGTTATTTGTTTTCTCAAACTGTCCCAAACTGGATAGTTTGAATAAACCCTTTCCTTGTTCAACATTCACGAAATAATGGCACCATGATTATGCTGTTTCTTCCTCAATTGTATAATGTCATATGTATGCAGAATTGTTTCGTAGAGTCTAGATCTACTATTAGAAACTGTAGAGTCGATCTTCCATAATTTCATAAGTAAACAGGGTAGACCATGATTAGACGTACGGCTCTTATTGGAGCCGTCTGATCTGGATTTGCTCTGATTGCAAATGCGTGAAAAGGCGTTTATGTGTTTATATGAAGGAAGGTGTTAAAATATTACTTTAGACGGATTTCTGATCAAAATCTGATATGAAATCTAATATCGAGCTGCAAACAAATCTAATCGTAAACAATTCACCAACACTGAATGATATCATCATTCCAGTTTTTTCACACTATAAGACATTATGACGACTTTTTCCAATCCAACAGGTTGTTATTAGTAATGTGAAATATTGTACTTTCATCTGAAGTCGAATTTCTTGTTTGTAAATTAATGAAAAGGGTAAAATATTCGCAATATGAATGATAAAAATGCCCAATGTTAGTTGATATCCGTTCACCATACCTTTATGTTTAGTTTAAAAACTCTCTGTGGAATGACAGCTGCAATTATTATAAAAAATAATGATTTTTTCGAGAGCGATGGAATCTGCTGTAAATACTGTGGTTAGACAAATGGCGTCTGTTACCTAGCACCGTTGTCAACGGTCACAGCGGAAGTGACGTCATGGACCAGAACGAGGCGCGCGAAGTCGTGAATGATCGACTTCGATCGGAATGCGTCGGTTTTCCGGAATTAATCGAGTACTTGCGACTAATGCATCTTAACCTGTTTCTTTCTGATACACACTACTCATTTCAGTAATAATTATTCCGCTCAAATTCTTGCTTAGATCGGAACTGTACTCGGTGACTTAAGTTTCAAAACAAAGAAACCTGTTTGAGACTATTGTTTAGTTTAAAGGTTGATAAGTGTATACTAGTAGGACCGTTGACATATTTTTTTGGTTAACGAGTACAGTAAACCCCCGATAGTTCTAACACTAAAACAAGTATCAATGTCGGTCCTTAAGACAGGTATCAGCTTAATGCAGGGGACAGTCGTGCAGATATTTATTCATAATATGGTTTCTATATACATGCTCTACTGCAGCGAACACATTGTTGACCTAGACTAGACGCTGCTTTCTTAACTATGTAGCTGATCTGTGTATAAACTATTTTAACAGACAAATATCAGACAAATGTTCATGTCAACCAGGCTCAAATGTAAACCAATAGCAACAGGGTGCAACTTTGAATTGTTAGTGAAGTGAGTGGTTGCGTGAGTGATTGGGTGAGTGATTGCGTGAGTGATTGCGTGAGTGAGTGAGTGAGTGACAAAGTGACAGAGTGAGTGAATGAGTGCGTGCGTGCATGCGTGCGTGCGTGTGTGTGTGTTGGTGTGTGGGTGGGTGGGTGTGGGTGATGGTGTGAGTGTGGGTATTGATGGGTATGCCGATAATGGATGGGTTTGGGGTGAGGAAGGGATTATAAATCTTAAGATTATGTTCTTCGAGGTATTAAGTATTCTCCAATGCTACCCAAACAGTACAGGTTTGTTTAAAGAGGAAGTCCCTACAATTAACACATACTTTCAATAACATCATAAAACTTGGTATATGTTATTCTCAATCATTATTATGAACATTGTCAATTTCAACTTCTATCTAAAAAATACCCCTGTGATTCATCAATACCTATAATTTTCGTTCTACAACAAAGTATCATCGGCCTTTTCCGTTCAAATTTTCCGCGTGTTGCTGATGATTACCCGATCCCTCCATTGTTTACTTAACAACGTCTGTCGGGAGTGGTCGGAGAGACTCGAAAAGCGCGAACAGATACGAAACTAGTTTAAACATATTTTATTTCAATATGTATTGAAAGGGGTTGGGTCACAAGTTCTACCAACAATAGTTACGGCCCTTCCCCTAATACGAAATTAAAACCCAACCCTAATAAAACTGAAACACCGGGTAAAAAATCGGGATCGTCGATCAAATACATAGACGTTTTGCCATTTTTAATGATTATTTGATAGGTTTTCTTGCGATATACATGTACTACTTTTTAGCATATAAACATATGCGTAGTGTATATTTAAGGTATTTTTTAAACGCGTCGAATGTGGGGACTTCCCCTTTAAAGACACATTATGCATACTGTGTGAAGTAAATCACCAAAAGTTTAGTGCAATTAAAAAACGAAATTATCCCAGAGAGCTTCACATTAACATATTATCTCCTATTGACGGCTTTTTGCGCCTCTGTAATTCATTCATTTTTAAACCATTGTGATAAATAGAGCATTTTCTAAATTGGAGCAAGTGCTCTAATTATCACAATGATTTAAAAACTACATACTTCTAAAGTTGACTTTTTCTATACTTAATGCTCCTTTTCGGTAGATTAATTCAAAGAGGTTGTGTCTAAAATAGTCTAGGAGGGAATGTGCTACATTGTACTTGCAAACATGTGCTCTTCTTGGTCCTAAAGATAGCGATGTTTATCTACGCTGCCGTAACAGCAAACCAATCAACGGTTTAACCCTTTATCTAATACACCGCTTCCATGCCTTTGCAAACAGAGTAGATCCAGATCAGACGGTTCTGTTGTATCCGACTGATCAAGGTCTAGCACTGGTCATATATGGAAAATACAGATCTTATTCTACAAGTCTAGCTCTGGTCATATATGGAATTTATACAGACCTTGTTCTAAAATTTCCACCTTGTCTAAAATACCTTGAAGTTCGTTCATATGCTATTAAAATGCATTTAATTATTTCATTATTTCTTACATGAATATTCATGGAGTAAAGAGTAAAAATAAATAATGGAATCATCAATCTCTACAATAAAAAACCTAGGGATTACAGGTTATATTCGAATTAATAATAAGCTGGGATCTGGGACTCGTCTTACCGACTAAAATTATTATAAATTCTACCACGCAACGATCGGAAGTTCGGAACTGGGTGTTGCGATCGTCGTATGAAAACGCCTTTTCCAGATGAGATGCCGATTGACTCGCTGTCTCGCCAGGATCCAAACTGTTTGACACCCAATCAGTAGTTTATGAACATCTTGATCGCATCGGAAATAGTTAAATACTGCACCGGATTCAAACATTTTACAGTGTTATATTAATTGATCTGCAAATTAATCATATAAATATTTTACGACAATTTACAATCTTCTATATTGTGTTAGTTTGTTTGAATCCTTTTTCAATCATCCGGGATTGAAATCTGTATCTGTATATATAAATCATCTAAAAGTATAAAACGTTCGCAACATGGACTATGAAACGAGTCAGTTTGTATTGATAGTCATTCCACATACCTTTATATCTATATTGGTTACTTTCTGAGAAATGGAAGCTGTAAATACTACGAAAAATATTGAATTCTTCGAGAACAAGAAATCTGCTCGCAATTCTGTGGTTAGACAAATGACGTCTGTTACCTAGCAGCGTTGTCAATGGTCGTAGCGGAAGTGACGTCACGAATCATAACGAGGCGCGCGAAACGTGAAAGCATCGGCTTGCCGGAGTTAGCCGAGTATTTACCATCAGTGAATCTAAACCGTTAGTTTTCTGTACCCGTATTCACTAACATTCCTAAGTCTCAAATTCAGACTTAAGTCTCAAGATCAGACTCAGTACTCAAGATATCCTATTCACTAAACTTTCTGAGTCCAAGGTCTGAGTCCAAAGTCTGAGTATGAGACTGAAACGCTTCGTCTAAAATTTCGAAGCTTAATACACATGTAGCAACAATATGGCCGTCGGACACAGAGCTATTTCTCGTCAGCAAGGACGGTTACCTCGTCCACGAGTATTTCGCGATCGCTCAATTCCGTTAAAGGAACTTCGTGAGGAAGAAATATTCGCACGGTTTAGATTTACACCACCAACTGTAATGTTCCTAGTAGAAAGGTGTGCTGACGTAGCCAGACGGACACAGAGGGGTTTTGCCATTCCTAATTTATTGTCTGTACTGACATATCTCAGGTATTAGGCCACTGGATCTTTCCAGTTGACGGTAGCTGACACCGTCCACCTCAACCAGCCAACTGTAAGCCGGATATGTCGCCAAGATGGACAGGCCATATCCACACTCACGGAATTCATACACTTCCCGCAGGGGTGGGGGGGGGGGGGTGTTAAAACAAGAAAAACAAATTGCCATTTCATCACGACTTTTAACTTCACGAATGTTTACATACTTCTTTAATTCCTTCTTTGAGAAGAGTAACGGTTAAGGTCGATTTGAAAATAGACTATATTTTATATCAATATTTACATTTTTCGGAAGTGACAGGTGCGCTGTTGATAAATGTTACAGTATTAGGTAACCCTTTCCTTCATGTAAACACAGTTTTCATGACCTATCGTCTACCTAGGTCATACAACTCCGAATTGGGTCGTCTGATCAGGGTCTACTGTGTTTATTTAATGATAATAGATATGACTACAGTTTCTACCATAACATAGTTACATGTACATATTCCATCACAAAGATTTAGCTAATAGTGTTTCTTGATTTGATTATTTCATACATGAATGGTTGGTCAAAGTTTAAAATTCAAAAATATGATCGGACGTGACTGACTGAGTATAATACCTGATAGCACATTGTCATGTCATTGATATAATTCATGGGCATATGATGTAAGTAGTATAATAATTGTTCTTCTTAAAGGGGATGTCCCTACATTTGACGCGTTTTATAAACACTTAAAATATACAAAACTAATTTGTTTATATGCTGAAAAGTAGTATATCACAAAAAGCCTCATCCAATTACCGTTTATAATGACAAAACACCCATGTGTTTGATATCGCTGATCCCGGTTTTACTCCCCGATGTTTCAGTTCTATTCGGGTTGAGTTTTAGTTTCGTAACTGTTCGCCCTATTTGCAATTCTCCGACCACTTCCGAGAAAGCTATTACGTTAACAATGGAGAGATCGGGTGATCATCGGCAAAACGCGGAAGAATTTACGGAAAATGTCGATAATATTGTGTTGTAGAACAAAAATTATCAGTTATTGATGAAATCGGTTTATTTGTATCACATGGGCATTTTTCGATATAAGTTAAAATTGGGAACCTTCATAATAATGATAGACCTAAACAAATACCAAGTTTTATGATATTATTAAAATATGCGATCATTGTAGGGACCTCCTCTTTAAGAAAAGTGTTTCATAAAATTTAACAAAAAAAAAATGCTGATGGAACTAAACTCTCTGTAGTAATTAAGTTAGTTTTCTGGTGCCAAGTTGTATGCTGACATTGAAATATTACTCAGCGATACCCTTTCCGCGGCCAAATAGTGTCGTCTGCAAATTGTGTCGTCTGTGTCGTCTGAAAATAGTGTTGTCTGCAAATATTGTCGTCTGTGTCGTCTGCAAATAGTGTCGTCTGCAAATAGTGTCGTCAGCAAATAGTGTCGTCTGCAAATAGTGTCGTCTGTTATACGATTATCATTTGTTTAATTTTCTTCGCTTTTCTTGCAAAATCAGTTTGGATCCTGATGGGGCGCACACTTACGCGGCGTCTCATTTGGATTCAAACTGTTTTGCATATGTTAACACAGATTTACCATTGAATCAAACCAAGCATGTGTAAGAACATGTTTAGTCTCCAATCATAATGGTAAGGACATCGACAATCGCATATGTTTCAAAGGTAGACATAGTTCATCGCATATCATATCATCTTTAATAAACATCCCAAGACACGTTATAGTTTTAAAAGGAGCTTCTTGCATTTTGTACCCATGACCTGGTGGCTGTTTAATGCAGAATGAAAGGAATGCAGGAAGTCCCCATGGAAGAGTCTGCATTTCTTTCAGTCTGCATTTAGCTCCACCTGAATTTTGTCAGTTGGCGTGTGTTAGTGGTTTGGGTGTTTTAGAGTGGGACGTTTATTAGAGTATGTGTGTTTATGAGAGTGCGGTATTTATTCGAGTGGCGACGTTTATTAGAGTGTGTGTTTATTAGAGAGAGTATGGCGTGAGCAGTAAAACCTGTTGGCAGATACCACCCAATATAAGCTTTAGGTTTTGAAGACAGGTGGTAGCATAACGCAGGGTGGAATTTATTCAGAAAGGACATTTGTGTTGTAGTTTCGTCCGGCATTCAGCAATACGTATCTGCTCTTATGTATCTTCAGTATTACTTACTGTGTGGTCTCTATAGGCACACTCTCTGAGGTCCAGATAAGATGCGTCAATTTAAACATCAAGAATAGTTGCTTTATTTTCTCCACCAAACCCTATATTGTGACCACAGTATAGGGTTTGGTGGAGAAACGAAGATTTTAGTATTTGGGTATATACCTTTATCTGTAGTTGTTCATGCTCTACTGCAGTAGAAGTGTGCCAAATTAGCTGAAAGTATGATTTCCAGGGCAAGATGAAAAATGTTTATATGACACATATAAAGCGATAAAGAACTGACCTTATTATGCACAAGAATGTACATGTACATAAGCATGTTTGGTCCCCGTAGAATTTAACAATACCTGTATATTACAGAGGTCCAGATGAAATGCGTAAATTCAAACATTTTCAAGAATAGTTCCTTTATTTCTTCACCCAACTGTATATTGAGATCACTCTTTAATATATTATTTCGTGACGATTCTTAAGAGTGATCAGAGCATACGGGTTGGTGGAGAAATGGCAAGTGCAGAAGTTGGGTACGCGTCTTTATATGTGTCTGTAGTTATATCGATATACAGTTATATCGAAGAGTTTGTAAAACCAGCCAGACACACGCAATATAATGTGAAATCTTTTGTTATTTATACTAACTAAGGTTTATATTAACCCCACGAAGACGTTTTGCTGATAATTCGAATGCACACAAACCTGGAAAACTCCGGCATCGATTTTAAAGTTGACATTTCAGAAAGAAGTATAGTCAGAATGACAACATATCGAAATAGATACGCCGAACTCGGTATTTAACCCTTCTCTTGCTGAATTTTAAAGTACATTTCTCCTTCTATACCCATGCCCTGTTGTATTATAACATATATTAATATCTTCACTGTGTACAAGTATTTCGCTGTACAATCACTGCTGTGGAGTGCATTGGTTGCACAATCAACTTGTAAATAGTGGAGACCCAGATGAGACAGCGCCTGCATGAGCTGTCTCATCTGGGTCTTCACTATTTACAGGTAGATATATTGACGTGAATAGCAAGCGAAGGGTTAATAATTAGAGTATTGAGCGAAAACTGAGAATGGACTGAACCCCAAACTTTGGTTGGTAGAATCTGTCATAGCCTTCATTTGTCACGCCTGGGTCCATGCTTATAAAACTTTTAGCTGAGTCTGAGTTCGTTCTCAAGTTTTTGATTGGTCAGATTTGAGCCTTTGGCTCAAATCTGACCAATCAAAGCTTAAGAACTCAAACCTGACCAATCCAAAGCTAGAGAACGAACTCAGACTCAACTAAAAAAGCTTAATAAACATGGACCCTGATTTATTGATGACGTCTTTTCAACAACACGGTCAGCGTATCAAACAGTTTGGATCCTGATTAGACGCCGAGTTAAAGAGACTCAGACGAAAACAAAGTACAGAAAACCCCAATAAATAGAGAAGAATATACGTACTTTTAGGCAGGTGGCTGCTTAATGCAGGGTGAAAGTCATTCAGAAATATCACTGTGTGACAGAGGAACTTTGTGAATGCAGTCACCCTTCATTACATGTAAGCTGCAACCAGCTGTTTCCAAGACCGTAATTTATACCTAATGTTAAACGACCGGTTTAGAGGGGGTTTACTGTGCCTAACGAACATTCGTATACAGTGGCATACAGGCAGCATATACTGTACCTAGCGAACGTTCGTATACAGTGGCATACTGGTAGCATAATTATACTGTACCTATAGCGAACAATCGTATACAGTGGCATACAGGCAGCATGAACTGTACCTAGCGAACGTTCGTATACAGTGGCATACTGGTAGCATAATTATACTGTACCTAGCGAACATGTAGCATATAGTGTACCTAGCGAACGTTCGTATACAATGGCATACTGGTAGCATAATTATACTGTACCTAGCGAACATGTAGCATATAGTGTACCTAGCGAACATTCGTATACAGTGGCATACTGGCAGCATAATTATACTGTACCTAGCGAACGTTCGTATACAGTGGCATACTGGTAGCATAATTATACTGTACCTAGCGAACATGTAGCATATAGTATACCTAGCGAACGTTCGTATACAATGGAATGCTGGCAGCATAAACTGTACCTAGCGAACGTTCGTATACAATGGCATGCTGGCTGAATACACTGTACCTAGCGAACGTTCGTATACAATGGCATGTTAGCAGCATATGTATCTGTCTGCAACTGTAGAAGAGTTCGATTACAACTGTTGCTATCAACAATTACCATTATTTTCAAATGTAGAAGAGTTCTGCTACAACAGCATGTGTCTCAAGTGTTGGAGGAGTTTAACCACAACTGTCTGTGCCTCGAATCGTAATGAAGTTCGGGGCAGCAACAAAGTGCAGGCTCGTCATGATGCTGAGAGATTCAACAGACGCAAGGGAGCTGTAGCGGTGAATATGGCCAGCAAGTACACCAGAATCCCACGCGAGAGCTCACGTCCTATCGGAGCCGTCTGATCTGGGTCTACGTTGTTTGCAAAGGCGTAGAAAGGCGTATTTATGGAGGAAAGGGTTAACCCTTATCCAGATATAAAATAAGTGGCTGCTCAAAGTCTGACCTGGTGCAATGTTTTGCGTTTTTCAGTATTCATGCTTATAAAGCTTCTTAGTTGATTCTGAGTTCGATCTCAAGTTTTTGATTGGTCAGATTTGAGCCATAGAACAAACTTTGACTCAAATATGACCAATGAAACGCTTGAGAACAAACTCAGACTCAACTAACACTCCCTATCGACTGTGTTACAATGAGGGATGCGCCTGCGAGAAGACACGTTAAGGTATCGGCTCGATACTATGGAGGACGATCAATGCCAAAATTTCATCATGCTTTGTGTCATTTCAATTTGCTTCATGTTAAATGCATTATGCTAAATGAGTATTGCATGCCACGATGTGCTTTCTTCTTTCTTTGAAGTTTCTTCCTCGATCCGACATTCGACCTTCTGTAAACTTAGTTATTGATTACTATAACGTCAAATGATGTGTTTCATTGTTTAACATTCTTTGAAGCATATGCTTTGTGCTATTTGCTTAGCGCTTGGTGCTTGGTGCTTGTGGCTTGATGTGTGGCTCGTTTGTTCCAACATCGCCCCGGCCTTTGTCGTACTCT
Organism: Azorinus chamasolen; assembly: GCA_963576725.1. NCBI lineage: Eukaryota > Metazoa > Mollusca > Bivalvia > Cardiida > Solecurtidae > Azorinus > Azorinus chamasolen. Next base: position 73,843,416 of record OY755241.1, on the reverse strand, counting down.
AGTCAGCTCGTACTAAAACGCTGAAGTGATTTGTCGAATACATAGGTTAAGAAGGAAAACGCTGAAGACATATTAAGAAATAGAAGGATTTCAAAAAGCACATAGAAATAGAAGGGTTACTGATCCATTACATTAGTAATTACTAATACTGAAATGTATCTATTTTAAATATTTGCTTTGATCTAAGTTAAGTAAGTTTGTTGTTGTTGTTAAATCAGTAATTTTGTATTCAAATAACAACAGATGTATACATATCACCTCCAGATCCAGATATTGTTTTATTTATTTTTGAAAATTGTGTCGGGTGAATCAAAGTCGGCAAATATAGATAGATAGATAGATAGATAGATAGATAGACAGATGGATAGACAAATTTATAGTTTATACTCATTACTCTCAGAATATTCAGCTAGATCTAATAAATATTCATGTATTCTGATGTCAGTATTTTCTAACATAACTATTCACGTGGTAAAGGGTTTGCCTGATTTCAAGTAATTTGTACATTCGAAATCATTCATAGAGTGAATGCGGAAAAATAAAGAAAAGCGTGAATAGACGAACAATGTGTATTGTACTGGTATTGGACATACCTTGGGTGCTGTGGACACTTTGCACGTGGAACAGTACCAATGGAATGTCCACTGACTGTGTCATATCTCACTGCGCATGAGCAACCCGCCGGCCGATTTCACTCCGTGGAAGGATTCAAGGCGGAAGCATGTGGACATATGTACATTTCTAACAGCTGAGAAAAATGGAGGTTTGCATACGATACAGTCTCGGTGAAAAGACGAGAGAGAAATGGGAAATGAGTGTTTATGGAACTTAGGTACAGTCACCGTTCTTTCATTCTTAGTTTCATTTGCCATATTATTTAGTACAGACCGAGCCATATACATGTACATATGTACATGTCTCTGGTACAGAAAACCCCCTCTAAACCCGAATTCTAGTAGTGATTAATTTATATACTTTTAGGCAGGTGGCTGCTTAATGCAGGGTAAAAGTGTCGCAGAAAGCTTGTAGAGGAGCTTTCTGCATGACGTTCAACCTGTCTACCCCCCCCCCCCCAATTATCCTTCTATTTTTGTTCCGTTTTGACCATAATCGTGTTTTAACCTTACAGACTGGTGTTAAGCACATGCGAGCAGTGAGTACAGACATTATGTCTAAAATAAGTTAAAATGTCCCTAAATTTATGTTTTGTAACATTTAGAGCCAAAATAAAAAAGGGGTTGTTTTGAGACAAAGCTGAAATTTAGTATATTTATGTCTCCCCCAGTTGTAATGGGGAGACATGTTGTTTTTGGTCGAGTTGTCCGTCTATCGTCCGTCCGTCTGTCTATCTGTCCGTCTGCCTGACACACTCGTGTCCGCTCCATATCTTACAAATATGGAAGGATTTCAAAATGCTTCGGCACAATGTTCAACTCGACAAGACGATGTGCAGAGCGTTCGATTCAGGCACATGGGTGAAAGGTCAAGGGCACAATTTAAGGTCAAATGTTTTTAGCAACACCATTCGTGTCCGCTCCATATCTCTTTTAAAAACCCTTGGAAGGATTTCAAATTGCTGTGGCACAAATGTTCTCCATTACAAGGCGATGTGCAGACAGCAGGATTCAGGCACATACAGTGGTAAATACGCCATTCCTACCCATTTACCCGTTTTTGTACGCGTAAGAAACGGGAAGTGAACTGTTAACGAACGGGTAACGAACGGTTACGCGAGAAACGGTTTACACGCGTTAAACGCGTAAAGAAACGATTATACATGTACCAGAGAAGTTGCGGTAGGTGCATAAGTTTTCCGTTTCATGCGGAGATTTCGGATCTTTTCGATGATAGCCGTTCAAAAAAGTCCGAATGAAACGGGTTAGCCAAAATAAGAATCGATTCGTCACTCAACGAACGTTTAGCGGTTCAATCCCGGCTAGTGTCGACGATTGGCTCATTTAGGGAACGATAAAAAAATTATTTGTACAAAGCTATAATATCAGATACCCACTGTATATTAAACAAATTGATTGAAGAGTTAGTTCTTTTTGAGTAGGTTTCGATATTTCAGATAAAAAACTGTCACAAATTAAACCACCAAATTTTGGATCTAGAATGAAGAAACCTTCTAAACAATTCAGATCTATTCTATTTCTCAACCCTTTCCCATTTGAATATTTCTGTCAGAAAAAAATGACATCATGAGTATTTATTAGATCTTGCTGAATTTAACAACGGTTTAAGTGCACACGCCTTTTTGATATTTGTAGAAAATATAGTCCGGTCTATTAATTTATAATTTCATAAGCAGATTGGGCCCTGATCCGACGGCCCCTACAAGAGCCTTCATTTCTAGGTTTACTGTTTGCAAAGGCGTTAGAGTGTTATATCCATGTGTATGTAATAGAATAAGCAAACAGTGCAGACCCAAGATCAAACGGCTTCCACGTGAGCAATCTGACCTGAACCTATTCTGTTTTCAAAGGTGTTTTCATCATTATGAGGTAGATTTAAAGCGTTTTAAACAAATAAGCATATTTTATGCTCACATATAACTATGAAAACGTTCTTATCATTTTGTTACTTTGTGAAGATTAAACATTTGCATGCCGAAATTTAAAAGTTGTGGCCCATTATTGTTTAACTGTATATTCCATTCATTATTACCAAGCTCAAATTTGCTAGATGATTTTAATTAGGCCTATGGAAATACTAGTGAAGACCTTGATCAATACCCTGATATTGGAGCTATATTGTCTGTGTTTACACTGCTTTCAAATGTCAGTACTTTTGTTCCCCGCATTCAACTATATAATTGTTATGAATGCATGAAAATAAATTGTCTTGAAGACTTTATTATTTACCCAGCCTAGATATATGATCACAGCTGCCAGATGGTCAGTAAATCCCTTAGCTATTTTCTCAGTAGGGGGCAATGGTATTGACAGTGACCACACCACTGCTTTCTTATCAATAAAGTTACGAATCATTACGTAACAGAAATGCCAAATAATGTGCCCAATGATCTAAAAGTATGATTTGTTAGCTTCTTAAAAAATACAAGAACACTATGTTTTGATTAATTGTAGATCTATGACTCAGCACAAAGTTAAATCCAAACGTTTTAGATCAATTTAAAATTTAGATTTATACAAATTCTAGTTTTAAAGATAGTTTAGATTGATATGATCTAGATCTATTCTAAAAAACTTCTACTATATCTGCTACGGTACTGTACGTACAGTAGCAAAAAAGACATTTTACAGCACATAGATGAACGCAATGAGACTGAAGATCTATATTTTAATATAGATCTAGATCTAGCTAGATCATAGGGAAATGAAACGAGAATTAAAAGTTTAAATACTGTTGGTCTGTAAGGTTTACCAGCAGGTAAATGAGAATGTCTCCCATTTCAAAGAAAGGCCACATCAAGGATTCCCCCCCCCCTCTCGTCAATGATTACTCCCCTCTCATCCGGGCTCGTAAACGTTTAGGAAACGCGTAAGAAACGCGTTAACAAACGGTTAGAAACCCGTTTAACGAAACGGCTAAGAAACGGGTAGGTAACGCGTAAGAAACGCGTTAAGTGGGTAGGAATAGCGTATTTACCACTGTACTTCAAAGCTCATGGTCACAAATCACGGTCATGGTCAAAATTCAAGGTCAATTGTTCACACTTTCTTGTATGGACGATAACTCCTACATCGCTAATGCCATTTAATTGAAACTTCATAATATTGACAGAGAATGATGAAAGTGCCATGTATAAGGTCCATTACTCCGGCTTCAATACAGTTGGGGTTATGGCCCTTTATTACAATTGTTTGTCCGATCAATAACTCCTGCTCTACTGATGCAATTTGAATGACATTTGATGTATGGAAAGAGCATGATGGAAGGAAGTGTTATGTACAAGTATCACACTTCTGGCTTCAACAATATTTTTGCCTCTCATTTTCTGCAGAGACAAGCTTTTGCCTCTCCTTTTCTGCAGAGTTATGACAATTTTGTCTGCAGTGTTTCTCCAAAACCTTTAATTGGATATTCATTAAATTTTATAGCATTAATAAGCATCATGCCTAGTTGTGTATATCATTCCTTTTCTGGTTTGATGATTTTCTGCAGAGTTATGGGACTTTGGAAAAATTTGATCACGAGCTGGGGGATAAATCAGTTTTTGTATAAAAACAATTCTAGTCTATATTAGTGAAAGACAAATAACTCTGGGGCCATCCCATCCGTGGATGCTCCGCTTCAACTGCAATTATATTCGTCCGGAGTTGAAATTTTCCCACAAAACGTTTATATAGAAAGAAAAATGTTTTATCTACACGCTGGTACCAAATATCCCATTACTTTGTCCCCATTTTACACGAAGTAAATACATATCTGTATTTACTTCGTGATTTTAGTGAGTTAATACAAGAGACAAATACCTTCAGCGAACCATGTTATTATAAGCCCAACAAACAAAGGTGGTCGTATATTAGCGTGGCCCTGTATGTCAATCCGTTCGCTCGTCCGTCAACATTTTGTTTGTCTGCCGTTTTCTCGGAAAACTATTTGACGGCTTTTAATAAAATGTCGCCCAAATCTTTACTGCATCAATATCTGAAGCCGAGTCAATTCTGAGGTTCATTTGATTTGTCATTACGGAGTTATGGCCCTTACATGGTATTAATTATATTAATATGGATTTTTACATATATTACGGGTATTTTGAAGTAATTTTCTTTTAAAGTTATGACCCTTGAACTTTGTGTATTTGTTATAAGGGCCCTGCATTGAATATGCAGGAGTCCCATTAGAATCACATTTTCTGTCGGTCCATCCGTCAACACCACATTCCATCAAGTATTTTGTGTTAAAGGCAGGTGGCTGCTTAAAGCAAGGTGAAAGTAAAACAGAACACTCCTATAGGAGCGTTCTATTTTACTTTCAAGTTACTTTAAGCAGCCACCTACCCTAAATACCAACTAAATTAACACCATGTAGAGAGGTACTGTATATGAAGGAAAGGATTTACAAACATTAGAAATTGGATCATAAGTGACTGAATAAGTGAGTTAATTAACCCTTTCCTCAATAAATACGCCTTTCTACACCTCTGTAAAATCAGCTGTTAAAATAATTGTGATAGAGCATTTGCTCAGTCGCTCTTATAGGAGCAAATGCTCTATTTATCACAATGATTCAATCTACAAAATTCTAAAATTTTACTTTTCTCTAGTTAATGCTCCTTTTCGGTAGATTTATTCAAAGTGGTTGGATCTAAAAATAGCCTATGAGGGAATGGGTTAAACCATTCTTCAAACATTCTCTGCAAACTGTTATCAAGTTTAGCAGGATTTTTCATTGATATACATGTATATGGAAAAAAGTAGAAAAGTGTCAAAAAGTGTGGCTCCTGATGACAATGATACGGATCTAAGTTACTTGGTGTCAACTTATCCTACTTAGTTACCTTAACCCTTTCCCTGTTCTATGTTTATTTGAAATTCAATACCTACTGAATATTCATGGACAAAATAATAATAATGAAATACGGAAGGTGGAACAATTTGCAGCTATTTTAGAAAGTAAAGAAACGGATCTGTCAAATTCCATTAGCAAACAGAGCAGACCCTGATCAAACAGCCCCTATAGGAGCCGACTGATCTGCGTCTTCTCTGTTTGCAAATGCTTGAAAAGACATTTATATGAGGGAAAGGGTTAATTTTTTATGGCATAAATACGCCTTTGCAAACAGTAGACCCAGATCATATGCAGTTCTACCATGGCCATAAATGCATGTGTCCATGTGCTATTAAAGCAAATTATTCCAATTAATATTCATCAATTTCATGATGTCATATATGAATATTCATGGGGGAAAGGGTTAAGTATTCAGATTCCCAATCTCCTCTCTCTATCATTTAAAATGTACAAACTTTTTGTACAAAGGATTTGAACAAACTGAAATGTTTTGACAAATTTACCAGGACAGTACAGATGGTATACCCGTTGAATGTGGGAAGGATCTGGCATTTTCCTTATACATGTATAGGAGCCCTCTGATCAAGGTTGGCACTGTTTGACATTCCAAGTCCTTTTTAACCCTTTGCACGCTAAGGAAATTTTCGTCTGAAACAATTGCAGTCTGCTTCAGTTCTAGAAAATAAAAATTATCTCATTTCTTCGCAGAAATATGATCAAAGTGACAAACAGTTTGGATCCGGATGAGACGCCGCATCATGCGGCGTCTCATCTGGATCCAGACTGCTTGCATAGATAAAACCGTTTCACCGCTAGCGAGCAAAGAGTTAAAACTTATGTATAATGTTTATTTCAGGTTGGTATTACCTGGCAGGCTAGTAAGATAAGTGAAATGGTGAAGACTGACTGAACAAATTCATAGCTGGATGTCTGTAATGGCTGTGTGTGTGTTTGAGATTTGTACCAGCATTGCTACGTCATTACAAGGTATGAACATGTAAGCATTCGGAACATTTAACCCTTTACTTCATGAATATTAATGTCAGAAATAATGACGTCAATCTATATTGTATCATAAGCAAACAGAGAAAACTTTGGCACATAGCATCATCTGTAGGTCCTCTAAAAGAGTTATGCCCCTTGGGTCAAAATTGACCCGCCCCAGGGGTGCCTTGTTTTCCATAGGAACATGTAGTAAAACTTTGAAAATCTTCTCTGAAACTGGAAGGTTCTCAGCTTCCATATTTGGCACATAGCATCATGTTCAGGTCCTCTACAAAAGTTATATAAAATATACCCCCGGGGTCAAAATTGGCCTCGCCCAAGGGATGGCAAGTTTTCAATAGAAACATATAGTGAAAACTGAAAATCTTCTCCACTGAAACTGGAGAGTTCTCAGCTTATTTGGTACATAGCATCATGTTCAGGTCCTCTACAAAAGTTATATAAGTTATGCCCCTGTGGTCAAAATTGGCCCTGCCCTAGGGGCGGTCAGCTTTCAATAGAAACATATAGAGAAAACTTGGGACTCTTCTCCTCTGAAACTGAAAGGTTCTCAGCTTTCATACTTGGCACATAGCATCATATTCTACAAAAGTTATATAAATTATGCCCCTGGGGTCAAAATTGGCCCTGTCCCAGGGGTGCCTTGTTTTCTATTTAAACATAGTGAAACTTTGGATATCTTCTCTGCTACTGGAAGGTTCTCAGCTTTCATATTTGGCTGATGGCATCATGTTCAGGTCCTCCACAAAAGTTATATAAATTATGCCCCTGGGGTTAAAATTGTCCCCGCCCCAACTATTACTATTGGAAGCTCATCTTTTGCGATATCTCAATAGTTCGACCTATTGTTATACCTCTAGTGTCTGTATAGCAGATGATTGCTTAAAGGGGATGTCACTACATTTGACGCGTTCCATAAACACTTAAAATATACAAAACTGATTTGTTTATATGCTGAAAAGTAGTATATCGCAAAAAGCCCCATCCAATTACCGTTTATAATGACAAAACATCCATGTGTTTGATATCGCCGATCCCGGTTTTACTCCCCGATGTTTCAGTTTTTTTCGGGTTAAGTTTTAGTTTCGTAACGGTTCGCCCTATTCACGATTCTCCGACCACTTCCGAGAAAGCTATTACGTAAACAATGGAGGGATCGGGTGATCATCGGCAAAACGCGGAAAAATTTAACGGAAAAGGCCGATAAAATTGTGTTGTAGAACAAAAATTAACAGTATTGATGAAATCGGTTTATCTGTATCACAGGGGCATTTTTCGATATAAGTTCAAATTGGGAACCTTCATAATAATGATAGAGCATAACAAATACCAAGTTTTATGACATTATTGAAAATATGCGATCATTGTAGGGACTTCCTCTTTAATGTAGATAAAAAAATGATACACATAGTGTATGTCCTTCATTAACTCTTTAACCCTTTCTCTGTTCTATATTTATTCCAAATTTCAATTCCTACTGAATATTCATGCATAAAATAGTTATAATGAAATATAGAAGGGGGAACATTGTAGTCATTTTAGAAAGTAAAGAAACAGATCTTTCAAATTTCATTAGCAAACAGAGCAGACCCTGATCAGACGGCTCCTGATCTGGGTCTACTGTTCATGTAAAAGCATGAAAATTGTTTATATAAAGGAAAGGGTTAACCGCTGGTGCTGCAAAACAGTACCATTACAGTGCAGTCCCAGTTCAGACACTGCCTTTTCAAGGGACTCCTTTGTTTGCCTCAACCTTTATTTCTATGCCTGCAGTTTATTCCTTAGAATGTTTTATTATGTCTCCCCCCATATTTATATGGGGGAGACATATTGTTTTCGTGAGAGTTATCTGTCTGTCTGTCTGTCCGTCTGTCCGTCCGTCCGTCTGTCCGTCTGTCCGTCACACTTTTTGTCCGGACGATAACTTCAATATGCCTGATGCCAGTTGATTGAAACTTCATATATGGAAAGAGCATAATGAGAGAAAGTGTCATGCACAAGGTCCATAACTCTGGCTTCACTAATATAGGAGTTATTGCCCCTTGTAAAAAAACACACTTTTTTGTCCGGACGATAACTCCTATATGGCTCATGCCATTGGATTGAAACTTCATATATGGAAAGATCATGACACGAGGAAGTGTCATGCACAATGTACATAACTCTGGCTTCACTAATATTGGAGTTATTGCCCTTTGTAAAATAAATCACACTTTTTTGTCCGGATGATTACTCCTATGTGACACATGCCGTTGGAGTGAAACTTCATACATGGGACGATCACAATAAGAGAAAGTGTCATGCATAAGATCCTTAACTCGAGCTTCAATAAATTTAGAGTTATTGCCCCTTGTACATTTGTTTAATTCTTTCTTGTCCGGACGATAACTCCTACATGGCTCTTGCCATCTTATTGAAACTTCATACATGGAAAGAGCATGATGAGAGAAAGTGTCATGAACAAGGGCCATAATTCTGGCTTCAATACTGTTGGAGTTATTGCCCTTTGTTACATTTTTTGGCCGATCAATAACTCCTGTTCGACTGATGCTATTGGAACGACATTTTATTTTTGGAAAGAGCATGATGAAAGTAAGTGTCATGCACAAGGGCCATTACTCTGGTATCAGTATATTTGGAGTTATTAGCTGTTATCATTTTCTTCTTGAAAAATGTAGTGTGGAAAACGCATAATGAGGGGAAGTGTCATTCATCAAGACCATAACATTTTTAGTGATTTCCCTTTACATATTGATTTTATTAGAGGGGAGACATCCGTTTTTGTGACAAAAACCTCTAGTTATTTATCTCAGTTTTACAATAATGTTTTAACTCTATCCTTCATAGAAACGTGTTTTCTCACATTCGCAAACAGAGTAGACCAAGCTCAGATGAATACTATTGGAGCCGTCTGATCAGGGTCTGCTCTGTTTGCCTATGAAATTATAAATAGATCTGATTCTGCACTTTCTACCAACACCAAAGTAATCCTGTGTAAGTACACCATTATAAAAGGTTATAAATATTCACCATGTCATTATTTCTAATATAAATATTGGACAGGGTTAACAAGATTGGGTTGCAGACAACTAGAAATTTGGCACTGAAGGGACAAAGCTTCATATACCACATACCTTCAAGTTGTTACAGAGGATTTTATTGTACTTGTTCACTATCAAAATGGCTATAATGTGACCGATTTTGCTTTATTGATAAAAACACTCACTGAAAAGTCACTTCTTATTAATGCCTTTGCAAACAGTAGACCCAGATCAGACCTGGCCCAACTGATCAGGGGCTGCTCTTTTTGCTTATCGAATTATTGGAATATGATTCTACATCTTGTGCCACAGTCAAAAATTCCTTTGTTAATTCTGCGTTGAACTAGTTTGTCTCATTGATATTCATGGTTTCGTAATTTCTTACGTGAATATTGAACAGGGAAAGGGTTAAGCATATAGTGTACATGGAATGCTTGCAATTAATGCTGTAACAACCAGTTGTCTATAAATCTCATAAGCATCATAACAGTAGGTTATCAGTCATTGTTAGCTTGCAGGGGAGAACTGGATATTGCTTCTTAAAATCATGTGGTTGTGTTTTCATTTCAGTATTTAGGGTGCCAGGAGAAACCCTATGACACAACCAACACAATATCTATGTCCTTCAACTCAGGAACAGGCTCCTGTGCCGGGAAACACAACCATCATCAATGCAGCATTTGTGCCTATCCACTCAGGAATAGGTGTTTGTGCCTGGAAGGTCCCTGAGACTCAACCAGCATCAAATTGTATCTGACTTTCCACTCAGGAATTGGCTCCTGTGCCTAGAAGGACCCCGAGACACAACCAGTAGCAGCATATCTCTGCATATCCACTCACGATTATGCTTTAATGGCTGGAAAGACCCGGATGCACAACCAGTACCAGTATATCTAATCAGGGTTATACTTTTGTGGATGGAAATACCCTGAGACACAACCAGCATCAATACAGCATTTGTGCCTATCCACTCAGGAAGGTCCCCGAGAGTCAACCAGCATTAAATGATATGTCAGAGTATCCACTTAGGAAGGAGTGCCTAGGAGGACCCTTGACACAAGCAGTACCAGCATGACATCTCTGCATATCCACTCAGGAATAGGCTTTTGTGGCTGGAAAGACGATGAAACACAACCAGTGTCAGCATATCTCTGCATATCCACTCAGGATTAGGCTTTTGTGGCTGGAAAGACAATGAAACACAACCAGTGTCAGCATATCTCTGCATATCCACTCAGGAATAGGCTTTTGTGGTTGGAAAGACCCTGAGACACAACCAGTACCAGCATATCTAATCAGGGTTATACTTTTGTGGCTGGAAAGACCCTGAGACACAACCAGCATCAATACAGCATGTGTGCCTATCCACTCAGGAAGGTCCCCGAGAGTCAACCAGCATCAAATGATATGTCAGAATATCCACTTAGGAATGAGTGCCTAGGAGAACCCTTGACACAACCAGTACCAGCATGACATCTCTGCATATCCACTCAGGAATAGGCTTTTTGTGGCTGGAAAGACAATGAAACGCAACCAGTGTCATCCTATCTCTGCATATCCACTCAGGAATAGGCTTTTGTGGCTGGAAAGACAATGAAACGCAACCAGTGTCAGCATATCTCTGCATATCCACTCAGGAATATGCTTTTGTGGCTGGAAAGACAACAAAACGCAACCAGTGTCGGCATATCTCTGCATATCCACTTAGGAATAGGCTTTTGTGGCTGGAAAGACAATGAAACACAACCAGTGTCAGCATATCTCTGCATATCCATCCAGGAATAGGCTTTTGTGGCTGGAAAGACAATGAAACACAACCATTGTCAGCATATCTCTGCATATCTATCCAGGAATAGGCTTTTGTGGCTGGAAAGACAATGAAACACAACCAGTGTAAGCATATCTCTGCATATCCACTCAGGAATAGGCTTTTGTGGCTGGAAAGACAATGAAACACAACCAGTGTCAGCATATCTCTGCATATCCATCCAGGAATAGGCTTTTGTGGCTGGAAAGACAATGAAACACAACCAGTGTAAGCATATCTCTGCATATCCACTCAGGAATAGGCTTTTGTGGCTGGAAAGACAACGAAACGCAACCAGTGTCAGCATATCTCTGCATATCCATCCAGGAATAGGCTTTTGTGGCTTGGAAGACAACGAAAAGCATCCAGTGCCAGCATATCTCTGCATATCCATCCAGGAATAGGCTTTTGTGGCTGGAAAGACAACGAAACGCAACCAGTGTTAGCATATCAGCCTAGAAGGACCCTGATACACAACCAACATCAACATCATTACATAATATCTGCCTATCCACTCAGGAAAAGATTACATGTCTTGAAAGGCCCTGAGACATAACCAGAATCAACATATTTGTGCCTAAACCATTCTCAGTGAAATCTTTTATGAGAAAAAGTGATCATCTTTTTCTGTGAAGCGACCCATAAGGCTTGCTACAGTGCAATTACAACAAACAGTCTGGATCCAGAAAAGCTGACGAATAACTCGGCATCTCACCAGGGTCCAAATTGTTGCACACTTCACTCATGTTTTGATACAGAATGGAAGAAACTACTGTCACTTAAAGCAGACAGTACTGTCTGTTGTCGAAAATTGTTTGCTACCAAAAGAGGAAAACAATACATGTAGTATTCAAATCCCCAAGAATTGTGAAACTCATAAGGGACAGATTGAGGGAAACTGTGAATATAACGTTCAGTGTCTGATAGAACGAGAACTTTCTTTCAACGATATAGTGATAATCTGATGGAACTTCATCTGTGTGGTTGTATCATATCGAGAAATCAAGAACTTAACTTTTCAAGTACACACACAAAGACAATTTGAAAGCTATCCTTGATCTTTCATCATGAGCCTTCAAACCCACACTGTCATGCACACAACTTATCTGATACACATACGATATGGTATGATATTAACCCTTTCCTACATAAATACGCCTAAAATTCTACACTTCTATAATAGCCACTTCTTGAAACCATTGTGATAAATAGAGCATTTGCTCCTATGGAGCAAATGCTCTACTTATCACAATGGTTTCAACACTACACAATTCTAACATTTTCCTTTTCTCTAGTTAATTATCCTTTTTGGTAGATTAATTCAAACAGGTTTGGGCTAAAAATAGCATATGGAAGAATGGGTTAATATTGCTCACCCCATTGTTAACCCATAGTAGAATTCAAAAGAAGTCAGTTCACAGTACATATGCAAAAGCTCCAGGTTACATAGCTTTCAAAAATTTTTCTGTGTGTAATTGAAACATTTTGTTCTTGATCATATATTGATAGTGATGTGATGTAAAATGTGTTTTGAAAATGTAGCATTGTAGCATGTTACTTTTGCAGACAATAGTTACAGTAAAACCTCTCTAAGCCGGACATTAAATTAGAATAAATATCGGTCTTGGTGACAGGTGGCTGTTAGCGTCATGCAGAAAGCTCCTCTATGAGCTTTTTGCATGACTTTAATCCTGCATTAAGCAGGCACCTGCCTAAAAGTATGTAATTTCTTCTGCTAGAATTCCAGTTTAGAGGCGTTTTAGTATTAGTGTTGAAAGGGTCATTACAAAATAGGTATACTCATTTTGTTTAACCCATTCCCGCATTTTGACGCTTCTGTAAAAGTCGCTTTTTGAAACCATTGTGACAAATAGAGCATTTGCTCCACAGGAGCAAACGCTCTATTTATCACAATGGTTTCAAAACTACACAATTCTGAAATTTTCCTTTTCTCTGGTTAATACTCCTTTTTGGAAAATGTAGCATTGTAGCATGTTATTTTTGCAGACAATAGTTACAGTAAAACCTCTCTAAGCCGGACATTAAATTTAGAATAAATATCGGTCTTGGTGACAGGTGGCTGCGAGCGTCATGCAGAAAGCTCCTCTATGAGCTTTTTGCATGACTTTAATCCTGCATTAAGCAGTCACCTGCCTAAAAGTATGTAATTTCTTCTGCTAGAATTCCAGTTTAGAGGTGTTTTAGTATTAGTGTTGAAAGGGTCATTACAAAATAGGTATACTCATTTTGTTTAACCCATTCCCGCATTTTGACGCTTCTGTAAAAGTCGCTTTTTGAAACCATTGTGACAAATAGAGCATTTGCTCCTCAAGAGCAAATGCTCTATTTATCACAATGGTTTCAAAACTACACAATTCTGAAAATTTCCTTTTCTCTAGTTAATACTCCTTTTTGGTATATTTAATCAAAGAGGTTAGCTAAAGTGGGAATTGGTTAAAGACCATGTTCATATTGTTTTTGTCCTGTATGTTTGTTACCAACTTTAACATTGGTCATTACTTTTTAGCCAGTACTGTGAGATACAGACTTTATATTTGGCATGCATATGTATCTCATAAAGCTGCAGATTTTGAGGGTTGACATGTCAAGGTCATTCCAATTGAGATAGAGACTTGATACTTGGCATGCATGTGAATCTCATGAAGCCTCATATTTTGAGTGGTGACATGTCACATCAGGGTTGCCACGTGTCAGGGAAAAGTCAGGGAAATTTAAATGTTTTCAAGGTCAGGGAATTGTCAAGGAATTTTGAGAACTGTCAGAGAAATTTGAAAATATATGCAAATGTCAGGGAATTGTCAGGGAATTTTGAAAACATGAGAATGAATGCTATATATATTTTTTTTAAAAATCCATAATATACTAAAGAAATTATGACAGAAAGACCAAATATCGCAATGAAATGTGTCGGAGAAAATTGAAATTATGTCAGGGAATTTAGTTTCCTCTGTTCTGTGGCAACCCTGCACATGTCATCCTTCAATATTAAAAGAAAAATGTATAGGTCAAAGTTTACATTCGCTATACTGTTGGGCATAGTGTGGTGTTTCACAAACACATCTTGTTTGAGATTTGTAGAAATTGTAAAGTCAGATCTGTTATAATTTCATTTATATAAGCAGAGAAGACCCTGATCAGATGACTCCTATAGGAGTCGCCTGAGCTGGGTCTGTTTTAGAAAGGCACGAAAAAAGCCTTAATATTATTATCAATATTCATATGATTTTAATATTATTATGTTGGTTAATATCCAACATGGCAACCTGTGTGGACCCAGGTCAAACAACACGGCTATGACATCATGGCTTACAGTGTTTTCAACAAACAAAAACCTTTATCATTTGAATGGCTCATATGGAAATCTGAATGTCTACAACCTTCATATGCTAAGGTGGAATCATCTACTTTTGTTATTGTTCTAAGTATTTGGACAAAAAATATCTCCCCTCCATAGTTTGCAAACTTGAATAAGTCAATTTAGCATCAATTTTATGACTTTAAAATACAGTAGAACCTGTCTTAACCCTTTCCTTCATATTTAGAAATGTGGCTCATGCATTTGCAAGCAGACTAGACCCAGATTGAATGGCTCCTATTGGAGCAGTCTGGTCAGGGCCTTCTCTGTTTGCTAATGGGATTTGAAGGCAAAGGTGATGCAGAAAACTCCTATATATTTCTTTTGACCTGCATTAAGCTATCACCTGCCTTACAGACCCATAATTAGACCTTTTTGATGGCCACTTAAGACTGGTTATACCGAAAAGTCTGACATTGGTGCAGACCCTTATCAAACTGCCCCTTCAGGAGCAATTTGATCTGGGTCTGCACTAATTGCCCAAGTTTGCCTGTCCAAATAATTAGGTTAAATAGGATACCATTAAGTGAGTCATGACAATAAAGGTTTCACATTGTAGAACTCGACAAGTCACTACTTTGTAAAAGCTGACTGCTTTCTGGTTTTTTTTGTGTTTAGTTTTTACTTATATTTAGAAAGTTTAAAGAGATCATGTTTACCTCACTATGTATAGATTGTTCACCCTTAGAATTTGTTAGTTGAATTATTGCTTCTGGTCAACATCTTTATAGATCCATTTTTGAGCTGATAGAATGTCACCAAATGCATTTAATACTTGTCAAACCTCTCTAAACTGGACTTTCAAATAGGTATCAGTGGCGGACTCTGGAGCATCTAAATGTTGGTTGAAAGTCATGCAAAAAGCTCTATTTAAAAGTAACTTATTGCACGACTTTTTCTCTGCATTAACCTGTTACTCGCTGCACCTTTACAAACAGTAGATCCAGATCAAATGGCTCTTAATTCTTTCATAAGCATCCGGGTTAGGGTTGATTTACATACTGTCCATGTTTAGACTGTGTTTGACTAGTGTAACAAAATCCAATTCTTTCAACAATATATTGGATCAATTTTTTATTTTCTCTATCATAATGGTTTCAAAACTGCAATTATATAATTTACCTTTTTGCTAGTAAATGCTCCGTTTTCGTAGATTTATATAAGAGGTTGGGTCTGAAAATAGCTTGAGGGAATGGACTAACCCTTTATT
This sequence comes from Azorinus chamasolen, assembly GCA_963576725.1. Lineage (NCBI taxonomy): Eukaryota > Metazoa > Mollusca > Bivalvia > Cardiida > Solecurtidae > Azorinus > Azorinus chamasolen. The sequence continues at coordinate 73,827,499 of OY755241.1, read as the reverse complement.
CCTCCTTCCTTATTTCATTATTACTATTTTGTTCATGAATATTCAGTAGGTATCGAAACTTGGAATAAACGTTGAACAGGGAAAGGGTTAATGGAATTAGATTAACACGTTCTAAAATGGCTACAGTGTTCCACCCTCCATATTTTGTCTGTAGGAGCCGCCTGATCAGGGTTTGCTCTGTTTGCTTATGAAATAATATAGATAAAATTCTACAGTCTCTGCCATAGCCTAAACTCCCTGTGTCCATGTTCTATTATAACAATTAATCTAATGTTCATGACATCATTAGTTCTTACATGATTATTCATGGAGTAAAGGATTAAAGAAGCTGATATGAAGTTTTCAAAGGCCTAGTTGCAAAGACTATATGTATTAAGTCTGTGATATTTTCTGGTGCAAAACTGGTACATATGCTTATGATTTTATTATTATTATTATTATTATTATTATTATTATTATTATTATTTCACCACATTTCTATAGCACTTTTTATGCCCCCAAAAAGTAGTGGCATAGAGGGCTGCTCTTGTCCGTAGGTCCGACCGTACGCACATCTAGCAGAATTGTCTGGACTCTTTCTTAAAAAGGACATTACACACGTTTGTAGCCATTATATCTTGTCAAGTTCAATAGCCATGTAAATCGCTTCAGTCGTTCAGGAGTTGTGGCCCTTTATTTGTAAAAATGACATAAAAATATTTTGTCCGGACCTTTCCTTGGAAAGTATTTGTATAATCCACACCAAACTTTTAACACGTTTGTGGCTAATACATCCTGGTCAAGTTCAATAGCCCTGTAAATTGCTTTAGTCGTTTAGGAGTTGCGGCCCTTTATTTGCAAAAATGACTTTAAAATATCTTGTCCAAACTCTTTCTAGGAAAGTATTTGTCCAATCCAAACCAAACTATACACACATGCCTGTGGCCATTATATCTTGGTCAAGTTTGATAGCCATGTAAATCGCTTCAATCATTTAGGAGTTGCAGCCCTTTATTTTGTCCGGGCTGTTTCTTGAAAAGTATTTGTCCAATCCGCACCAAGCATTACACATGTTTGTGGCCTTTATATCTGGGTCAGCATCCCTTTATTTGCAAAAATGGCATAATTCGCTTGTTGTTGCATTCATGATTATGACCCTTACTTTCTGTAACAAAAAAATGAAGTGGGGGCATCAGTGTCCTATGGGCACATTTCTAGTTTCATAATATATTGATCTACGTTTAAAAAATCATACAATTGTACATACAAAGTAACCGACAACGTGAGCTAGACAAACTAAAATAAACATACAACGTGAGCTAGACAAACTAAAATAAACATACAACGTGAGCTAGACAAACTAAAATAAGCATACAATAGATAAATAAGAGAAAATAAAAAAAAAGCAGTACTTAATAATTCTTATTTAAATTATAATAAGATAGTTTTGTTCTAAAGCTAAAAGAATAAAGTTATACCCTTAAACATAAAACAGTCTAAAAAATTACATTATGACAGTAAACTTTCTCACTTCTAGAATCTAACACTTTAAATTATCATTCATTACAAGTACAGAGATAAATTACATTTAATGATCAGTGTAGTGTCAGACAAAGAAATGTGTTTTAACCATTTCTTAAATGTGGAAAAAGGGACACTGGCAATGAGCTCCAGAGTTGTGGAGCACTAACAGTAAAACTTCTATCAGTGTACCCGAGTTGTGTTAGGCATTCGATATATCAAGGTATTACAGTAGTCCCATCTAGATGTAACTGTGCGGTTTGCAAGAGATTTTGTTGCATCATTTGTAAGAAATTGCCTGATGTGGCCTATTCGGCCCAGTTGCGCACAACTAGATCGACGTACTGAGTTTACATGATTTTCAATTTCCATTTTAGAGTCAAAAAAAGCTCCTAGAGAATATATTAAAAATGCTTTATTTATTTGAAAGGCAAGCATCTTATTAATCCCGGGTTGTTCTATCCAATCTGCTTCACGAGCAGGACGTGTTTGCATTGTTAATTCTGTACACGTTTCTGCAGTACTAAGCTATACATAGTTCAGATAAAAGCGTGGGTGTCAGCACTGACATCATGACAAACGTCATTATCTTTAGAGATAGCTGAATAAAATATCTCACTTTTGTACTTTTCTCTAACTGTACAAATACTTCAGTAAAATTTATTACACTTGTACATCATCATAACGGTTATTATTTCATTTCACTTCATTGTCCTTAGAGACAGTTCAATCAAACATCTCAAATTTGTATAGCATCATAAGTGTCACCACTGAGCCAATGTGCTTTGAACTTCATTATGTCTCCCCCAGTTTCTGGAGAGACTTGTATATTATTTTGTGCATGGCATCCATCCCTCTGTCTGTTCATCCTTCAGTCAGTTTGTCCCAATTTAAATTTGTCCGCACGCTTTCTCCAAAACCTTTTTTGTCGGATTTTGTTAAACTTCATAGGATTTCTCCGCACCATGCCTGGTTGTGCATATTTTATTCATGTTCCGGTTCGATGATTTTCTGCAGAGTAATGGAAAATTTTGTCCGTGTGTTAGGTGGGTGAGACATCAGTTTTTGTATCAAAAACATTTCTATTTATCCTTTTAGAGAGTTCAATAAAACGTCTCACACTTGTTCACCACCATAAGAGTCACCACTGAGACAATGTGCTTTAAACTTCATTAGGGCCCTGCATTGAAAATGCAGAAACCTTATAGGATTAAAATTTTCTGTCTCTGTCCGTCCACACCTTTGATGTGACGCAATAACTCAAATAGTACTTAACATATTGGTTTCATATTAAGGGCATATGCTTAGTATCTAGTTATCTGCCCTGGATTACAGGGCCCTCTCTGACTAAATTTTCTAGTTGTCATCTCACACTTGTTCACCACCATAAGAGTCACCACTGAGCCAGTGTGCTTTGAACTTCATTGTCTTTAGAGACAGTTGTCTAAAACCTGTTACACTTGTACACCACCATAAGAGTCACCACTGAGCCAGTGTGCTTTGAACTTCATTGTCTTTAGAGACAATTCACTAAAACCTCTTACACTTGTACACCACCATAAGAGTCACCACTGAGCCAATGTGCTTTAAAATCCATTTCTTTGAGGCAGTTCAAACATCTCGCACTTGTACACTATTCTAAGAGTCACCACTCCGAGCCAATGTGTTTTATGATGTACGTTGTGATGTCAGTCAATGACCCATAAGTATGGTATGCAAATATTCCAAAACTGAGTACCAGTAAATTTTACCAGAGAAAAACTTTGGGAATCTGAGCCAAGTTGCATTTGATTACCAAAAAACTATTAATAGTATTAGGAAAACATTACTTTGAATCATATTTTGATTTTTTTATTAAATTTGTCAAGACACTTTGCTAAGAGACCACCCAAAGGTAAAATGGGTTTTCTGTTTGAAGCTGTTAGATGTTTCCCCGTGTCTAGCTGACTTCAACAGTAAGATTTTGGCCATTGAAAAAGTGGGTATGGGCTTTTTGGGCTTGCAATAAGTGTAAATTTACACACTGGATATATTTTCGAAAATTGGCTAAGAAATAACATGTTTATTTGCATCACAGACTCTGGGTATTTTACATGAAATAAAATAAAAAAAAATGATAACAGTGCTACCTGAAAAAAGATTTCATGTAGCATCTTTAGAGCTACGTGTATCTGTTTAAAATGTCACACACACACACATTTATTACCACAAGGGTCAAAATCTGATGAATAGATTCATTAAAACGTCTTAAAATTGAACACCATCATAAGAACTGCCATTGAGCTGATGTGTTTTGTGATATTTTGATGTTGCGAGTCAATGACCCAAATGTATGATATGCAAATATTCCAAAATTGAGAACTTTTTCAGGAGAGAAACTTTGGGAATCTGAGCCAAGTTGTATTTGATTACCAAAAAACTAATAACAGTATTAGGAAAACATTACTTTGAATCATATTTTGATATTTTATTAAATTTGTCAGACACTTGGCTAAGAGACCACCCAAAGGTAAAATGGGGTTTCTGTTTGAAGCTGTTAGATGTTTCCCCGTGTCTAGCTGACTTCAACAGTAAGAATTTGGCCATTGAAAATGTGGGTATGGGCTTTTTGGGCTTGCAATAAGTGTAAATTTACACACTGGAGATATTTTCGAAAACTGGCTACGAAATAACATGTTTATTTGCATCACAGACTCTGGGTATTTTACATGAAATAAAATAAAAAAAATGATAACGGTGCTACCTGAAAAAAGATTTAATGTAACATCCTTAGAGCTACATGTATTCGTTTAAAATGTCACACACACACACACACACACATATTTATTACCACAAGGGTAAAAATCTGATGAATAGATTCATTAAAACGTCTTAAATTAAACACCATCATAAGAATTGCACTATCATAAGAATTGCAATTAAGCAATATATTTTGTGATGTTTTGATGTTGCGAGTCAATAACCCAAAAGTATGGTATGCAAATATTCCAAAATGAATTGAGTATTTTTTTCCAGAGAGAAACTTTGGGAATCTGAGCCAAGTTGGCATTTGATTGCAAGAAAAACACTACTGAAAGTGTTATGAAAATATTATTTTGAATTAAATTTTGATTTCGTTTTTAAATTCGTCAGACACTTGGCTAGGAGACCACCCAAAGGTAAAAAAAGTTTACTGTTTGAAGTTGTTAGATGTAGCTCCATGTCCATTGAAAAAGTTGGTATGGGCTTTAGGGGCTTGCAATATAAGTGTAAATTTACACAATGGAGATCTTTTTGAAAAATGGCTAAGAAATGACAAATGTTTATTTGCATTACAGATTATGGGTCTTTTACATGAAATAACGAAATAAAAAATTACACGAAAAGCCAACAGTGATATCTGAGATAAGAGTTTAGGCAACATCTTTAGAGCTACATGTATCTGTTTAAAAATCCACACACATTTACCACCACAGAGTTACGAAAGGTACTGTAGGATCAGGGTCTCCTCTATTGGCTTATGAAATAATATACACGGAGATCTGTTTTTGTGTCACCTGCCAAGAGGCATTGTGTCACTTAGGGATTTACTACTTTTCCGTTGTCTGTCTGTCCGTCTGTCTGTCTGTCTGTCACGCTTTCTTTTTTATGCCCCCGTTGACGATAGTTGAGGGCATTATGTTTTGCACATGTCCATTATCCGTCTGTCACGCTATTACGTGCAGTTGGTTGTCAGTTATATGTCAGTAATTTCTACACTTATCATATGAAACTTCACATACACATTAATCACCATCTGCGCTATCATTTGGCACCACGACCTTGCTGTCCGCAAACCCAAGGTCAAGGTCAAATGACTTGGAAAATTTACGTGCAGTTGGTTGTCACATTTACGTGCTGTTGGTTGTCAGTTTTTCATTTTCTTATATCTCCCTCACTATAGCTGTTGGCATGGAATTGTATATACACATTGAGCACCATCCATACTAATTACTTTCATTGTGCACCCAGTCCATGCTGTCCACAAGCCCAAGGTCAAAGTCAAATGACTAATGAATTCTACGTACAGCTAGGCAAGCAACACCACAGGGGCATCGCTGTGTCTTAACGACATAATTAAACTAATCATTATATAGCGTTCAAATGTCTCATGTGCCTTCCTCTCATTGAGGACCATTGATGTAACTAAGGTTCATCACTGTATGCAATACTTTTTGAGTTATTCCCCTTTGTTCTGATGTTCACACTCCAGCAAGATTTGTTTCAGTACATGGGTATCTTGATATCTCAAACTCGGATAACTCCAACTTCAGGATAGCACAAAATATAGATTTATCAATTTTTAATATGAATGTCAAATTGAAAGGAAGTAAACAAACGGCCTTTGCTGGAAATACCTCTGTGAACTTGATATAGTTTTAGATTGGAATGACTCAAACTTGTTATCTCGATGAGTTTTTTATGGTCGAGATATCGAAGTTGAACTATGTCTGTTTCCCGTTATTTTAACTTGCATATTTTGCAGTTACATATATCAAAGAACAATGATAAGACATTCAATAAATTGAATAAAGGCACAGGGGACATTCACCAATAGATAATAGTATATGATCAGAGGAGGTTTTGGCCATGATAGAAACTGTAGGACCATTTTTATGGTGTTGCCTGTGAAGCATGGCAGACACATAGGGATCACTTTGTCGTCGGCGTCATTGTCGTTGTTGTCAAACTTCTTTTCCAGCCTGTATCTCCTGATTTACTTATGTCATTGAATTGATACTTCACATATGGAACAGGCCTGATAAGAGAAAGTGCTATGCACAATGTCCATAACTCTAACATCAGTATTATTGGAGTTATTCCCCTTAATATTTGGCCATTATTCTCATTATTATTTTGTTAGTACGCAGGCAGGCAAGACGTGTGTTCAAGGAACACCTTTCTAGTTCTATGAGCAAGCAGAACAGACCCTGATCAAAAAATCCCTACAGGAGTTGTCTGATCTGGGTCTTCTCTATTTGCAAAGGCATGGAAAGATATTTCCATCAAGTTAACCCATTCCCTCATATTGACACCTTTTGATGTCTCTGTAAAAGTCACTCTTTGAAACCATTGTGATAAATATACCCATTCCCTCTTAGTAATTTTAGACTTGACCACTTTGAATAAATCTATCGAAAAGGAGCATAAACAAGAGAAAAGGAAAAGTTAGGTTTATGTTATAAATAGAAAATTATATCGATATCTCAAAAAAAGATGGCCACCAAGTGGTAGAGCTAGATTTCTATATATAAGCTACAATATTTGGTGAGAGGCCACTTGATGGATCTATAGTTGTTGATCGGAAGCAATGAGCCCAAGATTGTCAATTTGGGTGGAACACATATCAAGCTTCATACATGAGTCGCTCTTTCGCTGTCACACATGTTTGCAAATATTGTCATCTGCCATAATTTTCATTTTTCGGCTCATTCCCTAGATATTAGGATACCCAATCCCAGTGTCATTTTTGGATTCTGATGAAGTACTGAGTTACTCAGCGTCTCACCAGGATTTAAACTTTGCAATGGTACTGTAATTAGATTCACCAATGGCAGCGAATTAAAAGTGTTTAATGAGTCGGGAGAGGCATTAGAAAGCATGCAACATTTTGAGTATTTTCCTTTGTGTTAGCACTCTGAACAAATGTATTTCACTACTTGAATCAGAATGCCTTTTTTACATTAAAACCTTTTGAATATTTACAGCACAACTCAACTACTAATATTTGTTTTTTCAGACAGGTGGTAACATAACATGTTACCTTTTTAAAGACGACTTTGGGCAGCTTGGCAAACAGTAGACCCAGACCAGAACAGCTCTATAGGGGCTGTCTGATCAGGGTCTGCTCTGTTTGCTTATGGAATAACATAAAATTGATTGTGAAGTTTGGTTCATAGTTAATGCTTAAATGTGAAAATTCTTTTCATGAATATTCATGAAGTAATAAATTTTTGAATGGATATTCATGTAAAAAAAGGGTAAATGCAAAAAGCTCCAATTAGTAACTGTTCATTGTTGCATATCTGCATTTGGCAAACACCTGCTCATATTTTTAAGGTGTCAGTGTTATTCAATAACTCTTTCACTGCCATTGTTTCATCTGTCATTTCCTATACAGTTTGGATCCAGATAAGACGCTACGTAACTCGACATCTATTGGGCATCCAAACTGCTTGTTATTGTTACTATTTTATGAAACAAAAATAAAGAACAAATAAAAAATGAAAATTGTAGGAGACAACAGAGTTTGCAGACGACAAAACTTGATAGAGAGAGTTAAACGTTCACTGTTTGATTGTATTACTCTCAACATGCCCATTAGTTATTACTTTACTATCACTTGTAAATAATATTGATCAAGATCTATAACTGAGCAACTTGGCATCTGTTTAGGATCGAAACTTTTTTTATACATCGACTGTAACCAGCCAACACACTCTGGAAACCTCAACACACTACTGGCAACTGTGTGATAAGCTTTGCAAACAGTTTGGATCCAGATGAAATGCCGAGTAACTCGGCGTCTCATCAAGACTCAAAACTGTCTGCCTTCAAGCTGGCTTGTGGTAGGTTGGTGCTTCTACCTGGATGTTCTTCTGCGCATGAAACTATGCAATTTGTTCCATGCACAGAAGAACCTCTGTGGTCTTCCTCCACCTGTAATTAGCTGGATGTCGTGACATGACTGAAATACGGTTAAAACGATGTAATTAAAGCCCGATAAAACCTAACCGAACTGTTTGCCACTTTGACAATGTTTTGAAAAGAAATTCAAGAAATACACAACTTTTAGAATTGAAGCAGACAACAATGTATACTTGCTCAGGGTGCAGAAGATTAATTATCAAAATACATGTACAATTAACCCTTACAGTGTGGGAAACCAGTTACTAATGTCCTTTGCAAACAGTGTAGACCCAGATGAGAGGGTTCCTAGAGGAGCTCTCTCATCAAGGTCTGCACTGTTTGTCATGTTACTTTTCTTTAGAAAAAACTTGACCTATTTGAATTTTTGTTTGGAATAGTCCATTAGAAACTAAAGCGTTGTACGGGTTAATTTTGATAGTTTTACGTGTGTTCAGTAAGGGTGTTAGTGTCACACAACTTTCACGTTTGACGTCTTATATGTTTACACTGCTTGCATATGTTTGCCCATCGCATGCTTAAGATAAATGATAAATAGATTGAGTTGACAACAATTTACATGGTCTGAAATACAGTAGAACCTGTCTTAACCCTCTCCCTGTTCTGTGTTTATTCCTAATTTCAATACCTACTGCATATTGATGAACAAAATAATTTTATTGTCATATAGAAGGGGGAATATTGTAGTAATTTTAGAAAGTAAATAAAGAGATCTATCAAATTTTATTAGCAACGGGAGCAGACCCTGATCAGACGGCTCCTCTAGGAGCCGTCTGTTCTGGGTCTACTCTTTTTGCAAATGCGTGAAAACACGTATATATGAGGGAAAGGGTTAACCCTCTCCCTGTTTTGTGTTTCTTCCAAATTTCGATACCTACTGAATATTCATGGACAAAATAGTTATAATGAAATATGGAAGGCGGAACATTGTAGCCATTTTAGAAAGTAAAGAAACAAATCTTTAAAATTCCATTAGCAAACAGAGCAGACCCTGATCAGGCAGGCTCCTACAGGAGCCATCTGATCTGTGTCTACTCTGTTTGCAAATGTATAAAAACAGGCTTATATGAAGGAAAGGGTTAACCCTTTTTTCCATGAATATTCATGTAAGAAATAATGACACCATGAATATTAATTAGATTATTTTTGAAAATGGCTAATAAACACAAGAGTTTGGCTGTGGCATGTTCTGTAGATTCATATGTATGATTCCATTACCAGTTGGCTCCTACAACTTATGTTATAATATAGATATAATATAGATATAATTGTACAGTTTCTACTAAGACAAAAATATGCCGGTGTCCGCATGTGTTATTATAAAAGAAAAATAATCTATTTAATATTCATGACACCATAATTTCTTAAAGAATTGAACTAAAGCTGCTTGTACCACTGTCAACCCTTCTCCTACTAAATATTCAAAGGTGAATCCATCCATTATGAATATTCATTATTATTATTATGGTTATTATGAATCTTTCTAATGTCTGATCAGTTGTAGCCACTGCACGATGATGGCAAATAGTACAGCGCCATATGAGAGTTCCTCTAGGAGTTGTCTCATATGGGTCTACACAATTGGCAAATAGTACAGTGCCATATGAGAGTTCCTCTAGGAGTTGTCTCATACGGGTCTACACAATTGGCAAATAGTACAGAGCCATATGAGAGTTCCTCTAGGAGTTGTCTCATACGGGTCTACACAATTGGCAAATAGTACAGAGCCATATGAGAGTTCCTCTAAGAGTTGTCTCATATGGGTCTACACAATTGGCAAATAGTACAGAGTCATATGAGAGTTCCTCTAGGAGTTGTCTCATACGGGTCTACACAATTGGCAAATAGTACAGAGCCATATGAGAGTTCCTCTAAGAGTTGTCTCATACGGGTCTACACAATTGGCAAATAGTACAGAGTCATATGAGAGTTCCTCTAGGAGTTGTCTCATACGGGTCTACACAATTGGCAAATGCAGATAAGTACAGTGTGCCCTCTCTACTACGACACCCTTTGAGATACGAAGATTGTATGTGTTGTTCAGAGGGAGTTGTTATAGGGAAGAAAAATCAAACATAATTAGCTTGATTGCAGATCCCCAGATAAGGTGTATTTTGAGAACTAACACCATTATGCCTCAATCAAACTCTATGTTGTGACCACTCTTTATAATCTAATTTAGATTCTAAAGAGTGGTCTCAACATAGGGTTTGATGGAGGCAGAAAGAAAATACGATGGAAAACAGTTGTTTCTGGAGTCTTTTTGTTGCGGAAACTGTGACATGTTGTTGTAAGGAGGGAATCGCTATTGAGAGGGCCGTTGTAGGGAGGGAGCACTGTACACTAACATCATGGGAAGTGTTAAAGTGAATTTGTTTTTATGTTTAGTTAAGGTTAGCCGTGTTTTGTGTCTAGATAAATCAGTTGTTTTAGCATTCATGTAGTCAGTTTTCCTCTACAACGAATACTTCATTGACAAACATTGATGTACTCTAAAAGAGGTGTTGCTTAATTCTGAATGAAAATAATGCAGAAAACACCATTGGGAGCTTTCCATAACTTTACGTGCAGCTAGGCAAACACCACCACAGGGGCATCGCTGTGTCTTACAGACACAATTTTCTAGTTTACTGAAGCTGTGAAAGACTAACCTAAAAGCTGCTGAATAAGTCCTTCCTTTCTGATTATTTAGGCAAAAATATTGTATAAAAATTAAAGGAAATGGTCTTTGACAAATAGAGCAGATTGATAAGAAGGCTCTCCAGTCCAGTCCAGGGATCCTCTTATCTCTTTGCACACTAGCGGTGAAACTGTGATTACCTATGCAAACAGTTTGGACTCAGATGAGACGCTGCATGATGCGGCGTCTCATCAGGATCCAAACTGTTTGTCATCTTGACCATTTTTTGCAAAAAAAAGAGTTTATTTTAAGAATTGAAGCAGACGACAATTGTTGCAGACGAAAAAATACTTAATGTGCAAAGAGTTATCTAAATGTACACTGTTTGCAAATGTCTTATTGTTCAGGCATTGACATACTCAAGTCACTTTTGAAATGACATTGGACAGAAAATCATCTTGAACTGTGTAGCATACCAGTTTATAATCACTTATGTAGGTTTCCTTTTCTCTAGTAAATGCTCCTTTTCAGTAGATTTATTCAAAGAAATTGGATCTAAAAATAGCCTATGAGGTAATGGGTTAAGCCACCAAAGATTTAGTGTTACAAAGATGGTTGATTAATGCAGGGCAATAATAATGCAGAAAACTCCAATAGGAGCTTTCTGCATTTCTTTTGACTTGCATTAAGCTACCAACTGTCAGACCCATATTTAGACATTGTAATGGTCTACAGGAGCTGTTTGATATGGGTCCACTCTGGAGCATTAGATGAAGGAAATGGGTTAATGAGACCACTTAATAAATGATCATGGGCATCTTTAAAGCAAGTATATTGCTCTCATATCGATGTAAAAATCACTTTTTGAAACCATTGTGAGGGTAAATAGAGCATTTGCTCCACAGGAGAAATTTATCCCAATAGTTTTAGACCTAAGGAATTCAAAAAGTTATTTTTTCTCTAGTTAATGCTCCTTTTCGGTAGGCGTATTTAAAGAGTTTGGTCAAAAAATAGCCTATGAGGTAATGGATTAATGCAGAATGAAAGTAACTTTCTGACAGGAATGTCAGTTTTCTGTATAATTGTCATCCTGCATTAATCTACATCCTGCCTTAACCCTTAATGTGCGGGACACGAGTCACTAACGTCATTTGCAAACAGTGGAGACCCAGATAAGAGAGCTCCAAGAGGATCATCTCATCAGGGTCTGCACTGTTTGTCATAATACACTTTTCTGTAGAAAAAATCCTACATCTTCACTGTAAGCTTGAACTGTTTGAAGTTTGGAATAGTCCATCTGAAAAGTCAGCGTTGTAAGGGTTAGTAGTCTACTTAAGACTTATTTTGAGTTGCTGCTGTTGTAGAGAGCTTTTAAGTAACAATGAAACCCGTTGAAACAGTTTGGAGCTAGATGAAACACGGAATAATTTGTGTGTGTGTCATCAGGATCCAACCTCTTTGCTACTGGGATTTCTTTTGGAAGAAAGTGGAAGTAAATGAAACACGAAAATTGTAGAAGTCTTGAAGATGACGTAGTTCATTGCAACAAAAGTGTTAAAGTAGAGATAAGCTAGAGAACAGAGGTCCGGAAAAGATGTGTCAATTAAAATAGGAATTACTTCTTTATTTGTCCACCAAACCCTATGTAGTGGCCACTCTTTAGAATCGTCGCAGAGAGATTCTAAAGAGTGGTCACAAAATTTGGTTTGGAGGAGAAATGACAATATTAGTATAGGAGTATGCCCCTGTTGCTCTGTAGAGATTATACATGTACATGTATTTGAAAATAATACTTAACTGGAATAATAAAAGAAAAGAATTCACACTAGCATGTTTATGTGTTTGTTAGCATCCCCGCCCCGTTCTCCCCAGTTTGTATTTTCAAATTTTACTGTCATTTTCCATTTCAAAAGTTATTTATGAATATCAGTTTAAACCTCTTCAGAGATTTAGAGATATCATTTGTCTTATCCTGATCCAGATTGTGTTCCCTTTGTTTTAATGAAATCATGAATGTTTATTAGCTGCATGTATACTGTGGTAAATAAACATTTGGCCTCGGCAGAAAGTGTAGAACCAGAGCTATACAATCCCTTCAGGAGCTGTCTGATCTGGATCTGGATATACTCTTGTTTGCACAGGCATTTAAAGGTGCTATCATTACTAGATATCTGAATGTGTAATTCGAAATGCCACATCTTTTATTATACCCCAAAAAGAAAAGTTTGAGGGGGTATGCAGTAAAACCCCTCTAACTGAATTAAATTTAGTATTGATATCGGTCTTGGAGACGGGTGGAAGCTTGATGCAGGACGAGTCATGCAGAAAGCTGCATGACTTTCACCTTGCATGAAGTAGCCACCTGCCTAAAAGTGTCTAAATTATCTACTAAAGTTTTGGTGTTAAGGGGTACTGAAAGGGTAGTGGTGTCGAAAACTGCTCCTTCAATTTGAACGGAAAGTTATTGCACTGATATTTAATATACATAACCAGAAACAGTAGATTGCAAGATGCAAGTTTCAATTGTTTAGTGCCAGGCATTGCAGAATTGCCTCCCCTTGACAAATTGACATGAAACATGGGTAGTTGGTGTCTCGAAATCCTCCTTAAAATTTGAAAGTTATTTAATTAATACTTGCCATAGGTAATAAATACGAATAGTAGATATGCAGGATGTAATTTTGTGTGTTTATCGCCAGGAAATGCATAATGTATCCTCTCCTTAATCTTAATGATTCAGTTAAATTCATATTTGGCATGCATAATAATGAAGTAGTAGATGTGCAAAACGCATTTTCATGTGTTTAGCGGCATGTATTGTAGAATTACCGCCTCCCTTGAACTTTGATTAGTTTTGTCATTTGGGCCTGTAACATGGGTAGTTGGTGTTGCACCCCCACCACCCCATCCCCCTTCAGATTTACTGTAACAGATTTCAATGACAGTTTACTCACGTGACTTCTATAATGTGTATTCATTTACTCCATGAATGTTATGTAAGAAATCGAGGGCTCGGTGCAAAACTATTCTAACTCCTTCACAAAGTGAAGAATAGTTTTGCACCAAGCCCTCGACATGTACATGACATTTTTGTTAAAGCAGAAACTAGAATCAGATCTATATTATCCCATAAGTAAACGGAGCAGACCATCATAGCAAAGACATACATACATACATGAATATGTCTCTGTATTAGTATATGTCACTGGCCCAATTAGCCGGCGTCTAAGCCGTGCTATATGGGTTCACTTTGTTTGAAAAGGCATAGAAAGGCGTATTTATGGAGTAAAGGGTTAACCCTGTTCAATATTTATGTAAGAAATTATGTCATTATGAATATTTATTAGCTGGTTTTTTAGTTGCGACACAAACTGCAGAATCGAATCTAGACTATATCATGTGAAAAGCAAAAAGAGCATATAAGAGCTCATATAAGAGCCGTCTAATTTGGGTCTACTGTTTTAAACTATGTGAAAATGCGTTTATATGAAGGGAAGGGTTAAAATTGAATGGCAGTATTGCAATAATTTGCAGATGACACTTTTGGAAAATAATTTGTCGAACAAACAGTGCAGATTTAGCTAGGCACTGGTTGGGATCTAGATTGTTTGCATATTATAATGTCCCCTATAAGGGACACTGTGTACAAATAGGTTACCCTTTTACCTGATAAAAAAGTTTTCTGTAAACACAGCAGACATAGACCAGGGTCCAAGGTTATAAAACCTCCGAGCCTGCGTCTGAGATCATTCTAAAGTATCTGATTGGTCAGATTCTGGGCAAGCTCAGAATCTGACCAATCAGATGCTTGAGAATGATCTCAGACTCAAGAAAAAAGCTTTATAACATCGGAGCCATACGGTTCCTACAGGAGTCGGCTTATCTGGGTAAACTCTGCTTAATTGTGTGGAAATGCAGATTATTTGGCCATGGCAGATGCTACAATCTATATACCAACAGGGGTACAGAAATGATGCATAAATTAAACATTTTTTCAAGAATAACTCCTTTAATTCTTCACCAAACCCTATGTTGTGATCTTCTTTAGAATCGTCTCTTCGATAAAATGTGGTCACGGCCTAGGGTTTGGTGGTGGAAGAAATGAGGATTTTAGTGTTTGAGTAGGCACAATTATCCGTTGCTCTGTACCACTATATAATTAGCTAAAATATATTCATAAGAAATACATATCAAAGGATGAAATGGTTTTAAGGTTCTCAATTCCCACGTGTAGAGGTAGACAATATAGCAGCCTGTTGCTTCTCGATACGACCCTACTATAAGAAGGGAGATAATTCACTATTTCCACGAGGCTTTAGCCGAGTGGAAATATTTGAGTTATCTCCCTTCTCACTGTAACGTACAAATATCTTCTATGTCATTCATGCTATTTCAATATAATAACGATGTCGTGATTGTTTTAATTCTTTCTTTTGGCGCCACATTTCTAATTGTCGTCTGCAAACAACTTTTGTTAAAATATTTGGTAAAATAGGAAAACGAGATAAATAAATGCAAATTTTAAAGGAATAAAGCACAGATATAGAAATAGAGTTAGAGACAAAAAGTGAAGTCCCTGGTCAGACGCCGCTTTTTCAAGGCGTTGTCTAATCTGGGACTGCACTATTTGTCGTGGTGCATTTTTGCGACATTGGCGTTGAAAGGGTTAAACATATGTTTAACTTCTTTTGTCGCACGTATGCATGAAACTGAAACAAAATATCTAGTGATTTATTCCAGTAAAAGAATTAATATAATATCATCGATGATAATGATGAATATTGATATAATGATGATGATGATGATGATGATGATGATGATGGTCATGATCATGATGATCATGATCATGATCATGATCATGATGAAACCTTTGTGGCATAAGTAAGATTTCAATAAAATGTGATTGTTAAAAAATACGTGTTTTTTTTCAAAACAGATAAAAATTAAAAATGTGATGAATTCGTTGACATTTTCGTTTTTTTATGTCCACTTTGTGGGTGTAACATATTCGTTTTGGTGTGCATATAAAATCTTAAGCCACACGAATATATCACATTTTATGTACCATATTTGTTTGATGCTCGTGTCATTTTCGCCCGATTATATCACACGTGTAACATATTCGGTCGAAATTTTCACTCGTGTTACATATTCGATCCGTGACAAATACGGTTCAACAGGCCCGACATCGATTTTTACATCGGCCCGAGATCAGATATGTAAGACGGCTGGACGTCGGCCTGATATCGGCAACATCAACCTTCATCTGACATGATGCCGACATACCATTAACTATTCTATAGTCCCTCTTTAGCTTCAGTTTACTATTTAATTAGCTTTGTTGTCAGGCCCTATTGATTTCTAGTTTATCAATAAAACGAAAGAAAACTGAGTTCAAACAGATTTTATTTCAACATTCCTTTATATTCAAATGGTACAAAATGTGTAAACAAATAAATACTGATTGAAACCAAGTGTAAAATGACTACGGTAACCAATAGATAGATAGATACCATAGATTTATGTCGGTAAAAAGTGTACATAACATTGCAAAACATAATTGAGATATCATATAAAAAGTCATGTAATGCGCACTAGAAACCAAGGATAACACAAAAAAGGAAAACATTTCTTTATTTCCATTGTGTTCCTTGATTCTAGTGGCACGACACAGAGAGTCACCGTATCATTATATGCATGTACAACTATCACAGGTATTATCTTAAAATATAAGTATCACAGAAATATCACTATAAACACGGTTAAGTTCAAAATATGTCGGTTAGAGAATGTGTATGACAATGTTTGCCGATTACCACAGCAGAGTATCAGAACATTTCATAAGAGTCCTATTAAAGAATAAAGTGAAACAAACCTATCCAATTAACAAAGATAAAACAGTAAAGTAATAAAGCCTTAATATTCGAGAAATGCAATTAATACAGTGTTATCAATTTAAAGAAAATCCTAGTATACTTTATCTATCCAGAAGTTTTGAACATCAGATCTAAATTGACTGGAAGATTTGCACAACCAATTCATTACAACATTGTTTTAAAATGCATCTGGTACAAATATGTTAACAAATTTAAATTACCAGTAGACACTTGTAAATCAAGGATAATGCTTGCCATTTGCAGGCATATATATTTTCTTGGTAAATGCATATGATAGCACATGGTAGGATAATCCAACATATTTACTTTAAACCCTTGGACAAACCAATGAAAGGCAGAGCATTTAATGAGGCGTTTTAATAGTTTTAATTCTTCAATAGCCAGTAGAAAAAGTTCAACCCTTTGCCCGTTCTATATTTATTCCAAATTCCAGTACCTACTGAATATTCATAGACAAAATAGTTCTGATAAAATATCGAAGATGAAACATTGCCATTTTGGAAACTAAAGAAACAGAACTATTAAATTCCATTAGCAAAGAGAGTAGGCCCTGGTCAGATGGTTCCATTAGCAAAGAGAGTAGGCCCTGATCAGATGGTTCCATTAGCAAAGAGAGTCGGCCCTGATCAGATGGTTCCATTAGCAAAGAGAGTCGGCCCTGATCAGATGGCTCCATTAGCAAAGAGAGTAGGCCCTGATCAGATGGCTCCATTAGCAAAGAGAGTAGGCCCGGATCAGATGGCTCCTGATCTGGGTTTACACTTTTTGCAAATGCGTGAAAAGGCATTTTTATATGAAGGAAAGGGTTAAATCTACAAACTTCAATGTACAAACAGAGAAGACCCTGGTCATCTGGGTTTGATCTGTCTGCAGTCATTAAAATGTATCACTATATGAGATACCATTTATTGACCATAATGGTTACTCAAAATATTTCACTTTCACAGAATAAAATAATGAGACATAATTATTATGGTAGATACTGTGAATTTTCACGGAGGATTAAATTTCGCAGATCAAATATTATTTCTTTGCTACAGCAATACCTATTTAAACAGATAGATTGATAGATTTCATACACAGGAAATTCCACCTATCAGTACAGGTCAGTTAAACAAAAAATAAATAACGAAACATATTTCATGGACTGACAGATCAGACAGAAGATTGAACATTAATTTTTCATTTTTTTTTCTTTTCGGCAGGTACCAGTAAATCATTAAGCTGGGTAAGATAAGATAATCGTATAGAATCTAAACTGCACCCAACATCCTCAAGTTGTTCTATGCAAATGTTAAAACGTTGGATTAAATTATTACTAGTTTCGAACTTGTTATGCTTGGAAACTGTTCAAATGCCTCACTGGTAATAGTAACCCTTTCCTCAATAAATACGACTTTCAACGCCTTTGCAAACAAGAGTAGACCCAGATCAGACGGCTCCTATAGGATCAGGATCTGTTTTGTTTGCTTACAATATAGTATAGATAATGATTCTACATTTTACTGCCTCGACCAAAAATTCCTGTATCCATGTGCTACAGCTACTATAGCAAATTAATCTAATTAATATTCATGCTGTCATTTTTTTTTACATGAATATTCATGGAGGAAAGGGTTAATATTAACAGTTTTTATAGCTAAATCCACTGGGTAAAATTCAAAATCTTCATAGGACTTAAGTGTCAAGCTATCTGCTGTCACTGTTTGACTATGTTCAGACTGCGACAGACAGGATAACACAGCAAAATAAAGATACAATTTAATGTAAGGGAGCTAACTCCCCTCTCAGTATGCATGATCCCGTGAAAACTGACAGAAACAGTAATATATGGCGACGAGTTATCATTCCTAATACAGTAAGGCCTCATTCGTGTTACAATACGAGCATTCTTTCTTGAGCAATAACTGCACGGTTCCAACCCAAGATATAATGTTAAGCTCCTCACAGGTCTTTCCACTGTAATTTGGGACAGGCTGACTTATTTCAACTACAACTCTTTTAACCCTTTACTCCATAGATACTCATTTTAAGATGTCTGCAGTGAAGATCCAGATCAGACAGCTGCTGTTGGAGCTGTCATATCAGAGTCTCTGCACCTTTTGTAAATGGAATTCTATAAAAAAATATTTTCAGTTTCCCATCCTATTCAATCTCCTTTTGGATAATCTCAGTTATGAAGATTATATAAAAACCAAGATACTTATGGATATTCATTTGCATAAGTACATGTATTCATTGAGTAACGGGTTTGTACGAGGGGTGATTGATAAGTGAGCGGAATTGCTTTATTATTCAAAAATGGAATGGAAAACGAAACAACAAAATATATCATGAGATACGTCGGCTCACGATTAACATAGAGCTAAAATATTATTAAGATACATCGAACGATGAAGTTTTCATGAAACATTGAACAACATTACTCTGTAGTACTTGAAGCACGCTGACGTTACTTAAACGTCAAAGTCTAGTGTCTCGTTAACTTTCTCGACGTAATCACTACCTGTGGCCACAAACTTGTAATGTCTATATACCCATTGGTCAAATGTTACATTAAAACTTTCCTCACTGAAGAATGAACTTAGTTCATGTGTCTTCTTGTGTTATTCTAAATAGAGGATCTTACATGAGTGTTCTTGATTATTGGATTTATTAAATTCGTCTTTTTAAAACGATAAAAAAACTCGCTAAAGCTCGTTTTTCATCGTTTTAAAAAGACTCATTTAATAAATCCAATAATCATGAACACGAATGCAAGATCCTATTTATAACATAACACACACAAATGTTATTTGCAGCCAATATTTCAGCAGTAACGTGGATTGTTATAAATTCTCCTTACATATAGAAATGATGAATGAAAGGTGTTATTAGGTTCGCTAGGTAACTGGGACAAAGTAGGTCCAAATTTTCCAACTTTTTTTTTATTTACTGTCATATCAACCAGGATCTAATTCAGACCTCTCTGGTATTCAATTTAACTGTGATAGTTTATGATACAAAAAACATACAGAAACACGTCAAAATAAATTTTGAGTTAGAGTTTTGACATACATAGTTACAAACACGTCACATTATGACGTCATTGTACACAACATGTGCCTATGTAAAGCGCGCCATTTACATGAAGACCCACATACAGTCGCCAACACGTCCGACACTCACTGTTAATGGGATTCGAAATGCGCCTTCGTTTTGGTATATTAAGCCATTCATTAGTGTTGTATGTATACACATGGACATGGACATTTCCACCGAGAAAAAAAATCTCGATTCAAGTTCAGTGAAAATGTTTGAAATGGACAAAAGATTCAATACGATCTGCTGCATAAAATGTGTTGGAACAGGAGGAAGATTTTCGCGATCAGCTGAGTTAGTGAGTATAGCATATTTGAAATATGTTTGTGCTGTGCTGGATTCAGATGACTATAGTTGTTGATTGATGATATATTTGTATGAGTAGAAATCTGCATAAACAAAAGGACATGCGGTGAAGAAAATGCAAAGTTGAGGAGGCATTTTAAATGTAGAATGGATTGTATGGGTCAGAGTAGCTGGTAGGTCTTTTTTGGCATACATTTTGTATATGATTCCTGACAGCGATTACAATTTGTATTATTTTATCGAAATTAAGGCGCACGTGCCAACAATCCTTTGCTCAATCGTGGACAGGTAAGTCGACCACCGTCCGCCAGTTTGTTTGTTTTGACAGCGCGTATGAATCGTTCGAATGTCATTCGGTCGTTCGAATGTTATTCACTAGTGAATATATGCCCATGATTATCAAAAAATAAATGATAGTGTTACGTCACGCTGAAGCCACGAGTTATGTTATAAAGAGGTTTATAGGTGGAGGTGGTTTAGTGGTAACGCGCTTGACTATCAGTCCGGAGGTCCGAGGTTCAAATCCCGAAAATTTCAGAGAGGCTTTTCCGTGTCTTCCACTCGCACATCCTCTCCACCCAGATGTTAAAATGGGTACCTGTGAGGGTCACTCACCGGTAATGCGGCTGCATGATTGCGCCATATGTTAGCAGTGCTCAATATTGTAGGCCAATGACTCAATGACCAGGGGAGTAAATGTACAGTCGACTGAGCGGTCATTCGGACTGAAAGTAGACTATAACTAGGTACTTTTTTTTTCAAACCGTTGGCCTCCAAGTTCCTTCTTCAGAACAGGGAACAGACGAAAGTCCAAAGTGGCTAAATGTCGTCGGCAAACACTGAGTTTCTACCATCCCCACACAGGTTGTGCCAAGTGTAGACAATTATTTTTCACAGGTTGGTAATGTATTTCCTAAAATCCCTGAACATGAATAAAAGCTTGCTCTGTTTAAATTTCGGAATAATCCATTTGAAAATTCAAATTGGAAATTTTAAGGTTAACATAAAGATATCATAACTAGAATTATCAGTGAATTAACCTTTTCCCTCAAATAAATGCATTTTCACGCATTTGCAAACAAAGTACACCCATATCAGATGGCTCATAGAGGAGCCGTCTGGTCAGGGTCTGCTCTGTTTGCTAATGTTATTTAATAGATCTGTTTGTTTAGTTTCTAAAATGGCTACAATGTTCCACCTTCCACATTTCATTATTACTATTTTGTCCATGAAATATTCAGTAGGTATATTGAACATTGGAGTATATATAGAACAGGAAAAGCTTTGCTCAGGTGAGCTGAAAACTTTCAACTTGAACCTCCTTTCTATAATGAAACTCCTCATAAAAGTTTGTGGCAGTTTCTGAGAAAAACTGGCCAACTGACAGACCGACATTGAAGCTCCTGTATACCAACTCTAAACTATTACTCCATGAATATTCATGTAAGAAATAATGACGTCATGAATATTAATTTGATTAAGATGTTATAATAGCACATGGACAAAGAAATATTTGGCCATGGCAGAAACTGTAGAATGATATCTGTATAATATCATAAGTAAACAGCAGACCCTGATCAAAGGTAGGAGCAGTCAAGCTTTTGATTGGTCAGATCTGAGTTCTCAAGCTTTTGATGGCTCAGATTTGAGCCAAAGGCAGCAATATTTCAAACTCTCCACATTGGATCATCATAATGAATAGATCTGATTCTCGACTTGTAATGATTATTTCTTATAGTAAGTGTAGACCCTGATCAGATGTGACTTGTACAAGTAATACAGCTGACAAGGAAACACTGACATGCTTTGTTGGAAATCTCATAACAGTGATCAAATACATGTACAGTCAAACCTGTCAATAGTGGTCAATCTGTAATACATTGAGGATTGCTCAAATCTGACCAATCAAAAACTTGAAAACGAACTCAGACTCAACTAAACGTTTTATAAGCATGGGTACAGAGGTAGGAGCAGTCTGATCTGGGTCTACTCTGAGGCGTAATTATGGAGTAAAGGGGTTAAACCTTTACTTCATGAATATTTATGAGAAATTATGACGTCATTTATATCTACATGCATTATATTAGTTGTTATATCACATGGAAATGGGAAAGTTTGGCCATAGCAGAAACTATATCATATCTATAAATAATATCTACATAAGCAAACAGCTGAGACTCTGATCAAATGGCTCCTACGGGGGCCGTCTGATCTTGGTCGTATATGTTTGCAAAGGCGTATTTATGGAGTAAAGGGTTATTACTTTATGTTGAGTGAGTGAGTTGGGTTTTACGGCACTGCAAAACTAAATAGATTATATAGCGCAGAGATAAAATATTGGGTGAATATGTTGGGTAATATTGCAAGAAATACATGTCATGACATCATGAATATTTATTAACTGACTTTTTATAGCCATTTTGTACATGGGATGTTTTGGTATTGGTAAATCTGTAAAGTTATAATTCCATAAGCAAACACAATAGACCCTGATCAGACAGCTTCTACGGATTCTACGATCTGGGTCTACCATGCAAGGGCATTTATACATTAACAAATTAAATCAAAGCGCCGCATGCGCTGTAGGCCTGGGCATAAGGAGGGTTGATCGTGTGTTCAAGAAGTTGAATTTCCATGTAAACAATACAAAGAACAGGAATAATATATACACAACTAGGCATGGCGCTGATCAATCTTATGAAGTTTCAGGGAAATCCTACTAAAGATTTTGGAGAAACCGCAGAGACAAAACTTTCCATGTAAAACATTCAAAGTCCCATAACTCTGCAGAAAACCATCGAGCCGGGACAGGAAAAAGATATGCACAACTAGGCACCATGGTGCTAATTAACATATTGAAGTTTCATATAAATATGACCAAACGTTTTCCAGAAACAGCGCGGACAACATTGTTCATGTAAAAAATCAAACGGGAACATGAATAAGACAACGTAAAATCAGACTAACGGACAGACAGACGGACGTTCTAACATATGTACACCTGCTGGGCAGTTCCTTTTGTTTAATTAACTAATTCTCTCATACTGGCGCTTTTTTGAATAATTCTAAAATTCTGCTTTTCTATAGTTACTGCTCCTTTTCGATAGATTAATTCAAAAATGTTGTCAGGGTGCTTGGCGATGCCCTACTTACAAGACACAGCTTCATACCTAAAACTAACCAGCAGCGATCATTGATGAATGCCCGAGTCTAAATATTTGTATACAGTTTTCATTAATCTGAGTAAGTTCAGTAAATTAGCATATTAACAGTTTTTATTCATATTAACTATTTCGATTGACCAACCGCTTCACACTTTCGAATATTTACAAAGGACTAATTTTTATAAGGTATTAAACAAACAAAATGAAGTTTAAAAGTAAAATAACTTTGATACACAATGAATTATTACTAACAGTCAAAAAGGGAGATAATCCTGTATATACAGAGATACATCAAATCGCTTACCAAGCGATATACTACAGGTTTTCTTGACTGAGGTTAGCTCTAAAAATAGTCTAAAAATGTACTCAAAACTACTCAACAATATCTATAGATGGAATGGATAGCATTTAGCGTTGTCTATTGCCCTCCATACATTTCCGTTCAACCAAGCTTTTCCGTAAGTAATCGGACATTTTCGTACAATTTCGCATTATATATGTGCACTATGCTGTGCGTAGAAATCTGTAGGTATGAAATAATGCAAATATATGCCAAATTCCCACTCATTGTTTTTTTTTCACTCTTAAAATCGCATTTTTACCAAGTGTTATTACTAAATGTTAACAAACTTTAAATGTTGAAGCCCAAACAAATTGGAACTTCACCGATCTATTTGCTTAAGCGTATTGGTATTTTGTGCAAGCAGTAAATCACATTTTTACTCGGTTTTCTTCGGAAATGTTTGGGCAGGGGTTGAAATTATGGCATGACTACTATGTGACACATTTCCTCCTACATGTAGTGACACATTTTGAAGCCATTGTGATAGAGCATTTGCTCAATTTGTCACAATTCTTTCAAAACTACACAATTCTAAATTTCCTTTTGTATAGTAAATGCTCCTTTTCGGTAGATCCATGAAACCTAGTCTGATACTATTTATTGAATATTTATAATATAATTGATTGATTTTTTTTATAATATACAATGTAATTGCATATTTATACAGTAAAACCTCTCTTAACCAGACGTTAAATTTAGTATAAATATCGGTCTTAGGGACAGATGAAAGATTAATGCAGGGTGGAAGTCATGCAGAAAGCTCCTAGAGGAGCTTTCTGCATGACTTTCACCCTGCAGTCACCTGCCTAAAAGTATCTAAATTCTTCTCTACTAGAATTCCGGTTAAGAGAGGTTTTACTGTACATTGATTTGGTATTACAGTAAAATTCCGCTAATGGGACCATCTAAAAGAGATAATTCTAGATGAAAGATGCAAAATTCCGCTAATGCGACCATCTAAGAGATAATTCTAGGTGAAAGATGCAAAATTCCGCTAATGCGACCATCTAAAAGAGATAAATATAGGTGAAAGATGCAGGCGGTAGCTTAATGCAGGACAAAAGTAATGCAGAAAGCTCCTATAGGAGTTTCCTGCATTAAGTAATCACCTGCTTACAAAGACACCCATGTTTATTCATTAAGTGGTCGCATTAGAGGAGTTCTACTGTACTAGAAACTGTAGTCAATTATAATCTCATTAGCTCCGAGCAGTAAGTCCTGATCTAGGTTTACTATGTTTGCCACGGCACTTAATGGTGTTTATATGAGGGAAAGGCTCAACAGCTTTCATTTTCAAGATATAATAACTGATATATGTCAAATAGTTCCCCATTATCAACGTGATATATGTCAAATAGTCCACCATTACCAACGTGAAACTTAAGCAGACATATGCTACCATACAAGTGAAAACAAAATAAATGAAAATTTAACACTGAAGAATATGAAAAATGGGTTTCTAACACTACCAAAAGAAATCCGATACTTAAACACCATTATAGACTATTCAAAATACAGCATTTTTAGCAGTGATAGAAACAGAATCAGATCCATTGATCTGGATCTGTTTGCAAAGGGGTAAAATACATTTCTATCTTGCATCATTGATATGTCAAGTCACACAGCTACTTCAGCAAAATTCGCTCTAAAACGGGCGTTCAATTTATAATAAATAATGGGTCTCGGACACAGGTGACAGCTTAATGCAGGGTGAAAGTAATGCAGAAAGCTACTTTTGGGGGCTTTCTGCATGACTTTCATCCTGAATTAAGCAGCCATGTGCCTAAAAGTATCTTAATTCTTTAGTAGAATTCGGGTTTAGAAGGGGTTTATTGTACTGTAAGTCTTCCTTTTAACCCTTTCCTTCATATAAACGCCTTTGCAAACGAAGTAGACTCTGAAGGAGCTGTCTGACCAGGGTCTGCTCCATTTGCTAATTGATAGTTCTAGAACCGTTTCTTTACTTTCTACATTGGCTACAGTGCTCCCTCCCTACAACGGCCCTCTCAATAAGGATTCCCTCCTTACAACAACGCATGTCACTGTTTGCGAAACAACGAGGCTCCAGAAACAACTTTTTTTCCATCGTATTTTCTTTATGCCTCAATCAAACCCTATGTCGTGACCACTCTTTAGAATCGGCACAAAGTGACAATTCTAAAGAGTGGTCAAAACATAGGGTTTGATAGAGGCATAACGGTTTTAATTCTCGAAATATATACCCAATCTGGGGATCTGCAAACAAGCTAATTGTTTGATTTTCCCTCCCAATAACAACTCCCTCTGAACAACACATACAATATTCGTATCCCAAAGGGTGTCGTTGTAGAGAGGGAGCACTGTACATTGTTCCACCTTCCATATTTCATTTATAACTATTTTGTCTATGAATATCAGTAGGTATTGGAATTTGGAATAAATATAGAACAGGGGAAAGGTTAAGAACCTTTCTACACGTGGAGTCTTGAAGAAACATATTGATGACAAAAGTTAAATACATGTAGCAGAAATTGTTTATTGAATTTAAAAAGAGAACATTGCTATACTTTTGTGTACCTCTGTTATCTAGTTGCACATTCACAACCAGTTTGGATCCATGAAGCACCCAGTACCTGCATCTCATCAAAATCCAAACTGTTCAATACCCTGACTGCAGGGGAATGTTAAGATACAGATACCTTATATTGATTGTACACAGGAATCTTAAAAAGATGGGTTTGTGAAACACTATGCACCAGATATGAATGTTGACCTTGATGTATGACCTTTACCTTAATAAGTGACCCATAAAAATGTTCGCCTCTATAAGTTGCACATGCATGCCAAGTATATACAAACTTATAGCCAACATTAAAGTTGAGGACAAACTGATCAACCAACCAACAAACCAACAGACAGAGCAAACACAATATGCCCAACTATTACAATAGTAATGCAGATAGTTCCTATATGAGCTTTCTGCCTTTGTTGACCTTCATTAAGCTGCCACCTGCCTTACAGACCCATAGTACGACTTCTATTTAATGGTCACTTGTTTTGTTTGTCTCAGGGTGTACGTCACCAAGATCCCTTGAGGTTCAGTACGAACGGAGCGCCTCGGTAGAACCAAAAGAAAATTTAACCCTCATCATACTGAAAACAAAATGTATGCCAAGACTGATCTTTTTGCAGGTTTTATTTACTTCTAAGTTTGTACGATACGAACATTTGAGAAACTGTTGAACGAGTGTCAAACAGCTTGGACCATGGTAAGACGTTGAGTAACTTGGCATCTCATCTGGATCCAAACTGTTTGCAAATATGAGTCAGGTCACTTTTAGCGGACGGACGGACAGACAGAAAGCACAACATCAATATGTCTCTCTCATATTGATGACAAAAGTTAAATACATGTAGCAGAAATTGTTTATTGAATTTAAAAAGAGAACATTGCTATACTTTTGTGTACCTCTGTTATCTAGTTGCACATTCACAACCAGTTTGGATCCATGAAGCACCCAGTACCTGCATCTCATCAAGATCCAAACTGTTCAATACCCTGACTGCAGGGGAATGTTAAGATACAGATACCTTATATTGATTGTACACAGGAATCTTAAAAAGATGGGTTTATGAAACACTATGCCCCAGATATGAATGTTGACCCTGATGTATGACCTTTACCTTAATAAGTGGCCCATAAACATGTTCGATGTTCGTCATGCACATGCATGCCAAGTATGTACAAACTTATAGCCAACATTAAAGTTGGGGACAAACTGATCAACCAACCAACAAACTAACAGATAGAGCAAACACAATATGCCAACTATTACAATAGTAATGCAGATAGTTCCTATAGGAGCTTTCTGCCTTTGTTGACCTTCATTAAGCTGCCACCTGCCTTACAGACCCATTGTACACCCTCTATTTAATGGTCACTTGTTTTGTTAGCGGACGGACGGACAGACAGAAATCACAACATCAATGTCTCCCTCCCCTAAAGGGGGGGGGGGGAGCATAAATAGCTTATGAGGTAATGGGTTAAAGGCAGACATTGGGTTTTGATATTGCAAAATTTGTTCGAACAATGTTAATTCCAAATTTCAATACCTACTGAAGTAACAATGAAGTTTAGAAGGTGGAACATTATAGCCATTTTAGAAAATAAAGAAACATATTTTTCAAATTCCATTAGCAAACAGAGCAGACTCTGATCAGATGAATCCTACAGGAGCTGTCTGATCTGTGTCTACTCTGTTTGCAAAATGTGTTTATGTGGAGTAAAGCTGAATAATTAAAAGTTGAGAGAGCAGAGCAGCAAATAGTGTCGACTCAGGTTCTGCACTAATTATCTGAATACTTAGGGTAAAACAAGAGCCGTGTGCGGCGCCAACACTCATCTTATTTGGTACTTGTCCAGATAAATTAATAAAATATAAAAAAGGACAAAGGGCCATAACTCAAAAAGTTTAAAACAAGAGTTACGGTACTTATGTAGGAGTCTTTCCCTCAATGAGATCTGCTTACCTTTGAAGTTTCATGTTGATACCTCTTATACTTTTCGAGTAATGAGCTACATTGAAGTTTTTCCACGACGACGACGACTACAACCCAGTGATCACAGTAGCTCGACTTTTCTTTGAAACAGACAAGCTAAAAATAGTTTAAAGGCAACCATATACTGGGCGTATTTATCAGGATCAAAACCGTTTGCAACTGTATGTGCCCTAGTCTTAGCTATAGAACGCTGGGAATATTTGGCGATAAAACATTCGAGTCCGAGTTCATTCTAATGTGTCCGAATGGTCAGAATTATCTCAGACTCATTTTTTTTATAATTTCAGGGTAAAGGCTTGATTTCATAAACTCATTCTCCGACTCAAACTTATGACTATACTCAAACATGTTGCTCGGATTCCAGCTTACAATCCAGTAAATATATTTTAAGGATATTCTAAACCCGTTATTCCATCAATATTCAGGCAAGATATAATGCTATCATTAATATTAATTCACAGAATGTTTATAATGGTACTATGAACAAACTATCATTAATATTAATTCACAGAATGTTTATAATGGTACTATGAACAAAAGTGTTTTATCGTGACAAACTGTAGAATCAGATCTATGTTACAGTAAAATACCTCTAATGCGACCACTTAATGAATCTACATGGGTGTCTTTATAAGCAGGTAGTTGCTTAATGCAGGGCAAAAGTAATGCAGAAAGCTCTTCTATCCTGTATTAAGCTACCTGGTAACCTGCACCCAGAATACCTCTTTCAGTTGGTCGTATTAGTGGGGTTTTACTGTACATCAAAAGCAAATAGAGCAAACCCAGATCACATGGATCCTATAGAAGCCATCTGATCTGGGTCTAATCTGACAAAAAATGCATTATTTATGGAGCAAAGGGTCAAGCCAACAGTTAAGCCTAGATAAATGCCGCCAGCAATTAACCCTTATTCTATAGCTCGAACAATTTGACCTGGACCCTGACCTACTTAATTTGCATAAATAAAAATCCGTAACATTGCACGAGTTTATCCTCGGCACGTGTCCCGGTAAGCAACTATACGCATGGACACGCTCGTGATTGTATGGTTTACGGGTTAATTTCAGCGAGAATAAACTTCACGATTTACCGGCGGAGTTTTATTTATGCAGCGTCCTCTCTCTCATTATGTATTCTACATAAAGGTGAGGGTCCAGGTCTAATTGTTCGAGCTATACTGTGAAAAAAGTATGTCTGAAATTTCAACTACAGTAAAACCTCTCTATAACCGCCACTAAATTACATCAAGTATTTTGTATTTAGGGGCAGATGGCTGCTTAAAGCAAGGTGAAAGTAAAACTGAACGCTCCTATAGGAGCGTTCTGTTACTTTCACCTTGCTTTAAGCAACTACCTGCCTAAAATACCAACTAATTACAGGTAACACAATTTAATGGCTGTTATAGAGAGGTTTTACTGTACCTATCAAGTAGCAGATAGCAATATAAGGACTAAATGTCGTCTGGTGCAAATATTCTGTTTGTAAGATTGGACTGGCGGCTGCTTAATGCAGGCTTAAAGTAATGCAGAAGGTTACCAAAAGGAGCTGCATCATGCAGCCACCTCCTGGTGTGAAGAAAATCATTTTTTCTGTTGAATTCTCTTCAAAAATAAAGTCGGTGTCAAACAGTTTGGTTCCTGGTTAGATGCCAAGTTCCTTGGGGTCTCATCTGTCAAACAGTTTGGATCCTGGTTAGATGCCAAGTTCCTTGGGGTCTCATCTGGATCTAATCTGTTTGGAAAGGTTATGAAGCTTTCATATTGATACCTCTTATACTTTTCGAGTAATAAGCTACATTAAAGTTTTTGCACACCAACGACAACCACGACTACGACCCAGTGATCACAATAGCTCGACTTTTCTTCGAAACAGTAGAGCAATGAAAGGCTGCACAAAACAACTAGCTCGTATCCTTTATTCTTTATTTGTCCAATCTATGCTATGCTATATATTGTCCTATATGCTGGGCTGAAACAATACATTCCCAGAGTTACCATCAATGCATATAAAACAAGTGCAATAAAGAACATAGTTATAAACAGGTAAATATATGCATATCCATGGAGTGCTGTTATAACAAATACTATGACAGACTTGTTAGTCATAACTTATAATATACATGACCTGAACAACATGGAACTGTCTTAGCTATTAACTCTTCACTTGCTATTCGCGTCAATATACCTACCTGCAAATAGTGAAGACCCAGATGAGACAGCTCCTGCAGGAGCTGTCTCATCAGGGTCTGCACTATTTACAAGTTGATTGTGCAGCCAGTGCACTCCACAGCAGTGATTGCACAGCGAAATACTTGTATACAGTGAAGATATATTAATTATACAACAGGACATGGGTAAAGGAGAAATGTATTTTAATATTCAGCAAGAGAAGGGTTAACCCATTTGTAATACTCATTGATGCATGAGATATACATTATTACAAAACAATACATTTCATACATATGCAGCATTCCTTACCAGGTTGTAGACCTGCCCAGAATTACAAGCTCCCGCTCTGTCTATCTCTCTCTCTCTCCCTGGTGACATGCTAAGATTAGTAGTAGGTGTAAAAGAAGGACCATTCACCAAATACAACATGCAAGGGGTTAACGTAATTAGTTAACTCAGTCCGGTTTCATCAAAAATATAAAGTTATGTCAAACGCTTACTGTAGGTCAAACCGACACAAGACCGAAATGACACAGCAATAACGAACGAATGAAACAATTCACAAGCAATGTCAACAGAAATAGACATCAACTTATAATGATAAAGCCAATCTTCCAGCCACACCTTCCTTCTTTACACCACCACAATTATCGAACTCAAGAAGACACTCGACCGTTCCCAAACGACGATAACCAAAGAGTGACCAAGCAAGTGACCACTGAGACCAGAAACCGCACGAAAACCAAAAACCATCCGAATCAATCCAAACGATATCCAATCAGCAATCAGATAATTACATCATAATAGTTACAACCATCAAAATCAATCCAAATGATATCCAAACAGCAATCAGATAATTACATCATAATAATTACATTTATCTCTTCCAAAACAACGTCAGTGTCAAACAGTTTGGATCTGGTTAGATTCCAAGTTCCTTGGGGTCTCATCTGGATCCAATCTGTTTGGAAAGGTTAATTCACAAGTCCAGATAAGATTTGTAAATTAAAACATTTTCAACAAGCAATGTCGACACGACATCAAATCGGGTTTTCCTCCACTATTAACTGGCGATTTCTAAGTTCAAAGGGGCATAACTCCCAGAAAAATTGCAGAAGGAAAAATCCTCAACAATATGTATACATTGTATCTACATATTATGTCCATGCTACATGCAAGGTTTTATGAAAACCTGTTGAACAGTTTCAGGAGTTGCGCTTACAAAATTGGCAGCTGCCCGCCCGTCTACCATACATCACCATATAATCATAATAAAGGTCTTGGTAGAGAAACAAATGATTTATTCTCGAAAATATTTTAATTTACTCAAAGACTATTCTTTGGAGTGGTCACAACATAGGGTTTGGTGTTGTGACCACTCTTTAGAATTGTCTGGAAGTGAATTCTAAAGAGTGGTCGTAATATAGGTTTTTGTGGAGAAATAAAGAATTTTGAAATGGTGATATATTGGCAGACGAGCAGGCAGCTGCCAATTCACCAACGCTGGCCTGATTATTTCGTGTTTGTCCAGCTAAATTAAAACTTTTTGAAAAAAATAAAGGGCATTAACTCCAAAAGTTTGAAATCAAGTTATGGTTCTTATGTAGGGACCTTCTCCTTAATGAGATCTACCCATCATGTTGATACCTCTTATACTTTGAGTAAATTAGCTACATTAAAGATTTTGCACACACCCTAACAACGACAACTACAACTATGACCTAGTGATCACAACAGCTTGACGTTTCTTCAAAACAGACAAGCAAATAAATGAATCCATCTTCTGTACTCTGAGCAACTGTCCTCTGCTTAAATTCTACATGTATTTCTTTCTTTAACCCTATCCTCCATAAATATGCCTCTGTTATAGCCACTTTATGAAACCATTGTGATAAATAGAGCATTTATCACAATGGTTTAAACTACAAATTTCTAAAATTTTCCTTTTCTCTAGTTAATGCTCCTTTTTGGTAGATTTATTCAGTGGTTGGATCTAAAAATAGCCTATGAGGGAAATGGTTTAAACAGTGTCAGAATGACAAAAAGTGTGGATCCTGAGGAAACCGAGTTACTCGGCATCTCAACTGGATCCAAACTGTTTGCAAAGGTTGTCATAAGGTCGCTGATAGAGTAATGAAGTTTAGATTTTTCTGAAGAGAACCTTATACTAATGTTTTTATCTGGATCAAGTCTGTTTGCAATTTCCTTCACCAAATTTCCCCAGCATTCTAAAGGTAAGACCTGGGTCCAAGCTTATAAAACATCCGAGTCTGAGATCATTCTGAAGTATCTTGATTTGTTAGATGGTTGAGAATGATCTCAGACTCAAGCAAAATGATTTATAACATTGGGGCTAGGGCTTGATCTAATTATCGGACTCAAAATTATTCTCGAACATGTTACTTGGTATCCTGCTTTCACTAGAATCAAGTAAACGCATTTTGAGAATATTCTTCAGTCAACAGTTGGGGAATGTCAAGACCTTAATTAACTTTGCACGCTTAGACAAATGTCCCCTGCAATTCACGCTTTGCACGCTTAGACAAATGTCCCCTGCAATTCACGCTTTGCACACCTAGACAATTGTCACCTGAATTAACGCTTATGCAGACTCGATCAAGCTTAACCCTTTCCCTGTTCTATGTTTATTACAAATGTCAATACCTACTGAATATTCATAGACAAAATAGTAATAATGAAATATTAAAGGTGGAACATTGCTGCTATTTTAGAAAGTACAGAAACAGATTTATCAAATTCCATAAACAAACAGAGCAGACCCTGATCAGACGGCGTCTGATCTGGGTCTACTCTGTTTGCAGATGCGTGAAAACATATTTATATGAAGGAAAGGGTTAAAAAATATTGGCCGAGTGTCAAACAGTTCGGATCCTGAAGAGATACCATGTTACTCAGTGTACCATCACAATCCAAGCTGCTTGCTAATACGAGTTATTTTTTTCTGTTGAATTCTCTCAAAATATAGTCCGTGTCAAACAGTTTGAATCCAGATTAGATAACGAGTTACCTAGAGTCTTATTTGGATCTAAACCGTTTGCAAAAGTTATGTCACTAGCGTGCAAGGTGTTAAACCTTATCCTGTGGAAAGTCTACAATTTGGAACGTACAGTTTTAATCCTATACTCCATGAATATTGATGTAAGATATAATGACATCATGAATATTAATTTAGATCCATTTTTAAAATGACATGAACACAGAAATTTTGCTATGACAGAAACTGTAGTCACATCTATATTATTCATTAGCAAACAGAATGGATACTGATCAGATGGCTCATACGGGAGTCTTCTGATCCGAGTCTACACTGTCTCCCAAAGCATAGGAAGGAGTAGATCTATGGAATATCGGAATATGATTAAAAAAAATACAGAAAACTTAATACAAAGCTTATGTACAAAATTTCTTGTATAAAATGAAACTTCTTAACCCTTTCCCTCATATAAACATGTTTTCACACATTAGCAAACAGTAGACCCAGATCAGATGGCTCCTATAGGAGCCGTCTGATCAGGCTCGGCTCTGTTTGCTAAAGATATTTCCACAGGAGAAGGTTCATGATACAAACTACTTGAGGATCACTGGAAACACTGCAAGTACTGGAACTGTCAACCTGAAACATAGGAAAAAAAGAATAAATGACAAAGCAGACAAGTAACAGAAGCAATCCCATCCATACACATACAGCCCCACCCCTCCCCTACCCCCACACCCCAAAGGCATACTACCTAACAAGTGTGTGAAGCTTCATAACATTGGCATGAATATTGAAGTAGTAATGGCCAACAAAAAGTTTCCCAAAAACAAGAACGACAACAAAGTGGATGGCATAGTTATGACAATAGCCCCCCCCCCCTCCGCCCCCCCCCCCCCCCCCCCCCCGCTGGAAAAACAGACAAACAATCTGTAAATGGAATCTCTAAAATGTAGAATGGTTACCAAGTCAGCAATGTACCCAGTAGATGATGCTGATCTAAGTTGTTTGCAATTGACCGTTAGCTCGCGATCGGCAGGATTACGATTAACTCGCCCAGCCTATAGGAGCCGTCGAATCAGGCTCTGCTCTGTTTGCTAATGGAATTTGATAGATCTGTTCCTTTACTTTCTAAAATGGCTACAATGTACCACCTTCTATACATCATTATAACCATTTTGTTATGAATATTCAGTAGGTGTTGAACTTTGGAATAAACAGGGAAAGGGTTATAGGAGCCGTCTGATCAGGGTCTGCTCGGTTTGCTAAATATAGATATGATTTTACAGTTTCTGCCATGGTCAAACTGTCCCGTGTTAGTGTGCAATTATAAAAAAATAATCTAATCAATATTCATGATGTCATTATTTCTTACATGAATATTCATGGAGTAAAGGGTTAAAACCATGTATAAATTTTTTAATTGCTATGGCAACTGAGAATCAGATTCTGTAACATATATGCAAACACTGCAGACCCAGATATGACAGTAAATACTGCAACTCCCAGATCTGGGTCTACCCAGTTTACAAAGGCATAAAAAAGCCAGATTAAAGAGTAACGGGTTAAAAACATCCAACAAGAAGTTGTCATTTCGAAAAAATGCAGGTACAGTAAAACCTCTCTATAACGGCCACTAAATTACATAAAATATTTTGTGTTAAAGGCAGGTGGCTACTTAAAGCAAGGTGAAAGTAAAACAGAACGCTCCTATAGGAGAATTTAATGTCCGTAATAGAGAGGTTTTACTGTAATTTAAAAATACAAACTACTTGAGGATTACTGGAAACACTGCAAGTACTGGAACTGTCAACCTGAAAAATAGGAAAAAAGAATAAATGACAAAGCAGACAAGTAACAGAAGCAATCCCATTCATACACATACAGCCCCCACCCCTCCCCCGCCCTCCCCTACCCCCACACCCCCAAAGGCATACTACCTGAACAAGTGTGTGAAGCTTCATAACATTTGCATGAATATTCAAGAAGTAAAACTAGTGTGCGCTCAAACTCTGATGTGAAGCAAGATTTACTTGTAATTCATTCAAAACTACTGAACGAGTGTCATATAGCATGAGTACTGAGTTACTTGGCATCTCACATGGATCCAAGCTGTTTGCAGTTGACGGTTAACCCTTCGCTTGCTTTTCACGTCAATATACCTACCTGTAAATAGTGAAGACTCCTGTAGGAGCTGTCTCACCAGGATCTGCACTATTTACAAGTTGATTGTGCAACCAGTGCACTCCACAGCAGTGATTGCACAGCGCAATACTTGTACACAGTGACGATATTTGTAATTATACAACAGGGCATGGGTAAAGAAGGAGAGATGTATTTTAAAAATCAGCAAGCGAAGGGTTAAGTCGAGATCAGCAGGATTACGATTAACTCGTTCAATCTGGATCCAAAATGTTTGCACTAGTTATAACAATTCACTGCCAGTGTACCAATACTTAACCTCTTCCCCCATACATGTAAACTCTCTTTTATGCCTTTGCAAACAGCAGATCCAGTTCAGACCGCTCCTGTACACTTGACTACAGTTTCTATAAGTACCAAAAATGATGTAGCCGGGTAGAGATTGTGGCGAAGTTAGTTGAGAGGCTTTACTGTGTGGCTTGGTAGCTCAGTTGGTAGAGTGTTGGCATGATAAGCAAGAGGCCCTGTGTTCGAATCCCAGTCGAGTCACATCTTCACCATGTTACAATGTGAACACGCCATTACAAAAAAATCAGCTGATAAATATTCATGATGTCATTATTTCTTACATGAATATTCAACAGAGAAAGGGTTAATAGAGTGCCTACCATAACAGACTAGATTTGTGTTACACATTCTGTCGGTGTATACTGTAATTTACTGTATATGAACTGTATTTTTTAAATTCTATAAGGTTCATGAAAATTTAACAAAAAAACGGTGCAAATTTGAGTTTTTCATCTTAACCCATTCCCACTTATTGGCACCTTTTGACGCCTCTGTAAAGGTCACTTTATCACAATGATTTCAAAACTACACAATTCTAAATTGTTCCTTTTCTCTTGTAAATGCTCCTTTTTAGTAGACTTATTCAAAGAGGAAGGATCTAAAGACAGCCTATACGGGAGTGGCTTAAGTGATGGCAAAATAGGGTAAGTACTTGACTTCCTCCGGCTGCCATCTCCAGTAACCCATTCCCTCATAGGATATTTTTGACCATACCTGTTTAAACAAGAGAATCGGTAGAACCGATGGATGCTCCCCAACTGCAGACAAATTTTAAGTATAAAAATAACAAAGGGCAATAACTCTTTATGCAATAGAGAGTGATGGTTCTTGTGCACTGCACATCTCCTCATTGAGATCAATCTACCTATGAAGTTTCATGTTAATATCTATCACAGTTTTTTGTGACAAAGTTCGGACTAACCAACGGACGGACGGATGGACGGACGGACAAAGCTGCGACTATATGCTCCCCCAACACTGTTGTTGAGGAGCATAATAAATCTACTGGAAAGAAGTATTCTTTAGTAAAAAGGAAATTTCAGAATTGCTTAGTTTTAAAACCATTGTGATAAATAGAGCAATGTTTGCTCCTATGGAGCAAATGCTCTGTTTATCACAATGGTTTCAATAAATTACTTTTACAGA
This sequence comes from Azorinus chamasolen, assembly GCA_963576725.1. NCBI lineage: Eukaryota > Metazoa > Mollusca > Bivalvia > Cardiida > Solecurtidae > Azorinus > Azorinus chamasolen. The sequence goes on along the minus strand of OY755241.1, from coordinate 73,790,584 downwards.
GGTGTCAAAAGCTGTTATTAGGGAATAGGTATGATATTTGGTACTTGACTATGGTCTGTATGTATAACATGAAACAAAAACATTGAAAACACCCATGTCACCCAATTACTCTTAGCTTCTCTTCAGCCTGAAATATACCAAAGAATCCTGAAAAACAATTCTGAGTTAAACATACATGTAATTTGAGACCATTCAGTTATGTCTTGGAAAATGGAGAACTTTGGCAAACTGTTTACACAAAGACCAGTCACAACATGAGTATGCAGCATCTGATCAGGATCTACACTGTTACACAACATGCTATACCTCTAGCCTGTTTACAATTGTTCAAGGTCTCTTTTCCATGTGACTAGGAGTCTGGGAATTAATACATTTTAAGTATATTATTTAAATTAACGCTTTGCACGTCTAGATAATGTGTTTGCCACAGGCTAGTTTTAGACCCTGCCTCCTTGATGAATCTACTGAAAAGGGACTTTTACAGTAAACCCCCTCAAAACCAGATGTTCAAATAATTAATAATGTTGGTCTGTAAGACAGATAGCAGGTAAATGCAGGGTGAGTCATACAGGGAGCTCCCAAAGGGCTTTCTGCACGACTTTCACGCTGTTTTAAGCAGCCATCTGCCTAAAAAGATCTAAATTCTTCTTTATTAAAATTTTGGTATAGAAGGGTTGTACTGAACCAGAAAAAATGGAAGTTTTAGAATTGTGTAGTTTTGAAACCAATGTAAGAAACAGAGCATTTGTTCCTATGGAGAAAATGCTCTATTTATCAAAATGGTAGAGGCGTCAAAAGGCATCAATATAAGGGAATGGGTTGACCCTTATCCAGCTGTGAGAAGATTGTCTGCTCAAAGAATTGTCTGCAATTTTGACTATAGTAAAACCCCTCTTAACTGGAATTCTAATAGATAATGATTTAGATACTTTTAAGCAGGTGACTGCTTAATGCAGGTTGATCAGGTTGAAAGTCATGTAGAAAGCTACGGTGACCTCCTGCGTGACCTTTACCCAGCATTAAGCTCCCACCTGTCTCGAAGACTGATATTTATATTAAATTTCTCAACCAGTTCAGATTGTTTTACTGTACTTTAGACTTGATAAAACCTTTGAGAAAATATTTGATCATGTGTCAGACAGATTGGATCCTGATGAGACACCAAATTGCTCTCTATCTTATACAGATTTAAACTGTTTGCAAATGGGAGTAGGGTTGTGGATGTTTTAACACATTTGTAAACAGAGTAGACCCAGATCAGATGGCTCCTGTAGGAGCCATCTGATCAGGGTTTGCTCTGTTTGCTAATGGAATTTGTTTCTTTAGTTTCTAAAATGGCTTCAATGTTCCACCTTCCATATTTCATTATAATTATTTTGTCAAAGAACATTCAGTAGGCATGGAAATTTGGAAAAACAAACAGAACGGAGAAAGGGATAATCCTTCTATTGAATTCTCTTCCAATATAAAGTCAGTGTCAAACGGTTTGTATCCTAATCAGATGATGAGTTACTGGAGTCTCATCTGGATCTAAACTGTTGACAAAGGTTACCATAAATATGTCACTAGAGTGCAAAGCGTTCAACCTTATCCTGTGGAAAATCTCCAATTTGGAAATGACAGTTTTAACCTTTTACTCCATGAATAATCATGCAAGAAATAATGATGTCATGAATATTCATGCAAGAAATAATGATGTCATGAATTTTGATTAGATTCAATTTTATAATGGCATATGGACAGTGGAAAATATGGCCTTGACAGAAATGATAGTGATATCTATGTTTCGTAAGCAATCAGAGCAGACCCTGAACAGACGGCTCCTATACAGGAGCTGTTCAATCTGGGTCTACACTGTCAAGACAGAGAAAGGTGTATTTAAGGAGTAAAAAGGTTAAATTTAAAAGATAGAAAGTATTATAGATAATTTAGCCCAAACTTATTTATGAAACAGTTTTCCATTTAAGTTATTATCCGTAGTAGAATGAAACTTGCTCGTAACCCATTACTTCATGAATATTCATTTAACCCTTTCCCTGTTCTATGTTTATTTCATTTTTCAGTACCTATTGCATATTCATGGTCGAAATAGATATAATGAAATATGTTAGGTGGGACATTGTAGCCATTTTAGAGAGTAAAAACACAGATATTTCAAATGCTATTAGCAAACAGGGTAGACCCTGATCAGACGACTCCTCTAGGAGCCGTCTGATCTTGGTCTACTCTGTTTGCAAATGCGTGAAAACACGTTTATATGAGGGAAAGGGTTAAAACTCCATCTATTTGGAATATTAATAAATTCTTGTATTAAAACTATACAAAAAGATATTACTATAGCAACAAAGAATCAGATGTGTAACATAATGCAAACATTGCAGACCCAGATCAGATAGCTAATACTGGAACTGTCAGATCTTGGTCTACTCTGTTTGCAAAGATGTGAAAAAAGTCCATAAAGTAAAGGGTTACAAACATGTGTTAATCTAAATTTTCTGCATTTGTTTTATTTCCACAGAAAAAGGTTCAAAATACAACTTACTTGAGGATTACTGGAAACACTGCACTGGTACTGCAACTGTCAACCTGCAATATAGAGGAAAAGAGTTAGACAAGAACCAGAAGTAATCACATTCACACACATACAGAACCCACACCCCACCCCCATCCCCAAATATATCACATGATTATGCACAACCGTATCCGTACCCCCCCCCCCCCCCCACACACACACCATCCCTTCCCCACCCCCACCCCTCCCAGTATACTGGGAGAGACATACTTATGGAAAAGGCTTCTGAAAACTAAGTGAAGAATGGGACATGAAAGAATAACAGCGACTTCTTAAGTCAGCCATATACTAGAACTCGAACTAAGATATGAAGCAAGCTTTACATATTTGCAATTCATTCTAGCTTTTGAGAAACTACTGAAACTACTTTCTTTCCTTTCTCTTCAAAAATAAAGCATCAAACAGATGCAGATGCCGTTAAAAAAAATTCAGTACCATATCTGGAGGCAAACTGAACAAAATGACAATTTGCTGCTCGTGTACAAAGAGTTACCTGATACAAACTATACTACATCTACCCGAAATATTGGGTGACAAACTAAAGCAAATAGTGTAGATCCAGATCATACTGCTCCTCGAACATTTTGATCAGGGTTTGCCCTATTTGTAATTCCATAAGATCCATGTAAAGTTAATCAGTGTCCTAATAGTTCCGGTAAATACAGTATACATCCAACTAGAGCTGCCATGTCTAGTAAGATGCGTGGTACTTGAACACGGCCTGCGTGCAACATGAAACAAAAACATGGAAAGTATCCACATCACATTACTCTTCATTCTGAAATGTAAAGAAGAAATCTGAAAAACAATACTCAGTTAAGCATACATGACATTTGAAACCATTTTGTGACTTGGGAAAGGATAACTCGGACGTCGGAAAACAGTGTACACCGAGACCAGCCACACTATTAGTATGCAGCATTTGATCAGGGTCTACTCTGTCTCACAATATGCTACACCTCTAAACTGTTGATCAGGGTCTACTCTATCTCACAATATGCTACACCTCTACACTGTTTACAAATGTCCAAGGACACGTTTCTCCATGTATGTGGTTAAGACAACATGAGTATTTGTTGCACGCTATGGACGAATTTGTGATTAACTATATGCAAACAGCTTTGATCCAGATTGTGATATGGAGTACCTCAGCATCTCCTCAAGATCAGATCAGTATTTTGAAGGGAAATATTGTCTGCAGACAACGTCTTTTAGACAAAACTTACTGAGTATGCAAATAATTCACACATGTCAGCTGATCAAAAAGTGAGTGAGAATCTGTAACTCCCACAGATCAATGTCAATATCATATACAAGGTAAGTAAGAATCTGTAACTGTCCCACAGAGTAACTGTTAGACTTACTGTTTGCCTTAACTGTAAATCAAACTTTAATCTGATAGACACATCTTTAGACGCCTTTGCAGATAGAGTAGACCTAGACTGGATGTTTCCAGTAGGAGAAATCGGATCAAGGTACGCCATTTTGCGTAAGGATTATATTTATATTTTATTTACATTTATTTTTATCTTTATTCTATTTATTTATTTATTTATATTTATATATATTTTACAGATTCTGTCAAGGTAAAAATATAGTGTTATAAGCCTTCATAAAAATTCATCTGATTACTATTCATGATGTCATTTCTTACATGAATTAATCAGGAAAAGGGTCAAGTAGGCTCTACACTGTTTGACAACTGCCTGTAGTATGCCAAGCAAAACTTCTCGGCTACTGAGGATCCAGGCTAAGTAAATACTATTGGCAACTTTGTTAACCCTGCCATTGTGAGACGTTCGAGAATAGATATGACCATTTCAAAAAATGGCATTATTGTTACAGTGCGTTTGACCTAAGGAAGATATGTCACAGAAACAGTCAGCAAATCAGATTGTGTCATCAATAAATATATGTGCAGAATATGCCAAGCACAGAGTCCTTGCAAGGTACTTGGATATCAAGTACACTGAGCAAGTTTGGTGAAAATTGGACAACTCCTTGAGGAAGTACTGTGCAGAAACCATTTGGCTATTCATATTGCAGCAGCCTAAGTGAAAATGCCCATAATTGTCACAAAAAAGGACTGAAATTGCAAAAGAACCCATGCGAAGTACTTGGATATCAAGTACACTGAGCAAGTTTGGCAAAAAATGACCATTCTTTAGGTCATATTGCGCGGAAACCAATTGGCTAATTGCAGCTGCCTAAGTGAAAATGCCCGTAATTTAAAAAGAATCAACAAAAGTTCCTGAAAACAGAAACCATTCAAAGTACTTAAATATCAAGTACACTTAGCAAGTTTGGTGAAAATTGAACCATTCCTTGAGGAGATATTGCACAGAAACCAATCAGCTATTCTGATTGCAGCAGCCTAAATGAAAATGCCCGTAATTTTCCAAAAATGAGTGGAAATTACTGAACACAGAAACCATATGAGGTACTTGGATATCAAGTACTCTGAACAAGTTTGATGAAAATTGGACGATTCCTTGAGGAGATATTGCGTGGAAACAAATCATATAATTATATTGAAGCTGCCTAAGTGAAAAGTTTCAAAAAAAATATGTGTAGAAATTGCATTGCCGAACATAAATCTCATGCAAGGTACTTGGATATCAAGTACAATGAGCAAGTTTGATGAAAATTGACCATTGCTTGAGGAGATATTACGCCAAACAAAAATATGGACAGAAGGACAGGCTAACTACTATAGGGCACTGCACTCAAGACCAATGAAGTTTCATGTTGATACCTGTTATAGTTTTTGTGTTATGCTCCGGACAAAGTTTATGTATGAAAAATAACAAAGGGCAGTAACTCCTGAATTATGCAAAAGAGAGTGATGGTTCTTGTGCACTGCACTTCTCATCATTAAGATCAATCTACCTATGAAGTTTCATGTTGATATCTATTACAGCTTTTGTGTTATGCTCTGGACAAAGTTTGGACGGGCGAACGGACAGACAAAGCGGCGACTATATACTCCCCCAACACCGTTGTTGGGGAGCATAAAAATATGGACATGAAGATGGAGATGAAGATGTTCAATGAATGAAATGACAATGATCATGAACTATTTTTTTGTGTTTTTCTATTTTTTGTATTTGTTTTTGTATTTTTTTCTATTTTGCACGTTTTTATTTGGTTTTATTTTTTAATTTTTTTTGTGTATTTTTCATTTTTTATGAAAATGATATATTATCCATTTACTCCATGAATATTTATTGAGAAATAGTGCATATATGAATATCAATTAACTGTATTTTTGTAATGGCACTATGAACAAAAGGAATACTTATCAGTGGCAGAAACTAAATAATCATTTATATTATGTCACCAGCAAACAGAGCACAGACCCTGATCAGACAGCTCCTCTAAGAGCTGTCCAATCTGGGTCTACTCTGTTTGCATGGTGTAGAAAGGCGTATTCATGGAGTAAAGGGATAATGGACAGATCACATTGAAGAATCATAGCTGACAAGTCATACAGGCACATGTGATTCACAACATCCAATACCATTTCCAAAGTAATCAGACCGAAAACAAGATCTTAATGTTTAAAAATAAGACTGAAGACAAGATCTTAATGTTTTAAAATTAGACTCTGAAGACAAGATCTTGATGTGTTAGAACTGTTCAGTAAATGGTAAATTTAGCTATAAACTATTATAAAACTATGGTACCAGATTTTATGAATCACCAAATAAATACATAAAATGCAAGCTCCACTGTTAACAAAATTCAACATATTGACGTCTGCAGGCCGATGGTGAATTTGTGATTACCTATATATTAACCCATTCACTCATAGGCTATTTTAGATCCAACCACTTTGAATAAATCTACCGAAAAGGAGCATTAAGTAGAGAAAAGGAAAATTTTAGAATTTTGTAGTTTGAAACCATTGTGATAATTAGAGCATTTCCTCCTATAGGAGCAAATGCTCTAGTTATCACAATGGTTTCAACAGGTGATTTTTACAGAGGCGTAGAAAGGCGCCAATATGAGAGAATGGGTTAACCACCAGATTGTAGATTTTATATTAAGAGAGATCTGAAAAAAAGAAAACAATAGTGAAATGTAGCAGACGACATTTTTTGCAGACGGCAATTAGTTAGCATGATCAGATATAAATAGACATGTGACAAAACACAGCTGAATATGTATGTACACCAAATAAGTGCTCCTACCACGTGATCTTACTTCATATGGAATGACCATAGTAAGAAATCTATAAACCTGTTAGCCGTATACCATGGCCATACAGAATGACTGCTGTGAGATACTTGTTAGCCATATAACATGGCCATATGGTATGACCACTGTAAGTGATCAATAATCCCGTTAGCCACATATGATAGCCATACGGAATGACCGCTATAAGATCTATAAACATAAATCTGTTGGATCGATAGCCATATAACATGGCCATACGAAATGACCACTGTTAGAGATCCATAAACAAACCCTTTAGGTCATAACATGGTCATAAAGAATGGCCACTAAACCCGATCTGTAAACATAGACCTGTTAGAGAGCTATATAACATGGCCGCACAGAATGACCACTGCTAGAGATATCTATAAACACAGACCCGTTACACAGCCATATAACATGGCCATACGAAATGACCACTGCTAGAGATATCTATAAACACAGATCCGTTACACTGCCATAAAACATGGCCATACGAAATGACCACTGCTAGAGATATCTATAAACACAAACCCGTAACACAGCCATATAATATGACCATACGAAATGACCACTGCTAGAGATATCTATAAACACAGACCCGTTACACAGCCATATAACATGACCATACGAAATGACCACTGCTAGAGATATCTATAAACACAGACCCGTTACACAGCCATATAACATGGCCATACGAAATGACCACTGCTAGAGATATCTACAAACATAGACCAGTTAGACAGCCATATAACATGGACTTAGAGAAATACCACTGTAAAAGATCAATAAACATAGACCTGTTAGACAGCCATATAACATTAACCTGTTAGACAGCCATATAACATTAACCTGTTAAACAGCCATATAACATTAACTTGTTAGACAGCCATATAACATTAACCTGTTAAACAGCCATATAACATTAACTTGTTAGACAGCCATATAACATTAACCTGTTAGACAGCCATATAACATTAACCTGTTAGACAGCCATATAACATTAACCTGTTAAACAGCCATATAACATTAACTTGTTAGACAGCCATATAACATTAACCTGTTAAACAGCCATATAACATTAACCTGTTAAACAGCTATACAAACAGGTGATAGAGTATGACTACTGTAAGAAAGTCATACAAACGAACAATACGGAATGACTACTGTAAGACAGCCGTACAAACTGACAATACGGAATGACTACTGTAAGACAGCCATACAAACTGGCAATACGGAATGACTACTGTAAGACAGCCATACAAACTGGCAATACGGAATGACTACTGTAAGACAGCCGTACAAACTGACAATACGGAATGACTACTGTAAGACAGCCATACAAACTGGCAATACGGAATGACTACTGTAAGACAGCCATACAAACTGGCAATATGGAATGACTACTGTAAGACAGCCATACAAACTGGCAATACGGAATGACTACTGTAAGGCAGCCGTACAAACTGGCAATATGGAAAGATTACTGTAAGACAGCCATACAAACTGGCAATATGGAATGACTACTGTAAGACAGCCATGCAAACTTGTGATACTGTAAGACAGCCATATAACAGACAATATCCTATATTATAGATACACATGTTGTCCATTTAAACACTGGACACATTTGTAATTGCAAACAGTTGATCCAGAAGATCATAAAGATCCAACCCATGTGTTTAAAAGAACAGTCCATTGATAATGCTATATTTATTCTCTTTTTGATACTGCAACAAGAAACATAATTCAAATTATTGTAAAAATATCAATTGTATAATTTTTATTGTAATTATTATTATTCTAATTATCATTATTAACCTTAACATATGTATATAGTATCTTCCTAGTTCCAGGCCATTAAATACAGGGACGAAAAGAGATAGAAAGAGTTATGGAAAACTGGCTGAAAAAAATGTAATCCATTGTCTTCAACTCAGTTTGTTAGTAAGGAAAAGAAAAAAATCCCCGTTTGTTATAAAAGTGGTAGACAGTGGGGAATGCAACTGACCTATAAAAGACTAGGCAAAAATGAAGCCAGTGAATCCAGCCCTTGACATAGGAGCCTGTTTCACTCTCAGTGGTCCATACAACCCCTACCCTGTGTAGAGATTACAGCAGCAGTTATGAGGCCATACATACGCACAACAGTGTGATACAAGTACCTGTATCTCAAGCCAGACCAGGTCACTTTTACCTTGTCAAAATAGGACAGTAAAATATAACTTACCTTGTTTATCAACTTATTTGTTCTTTAACATTTTTTTTCTATTTGATTATATATTTATTTATTGTTAATTCCTTTATTTTTCCCTTTCATAATTCTTCTCTCTTGATATGTTACATAAGCTTTCGTTATTATTGTATGAATGACCACTGCTAGAGATAGACCTGTGAAACAGCCATATAACATGGCCCTAGAGAAATACCACTGTAAAAGATCAATAAACATAGACCTGTTAAACAGCCATATAACATGAACCTGTTAGACAGCTATACAAACAGGTGATAGAGAAACACTACTGTAAGAAAGCCATACAAACTGGCAAGACTGAAAGATTACTGTAAGACAGCCATCCAAACTGGCAATACTGAAAGACTACTGTAAGACAGCCATACAAACTGACAATACGGAATGACTACTGTAAGACAGTCATACAAACTGGCAATACGGAACGACTACTGCAAGACAGCCATACAAACTTGTGATACTGAAAGACTACTGTAAGACAGCCATACAAACTGACAATATGAAAATACTACTGTAAGACAGCCATACAACCTGGAAATATGGAATGACTACTGCAAGACAGCCATACAAACTGACAATACGGAACGACTACTGTAAGACAGCCATACAAACTAACAATATGGAATGACTACTGTAAGACAGTCATACAAACTGACAATACGGAATGACTACTGCAAGACAGCCATACAAACTGACAATACGGAATGACTACTGTAAGACAGTCATACAAACTGACAATACGGAATGACTACTGAATGACAGCCAAACAAACTTGTGATACTGAAAGACTACTGTAAGACAGCCATACAAACTGACAATATGGAAATACTACTGTAAGACAGCCATACAACCTGGAAATATGGAATGACTACTGTAAGACAGCCATACAAACTGACAATATGAAAATACTACTGTAAGACAGCCATACAACCTGGAAATATGGAATGACTACAGTAAGACAGCCATACAAACTGACAATACGGAACGACTACTGTATGAAGCCATACAAACTGGCAATACGGAATGACTACTGTAAGACAGCCATACAAACTGGCAATATGAAATGACTGCTGTAAGACAGCCATACAAACTTACAATACGGAATGACTACTGTAAGACAGTCATACAAACTGACAATACGGAATGACTACTGTAAGACAGCCATACAAACTGGCAATACGGAATGACTACTGTAAGACAGTCATACAAACTGACAATACAGAATGACTACTGAATGACAGCCATACAAACTGACAATACGGAATGACTACTGTTAGATTAGATTGCCATACAAACTGGCAATACGGAATGTCTACTGTAAGATTAGATTGCCATAAAAACTGACAATTTGGAATGACTACTGTAAGATTGCCATAATACTTACAATATGTTAATAAGAAACTGCGCTTACAAAATGTTCCATGTAAAAATTTGCAATGTCCCATAACTCTGCAGAAAATCATCAAACCTGAACAGGAATAAGATAAGCACAATTAGACATAGTCCTGATCAATCCAAGGTAGTTTCATGAAAATCTGAAGAAGGATTTTTGAGAAACCGCGTGGACAAAAGTTTCCATGTAAAATTTCAATGTCCCATAACTCTTTTTTATTAAAAAATTCCATGTAAATATCATCAAACAGGAATACGATATGCACAACTGGGCATGGTGGGGATTAATCCTATGAAGTTTCATGAAAATGCAACCCAAGGTTTTGAAGAAACCGTGTGGTTTTCCATGTAAAAATTGCAAAGTCCCATAACTCTGCAGAAAATCATCAAACCTGAACAGGAATAAGATAAGCACAACTAGACATAGTGCTGATCAATGCTATGAAGTTTCATTAAAATCTGATAATAGGATTTGGAGAAACCGCGCAGACAAAATTTTCCATGTAAAAATTTCATAGTCCAATAACTTTGCAGAAAATCATTGAACCGGGGCAGGAATACCATAGTCACAACTAGGCATTAATCCTATGAAGTTTCATGAAAATGCGACCAAAGGTTCTGGAGAAACCGCGCGGACAAAAAAATTCCATGTAAAATTTCAAAGTCCCATAACTCTGCAGAAAATTATCAAACTGGAACAGGAATAACATATGCACATACAGGCATGCTGCTGATCAATCCTATGAAGTTTCATGAAAATCTGATGATAGAATTTGGAGAAACCGTGCAGACAAAGTAAAATCGGCCAGACGGCCTGACAGATAGACGGACGCCACAAACAAAATCAAAATTTCTCCCCAGTATACTGGGGGGGGGGGGGGGGGCACATAATAAGTGAAGTACCTAGTTATAGTCTACTTTCAGTCCAAAGGACCACTCAGCAGACTGTACATTTACTTCCCTGGTTAGTGAGTCATTCACCTAAAATATTGAGCACTGCTAACATATGGCGCAATCACGGTCCTATGACCATCACAGGTACCCAATTTAACCCTGGGGTGGAGAGGTGTGTGTGGGTGACACTAAAAAGCATCTCTGAAATTTCCGGGAGGAACCGGTACTCCAACTTGGTGGTTAAGTGCGTTACCACTTGACCACCGCACACCACATCGCATTACAGCAAGCTAGTAGTAGACAACATACTCAGTGTACAACATATCAGCTGCATCTGTAAATTTAATACTAAATATCTGTGGAACATGTTCAGTTTACCCTTTACTTCATGATATTCACGTGAAAATAATCACTGGATGAATGTTACTTAACTAGAATATCTGTATAAATATTACTTAACTAGAATCACTGTGTGAATAGTACTCACTGTATAAATATTACTTAACTAGAATCACGATCAATTTATCAATTTATCAACTAAACTTCTTTCACATGAAAAAAAAAAGAATTTTGATCTGAGAAAAGACTGTATAATCATATCTATTATTCCAAAAGCAAGAAGAGCAGACCCCAATCATAACTTTTAGAGGAACTTTCTGAGCTAGGTCAACTCTGTAAATGCAAATGCCTATAAATGCCTATAAATGCCTATAAGTGCCTATAAATGCCTATAAATGCCTATAAATATACATGAAGCAAAGGGCTAACAGTGGAGCTTACATTTGTATGTATAAATACCTGTATGAGCCCCCATACCTCAGCTTCTTGAGCCTGATGATGAAGAAACATTCACCGTCTTCTACTGTAAGACGGCAAACGTCGCTTTCTCCGGAATGATGGCAGACCACCTGTAAAAAAACAGGAAAAGAATTGTAAGTAAATAGAACCGAAATCAACCTATAGTCATTAACCCATTACCTCATAGACTATTTTTAGATCTCACCTCTATAAATGTATCTACAATAAAGGAGGATTAACGAGAGAAAAGGAAACTTTTAGAATTCTTTAGTTTTACAGAATTTTCAAAAGGCATCCATTTCAGGGTTTGGGTTAACAGGACCCTGTGTTCTAGAACTGCTACAGAAGATACTTTTGGCAGCCATTAACCCATTACCACATAGGCTATTTTAGATCCTATAGCCGTTAACCGATTACCTCATAGGCTATTTTAGAACCTATAGCCGTTAACTCATTACCTCATAGGCTATTTTAGATCATATAGCCATTAACACATAACCTCATAGGCCAGTTTAGATCCTATAGCCGTTAACCGATTACCTCATAGGCTATTTTAGAACCTATAGCCGTTAACCCATTACCTCATAGGCTATTTTAGATCCTATAGCCGTTAACCCATTACCTCATAGGCTATTTTCAGATCCAATCTCTTTGAATGGATAGAATAAAAAGGCACATTTACTAGAAAACAAACATTTTTCAATTGTATAGTTTTGAAACTACTGAAATCCTAGGTAGCAAATTCTCTATTTATCACAATGGTTTCAAAAATTCAATTTTACAGAAGCTTCAAAAGGTATTAATTTCAGGGAACCACTTCTTGAAACCATTGTGATAAATAGAGCACTTGCTCCTATAGGAGCAAACACTTTTAATGCTCTATTTATCACAATGGTTTCAAACTACAAAATTCTAAAATTTTACTTATCCCTAGTAAATGCTCCTTTTGGGTGGATTCATTCAAAGAGGTTGGGTCTAAAATACCCTATGGAGGAAAGTGTTAAATGAAGAAAAGGGTTAAAACTTCAATCCGAGAAACCTCCGTCTTTAACAAAACCCATGCTTGATTCTATTATTCCACTTCAGGATCTGCTCCATTAGCTTATGCATCTGATATAACACATATAGCACAGGCTGTTTTTATATATATATATATATATGTGTTTATATACATTGACAATTATCAAAATTCAGATAATTACTTCAAGACTTTTTGTCTAAGGCAAACTAGAAGGTAGTCATGGACTTGTAGTAGAATAAGATCTACATAAACACAAAGAGCAGAACCTGACCAGGTAGCTGTTTGATCAGGGTCTATTCTGTTTGCAAAGCTTCTAAAGGTAACTTTTAACCCTTTCGCTGCCAATGCCGGATCAGTGATAACCTATGCAAACAGTTTGGATCCAGACGAGACGCCGAGTAACTCGCCGAGTAACTCGGCGTCTCATCAGGATCCAAACTGCTTGTTGCTGTTACTGTGTTTTTGAAACAAAAATTAAGAAAATCAAAAGAAACCCGGTGCGATACCCTACTATTATTATCAACCGAGTTTCTCTGGCTCTCTTTGGTGCCCAGTGTAAAGCACTGATACATCGGACCTTGGTTTATAGTCTCGTCCGAAGACTTGGTCCAGCAGGGGATAAATTACGAGGTAAACATCTCTCAACATGTATCATACCATATTTATCTTCATTAATATTCATGAAAAAAATGATGACATGAATTTTATAGCCAAAGCAAACAAGAGGGTCATGATGGCCCTGATATCACTCACCACAAGAAGATTTTCAAAGTTTTTACTATATGTTTCTATAGAAAACTGGCCACCCCTGGGGCGGGACCAATTTCGACCATAGGGGCATAATTTATATAAATTTTGTAGAGGACCGGAACATGATGCTATATACCAAATATGAAAGCTGAGAACTTTCCAGTTTCAGGGCAGAAGATTTTCACTATATGCTTCTATAGAAAACTGGAAAAATTATTGACGACGGATTACGCACACCAATGGACCGCAGACATAAGGCGATAATAAAAGCACATCCTGAGCAATTCGTGCTCTGGTGAGCTAAAAACTGTACAATCAGAACTACACTATTCCATAAAAAACAGCAGACCCTGATCAGATGGCCAGTACAGGAGTCATTTGATCTGGGTCTACTGTTTGCAAAGCATATTTATGGAGTAACGACACTAAGTCAAATGGCTTGTGTAACTGAATATAACTACTGAATTGGCATTTACAACCAGTATAGACACAGATCAGGATCTACACCATCCTAAAGCTTATTAGGCCTTTTCATATTTAATGTCTGAATACAGAATGGCTAAATTACACATAAAGTTAAAAGAAATATTTACCTTTCACCAAACTGCCATTCCTGTTAGATGCCCTCAGTGGCCGCCCACGTCTCGAGCACCTAACAGGAACGACAGCAGGATCCTCATGTTCTGCCACATTCCGGTCATTAGGCTCAGGAAGCTGGGGCGGCTGGTCCTCCTCAATCCTGCGTCTCTTCAAAGGGGCGTTTAAGTCGGATGAATCTTCAGCAGGCCTCTTCACGCGAGGATGAAACAGACCCGGAGGATTGGCTGGAGCAAGAGAAGGCTGGGACGAAGTACCAGGAGTAGGAGGTGGTGGGATAGAAGGAGCACCCTCCATCCCATTCACCTCCATGTCCTCATACTTCCTCTCAACCCCCTCAGCTTCCTGCCTTACACCCACGTCTTCCTCCACCTCCATCTCCTCATAGGCAGGTGATGTAGGTGGTGAAATAGTGGGTGCCTCTCCGTGTCTGTTGCTTCCTCCTCCTCCAGGGGCAGTAACATTACCTGAAGGAGTATGTCGAAGACTACTGTAGGGACCCTGGTAACCTCGTCCCTGTAGGCGTATGGTCAGCAAACCAAAGGCAAGTTGGTCATATTCAGCCAACTGACTGGGGCTGGGGTCAACATAGGGCCTATCCAAATTCCTACCAAAGATACCTAGAGCCGGAGTATTGTGACCTTTTTCCGGCAAAGCATGGCGCCACGGACCAGCGAAGGCTGCAGCATGCAGTGGTTGCGAGGCCAAACGCAACTCATGAGAAACATTAGGAGCAGGGGAAGGTGCAGAGAGGGTGACACAGGAATGGGTCTCAGACCTGGAAATAGACAACATAATGTCTATTAGTTACTATTCTAGAAAGTCTAAAAATGTAATGACCACTGTTCTTGATCCTTTGTTACATAGATTTTAGTTTGTTTATTGTCATTATCAGAATTTGTGTTTGAGGAAACTGATCAAACTGCTCACCTGAGACAATGGATCAGGTACTCTATTGCACACAAGACTATAAGTCCTGACAGATTATATTTCAGGAATTACAAGAGTTTTTTGCACTCTACTCAATGGGTCATCTATGGAGTCTTTCTTCAAAATTATCACCATAGCCATGTACGAAATTTGATTTGATGGCCATGTTGTTGTTTTTTTTATCAACATTAATGACTAACTAGTAAAGGGACACCTAAGAAACATTTCAGTAAAACTTTACTGAAATCCAGCCATCATTTCAGAAGATTTTTGAAATGTTCACCAAAGTCAATTTAGGAAAACAGTCCCACTCCTGCTGGCTATATACTTTAACAAATCACAATGCACTTCATATGGTTTGAACAATTTGGTTAATAGTCAACAAAACAAATTCTTGCAAACTTATTTTGAAATCTGCATTGTGGTTTCAAAGGAGAAGTTATTGAAATTTCCGCTGTTGCTATAGAAAGTCAGCCCCACCCATAACTGACATGTTTTAACCCTTTATCATGAATATTAAAAATAAGTTTTGGTCATAGCAGAAACTGGAATTATATCTATATTATACAATAAGCCAACGGAGCAGACACTGATCACACAGCTCTTACAGGAGCCTTCTGATCTGCATCTACTCTATTTGCAAAGCTGTAGAATAGCGTATTTAAGAATCGCAAGCATTTGGTAACATTTCTGCAAACCTATATTAGGGTCTGCTCAGTGGTTTCATCAGATTTGTTTTTATATTTTCACCCTAGCTATAATAGGAAAATTAGCTTCACCCTTTTCCAAATCACAATTCTCACACTTTTGGCAGACTGTCACAAGTGACTGAGGCGTTTAACCTTTTCCCTGTTCTATTCGTATTCAAAATTTCAATACCTACTGAATACTCATGGACAAAATAGCTATAATGAAATATGGAAGATGGATCATTGTTACCATTTCAAAAACTAAAGAAATAGATCTATAAAATTCCATAAGCAAACAGTAGACCCTGATCAGATGGCTCCTATAGGAGCCCTCTGCTCTGGGTCTACTCTGTTCGCAAATGCGAGAAAACACGTTTATATTAGGGAACGGGTTAAGATGCTTTATCCTTTCCATTTATAACGAACATTTATGTTTGAAATTATCACTTTTTGGGGTTTGGATTTTTGGGGTTGGACAAACTGTAGGATTCAATATATATATATTCACAAGATGTATTCATGCAGTAATGGGTTAAGTAAACTCAAATGATGACAATGGACACAGCACTGACGCAATAGCTAATCTTCAGCACTTCATACTCAGCTGAGATAAAAATAGTCTTTCTGCTGAGCTTTCATTCTGCTTAAGTAGTAATGTGCCTAAACAATTCCAGTTTGGAGGAGTTCTACTAAGCCAGTCATAATGCAACAGTAATGTGCCTAAACAATTCCAGTTTGGAGGAGTTCTACTAAGACAGTCATAATGCAGATGCGACTTTAACCCTTTTCCTCATATAAACATGTTTTCACGCAATTGTAAACAGAGTAGATCCAGATCCTATACGAGCCGTCTGATCAAGGTCTGCTCTATTTGCTAATAGAATTTGATAGATATGTTTCACCTTTCATGTTTTAAATGATAACTTTTTTATCTACATTGTATGAATATGAAGTTGCTTTTGAAATTTGGAATAAACATTGAACTGGGAAACAGTTACAATATAGTCGCAGGTTCCGAGTACCATGTACAACTTATAATGCATGAACTGAAGTTTTACTTTTCAACTCTGCAGCATTTTAACAGGAAGTATATGAATACGATCTTCCTTTGTGTGTTTCAGGCATCCTGAATATTCGGATATACAGTTAAACCGAGATATCTTGAACCCATATACATGTACCAGTATTCCGGTAACTTGAACTTAAGCATGACTCAAACTAAAAGTTCGGCCCTTTCGAATTTAACAATTCAGAATTGCTCTAAGATGTATCAATATGCAATTATGCATATCTAGAAACAACATGTGACAGCTTAATGCAGATTGAGAGTAATGATGAAAGTTCCTAAAGGGGCTTTCAGCATTACTTTAAACCTGCATTAAGATTTGAACTTGAGAATTTGTCCAGGTAAGAAAACCGATAACTCAAACTTCTGTTATTTCGAAGTAATTTCTATCGTCCCTTGAAGTTAGAGATATCAAAGTTCAACTGTATTCTGGATTGAAATACTGCATTTCAGTAAGTACAATTTATTAACAGCAGAATCTAGTGTCTACCAATATATGGAGATTATATATGCAGTATTGATAGTATCATATACCTACAAACTGCTCCAGGGAAGCACTATACACGCACCTCCATAAAGGTGAAGATGAATAGCTATTGTTATATGCGGTACATTCTATAATATACTTTAATGCCAAACAAACGTAAAACAAAATGGTTACCATAGTTATCCAAACTATTCTGTAGATGAGCAAATAGTGTCAAAACTTAGGCAAATAGTACAGACTCAGACCAAAGTTCTCGTTCAGGAAGTTTGATCTGGTTTTACACTATTTTCAATTCAAGTACTTCAGCTTCATAAAACAGTGGAAAGGGAAGGAAAGGTGCAGGGCTGTACGTTAACAGTTGTCCGGTTGCCCAGAGCAACCTAAATGGTGGATGGAACAACTTGTACACCCTAATGGTTGTCCGTTTGGGCAACCAGAAAATTCGTAGTGAGGTGTAAACCAAATAAATTCTAATCCTGAAGCTAAATCTACCAATAAACCAACAATAAACAAGGGTGCCTGTCAAATGTCTTAAGTTTAAATGCCATTACTCCATATCAGGTAGCAATAGTTCACGGAAATTAATATTTGTTTTACCTTTCATCTATATAAGTCCCTAAATGAAAAAAATGTTATGGAAAAATTATCTAATTTTAGGAAAAGTGACCTTAGCCTTGGTTGGGCAAAGCCCACATTCAATAGGGGTTCTGCCCTCATCGATATCAATGCACATGTAAAGTGTCGTGAAGGTTGGATATACAGAACTAAAGTTATCGTCCAGAAACGGAAAAGTTCTACAGAAAAACAATATATTTTTAGATAAAATGACCTTGACCGTGTTCAAGCAAAGCCCATATTCAATAGGGTTCCTGTCCTCATTGATATCAATGTATCTTTGAAGATGGGACATACAGAACTGAATTTATCGTCTGGAAATGGGAAAATACTACTGAAAAACAATCTATTTTTAGGAAAAGTGACCTAAACCTTGGTCTGGTAAAGCCCATATTCAATAGGGTTCCTGCTCTCATTGATATCAATGCACATGTGAAGTTCGGATATACAGAACTAAAGTTATCGTCCGGAAACGGGAAAATTCTACAGAAAAACAACATATTTTTAGAAAACATTACTTTGACCTTAGTCGGGCAAAGCCCATATTCAATAGGGTTCCTGCCATCATTGATATCAATGCACTTGTGAAGTTTGATGGAGATCGGACATACATGTACAGAACTAAAGTTATCGTCCGGAAACGAATCGAGAATCCCGCCCGCCCGACCACCCGCCACAGGGTTCCACATAATACGTTGGTCTGGTAAAGTCCATATTTAATAGGGTTCCTGCTCTCATTGATATCAATGCACATGTGAAGTTTCATGAAGATCGGACATACAGAACTAAAGTTATCGTCCGGAAACGAATCGAGAATCCCGCCCGCCTGACAGCCCGCCACAGGGTTTCACATAATACGTTGGTTTGGTAAAGTCCATATTTAATAGGGTTCCTGCTCTCATTGATATCAATGCACATGTGAAGTTACATGAAGATCAGACATACAGAACTAAAGTTATTGTCCGGAAACGGGAAAATTCTACAGACAAACAATATATTTTCAGAAAAATGACCTTGACCTTGCTCTGGCAAAGCCCATATTCAATAGGATTCCTGCCCTCATTGATATCGATGCAAATCTTAGGTTTCATGAAGACCGAACATACAGAACTAAAGTTATCGTCCGGAAACCAACCAAGACGCCCGCCCGCCCCAATATATTTTCAGAAAAAATTTATCTTGATCTTTGTTGGGCAAAGCCCATATTCAAGAGGGTTCCTGTCCTCATTGATATAAATGCACATGTGAAGTGTCATGAAGATTGGACATACAGAACTAAAGTTATCGTCCGGAAACGAATCAAGATGCCCCGTCACAATATATTTTCAGAAAAAATGACCTTGACCTTAGTTTTGCTAAGCCCATATTCAATCGGGTTCCTGCCCTCATTGATATCAATGCACATGTAAAGTTTCATGATGATCAGACATACAGAACTAAAGTTATCGTCCGGACGCCCACCCGCCTGCCCAGCGCCAGGGTTTCACATACTACGTCTGAAGATGGCCGTATAAAAACTATGTACTAAAATGTAAGCATGGGTTTCTTCTGAATTGGCAGGGTTAATCATTTATGATTAGAAATATAATTCCATATTTGGGCAACCGGGGAAATGGTTCGGACAACTAAATTTCAAGCCAATTGCCTGAATTGGCAACCACGCTCAAAAGTAATTGTAGAGCCCTGAGGTGTTCTACTGTTTCATGTAAATACAGTTTTAAATTTGTTCCAAATGGCATTTGATAACTTCTGTAAACCTACAGGGACTGCCTGATCTTGGTCTACTCTGTTTTCACAGGCATGAAGATGTGTTTGTATGAGGTTAAATGACAAGTCAGATCAAGGTGTACAATTATACCATGCCAACACACACTTTGCTGTGTACTTTCTTTACTCTGTATAGTATATAAGTCAGATCAAGGTGTACAATAATACCCTGCCAACGCACACTCTGCTGTGTACTTTACAATGTATTTACTCTGTATAGTATATAAGTCAGATCAAGGTGTACAATTATACCATACCAACACACACTTTGCTGTGTACTTTCTTTACTCTGTATAGTATATAAGTCAGATCAAGGTGTACAATTATACCATGCCAACACACACTTTGCTGTGTACTTTCTTTACTCTGTATAGTTTATAAGTCAGATCAAGGTGTACAATTATACCATACCAACACACACTCTGCTGTGTACTTTACAATGTATTTACTCTGTATAGTATATAAGTCAGATCAAGGTGTACAATTATACCATACCAACACGCACTCTGCTGTGTACTTTCTTTACTCTGTATAGTATATAAGTCAGATCTAGGTGTACCATTATACCATGCCAACACACACGTTGCTGTGTACTTTCTTTACTGTGTATAGTATATAAGTCAGATCTAGGTGTACAATTATACCATACCAACACACACTCTGCTGTGTACTTTCTTTACTCTGTATAGTATATAAGTCAGATCAAGGTGTACAATTATGCCATGCCAACACACACTTTGCTGTGTATTTTCTTTACTCTGTATAGTACAAAGTTTGCTCTTGTCTCACTTCTTACTTAATTATTCAAGTATCAAAAACTCCTGTCCTTATGGCTAAAGATTGTGAAACAGGTTTTGATGACAAAATTACCGACCAAGCATTCATGAAATTACAAATGTCCAGAAAATTTTCTAAAATCACTCATATAGATTTATGACTTATCAAACACTGAAAGACACTATTCCATGAATGTACAAACAGATATAAAGGAATACCTACCAGCCACAGGGTCCAGCTGGTGACTCCTCAATGTGTCTGCCACCAACGTACCTCCACACACCTAAGAATGTATCAACCACCGTGTCGAGGCACATGTCCCAGAAGTCTGCAAAAACAAAAGTACCCTGTTATGGACACTGCAAGTAAACTAGGTATCATTCACCTGTATTCAAACTATCAAGGCCTGTCAACTTACATAGAACATTACCATGTCCTATCAACTTACATAGGACATTACCTTCTCCTATCAACTTACATAGGACATTACCTTCTCCTATCAACTTGCATAGAACATTAATTACCTTCTCCTATCAACTTGCATAGGGCACACTGTATGTCTAATTCGTGATGATCTTTACAAACAGTTTGGATCCAAATAAGACAACCAGTAACTATCCCATTCCTTCATAGACTATATTTAGATCCAACCACTTTGAAAAAATCTACCAAAAATGGAGCAATAACTAAAGAAAAGGAAAATTTTAGAATTATGTAGTTTGAAACCATTGTGATAAATAGAGCATTTGCTCCTATAGTATTAAATGCTCTATTTATCACAATGGTTTCAACAGGTGATTTTTACAGAGGCATAGAAAGGCGTATTTAACTATTTATAGAGGAAAGGGCTATACATCTCGTCAGCATCCAAAAAATTCAAAACAGTTTAAACCATGGTAATACACCAAGTTACCTGGTGTCTCATCTGGGTGAGTGAGTTGGGTTTTATGTCCAACCAACAGTATTTCAGTTATTTGCAGATGGCACCCGTTTGAGACAAGCTCTAGTGCTGCCTCACTGGAATGTCCCTGCCGCGAGCACATGGCAAAGGCACCCTACCCAGTCACAGTATCCTGACATAGGGCCGACCAGTCCTAGAACTACCATTTTAATGTCGAGCGTAGACAAGGAAGCTACTAGTACCAACTTTTAACGACTTGTGGTCTGTCGCGCCCGGGGATCGAACCCATAACCCTCCGTACTGCAGGTGGACGCTCTAGCGGCTCTACCACTGAGCCACAGGACTGATGCATGTCTCATCTGGATCCAAACTGTTTGTTAGGGTAATCTCAAATTATAGCGTTAAGATTAAATAAAGAACAGGGTAGTCCTAGATCAAGCAATTCCTATAGGAGCTGTCTGACTGATGTGTGTTCTGTTTGATTATGAAATAATAAAGATCGGATTCAACAGTTTCTGTTATGGCCAAATATATCTTGTTCATAATTATGCCATTATAAAAATACGCACCTAATTAATATTCATGATGTTATTGTTTCTGGTATGAATATTCATCATATAAAGACTTAAAGACTCGCATGCTAATACAAGCCAGACTCCCATTCTAATACAAGCCAGACTCCCGTGCTAATACAAGCCAGACATTATTCATTTATTTATAATTGTCATAACAATTAATATCATCATTTTTATCATTGTTAATTATTACTTCATTTTACTCTTAACACATTTAACAAGAGGGCCAGAATGGCCCTGAAGCGCTCACCAGACAATCAGAGGAGAAGATTTTCAAAGTTTTCACTATATGTTTCTATTGCAAACTGGCCACCCCTGGGACGGGGCCAATTTTCACCCCATTGGCATAATTTATACAACTTTTGTAGAGGACCTGAACATGATGCTATGTGCAAAATATGAAAGCTGAGAATCTCCCAGTTTCAGAGAAGAAGATTTTCAAAGATTTCACTATTTGTTTCTATTGAAAACTGCCCACTCCTGGGGCTGGGCCAATTTTGACCCGGGGGCCATAATTTATATAAATCTTGAAGAGGACCTGAACATGATGCTCTGTGCCAAATATCAAAGCTGAGAGCCTTCCAGTTTCAGAGGAGAAAATGTTCAAAGATTTCACTATTTGTTTCTATTGAAAACTTTATGCCCGCCCCTGGGGCGGGCCAATTTTGACCCCAGGGCCATAATTTATATACCTTTTTTAGCGGACCTGAACATGATGCTATGTGCCAAATATGAAAGCTGAGAGCCTTCCAGTTTCAGAGGAGAAGATTTTCAAAGATTTCACTATTTGTTTCTACTGAAAACTGCCCAACCCCTGGGGCGGGGCCAATTTTGACCCCAGGGCCATAATTTATATAACTTTTGTAGAGGACCTGAACTTGATGCTCTGTGCCAAATATGAAAGCTAAGAGCCTTCCAGTTTCAGAGGAGAAGATTTTCAAAGATTTCACTATATGTTTCTATTGAAAACTGCCCACCCCTGGGGTGGGGCCAATTTTAACCCCAGGGCCATAATTTATATAACTTTTGTAGAGGACCTGAACTTGATGCTCTGTGCCAAATATCAAAGCTGAGAGCCTTCCAGTTTCAGAGGAGAAGATTTTCAAAGATTTCACTATTTGTTTCTGTTGAAAACTGCCCAACCCCTGGGACAAGGCTAATTTTGACCCCAGGGCCAAAATTTATATAACTTTTGTAGAGGACCTGAACATGATGCGTTGTGCCAAATATGAAAGCTGAGAGCATTCCAGTTTCAGAGGAGAAGATTTTCAAAGATTTCACTATTTGTTTCTGTTGAAAACTGCCCACCCCTGGGGCGGGGTTAATTTTGATCCTTGGGCCAAAATTTATATAACTTTTGTAGAGGACCTGAACATGATGCTATGTGCAAAATATGAAAGCAGAGAGCCTTCCAATTTCAGAGGAGAAGATTTTCATAGATTTCACTATTTGTTTCTATTGAAAACTGCCCACCCCTGGGGCGGGGCCAATTTTGACCCCGGGCCATAATTTATTTAACTTTTGTAGAGGACCTGAACATGATGCTCTGTGCCAAATATGAAAGCTGAGAGCCTTCCAGTTTCAGAGGAGAAGATTTTCAAAATTTTACTATATGTTTCTATTGAAAACAAGGCATCCCTGGGGCGGGGCCAATTTTGACCCCAGGGCCATAATTTATATAACTTTTGTAGAGGACCTAAAGATGATACTATGTGCCAAAGGTGAAAGCTGAGAACCCTGTTGATTCAGAGGAGAAGATTTTTAAAGGTTCAAATTGTTGACGACTGACGACGGACGACGGACGACGCACGCCGACGGACATCAGGCAATCACAAAAGCTCACCCTGAGCACTTTGTGCTCTGGTGAGCTAAAAACAGTAGATTCAGATCAGATTGCATCTGATCACGGTCTGCTCTGTGTGCTTATAGAATAATTTATATACAGTAAAACTCCGCTAATGCGACCACCTAAAAGATGTATAATTTTGGGTGCTATATGCAGGTGGTAGCTTAATACAGGACAAAAGTAACGCAGAAAGCTCCTCGAGGAGCTTTCTGCATTACTTTTGTCCTGCATTAAGCAACCACCTGCTTATAAAGGCAACCATGTTTATTCATTAAGTGGTCGCATTAGAGGGGTTTTACTGTATATATATTGATTTTATAGTGCCTGCGAGACCAAAACTCCAAAATTTCATCTAAATGAATATTCATAAGATAAGGGGGCGAGGGGGTCCTGTACCACTTCATGGGAGTCTATATATACTATACACTTCACATTACCATATAGTACATAATAGACTCCCATGAAGCAGTACAGACCGCTGTGGTTTCAAGATGTTAGATGATTTGGATCATTTTAATTTCATATTTAACCCTTAACCCTTTCCCTGTTCTATGTTTATTTCAAATATCAATACCTAATGAATATTCATTAACAAAATAGTTATAAAGAAATATGCAAGGCGGAACATTGTAGACATTTTAGAAAGCAATGAAACAGATATATCAGATTCCGCTAGCAAACAGAGTAGACCCTGATCAGACGGTTCCTGCAGGAGCCATCTGAGCTGGGTCTACTCTGTTTGCAAATGCGTGAAACACGTTTATCATGCAACGTAAGAAAATACAGTCACTTCCTACTTTGGCTCAAATCTGACCAATCAAAAGCTTCAGAACTCAAATATGTCCAATCAAAGCTTGAGAACGAACTCAGACTCAACTTAGCATGTCATCAGAATCAAAACTGTTTCATACTGTTCTTATGTTTTTGAAACGGAGAATATTCAAGAATACAAATTGAAGTAGATAACAAATGTGGCAGACAACAGTTTGCCTTTGCAAACAGAGTAGATCCAGATCAGACAGCTCCTTTAGGATCCGTCTGATCAGGGTATGTTCTATTTGGTTATGGAATGATATAGATCTCATTCTACAGTTCTGCTTTGAGCAAAAATTGCATGTGTTAATGTCATGTAAATGGTTAAAGGGGCTACAAAATTTAACCCATTCTCTCATATTGATGCCTTTTGACGCCTCTGCAAAAGTCACCTGTTGAAACCATTGTGATAAATAGAGCATTTGCTCCTATAGGAGCAAATGCTCAATTTATCACAATGGTTTCAAACTATAAAATTCTAAAAAGTTTCCCTTTTTCTAGGTAATGTTCCTTTTCGGTAGATTTATTCAAAGAGGCTGTATCTAAAGATAGCATATGAGGTAATGGGTGAAGCACATGTAATATATATTCCTATAAAATTACAACTACTCTCTTCATGCTAGCGCCAAACTTATGCAAACAGTTTGGATCCAGATATTGTTGTAAAGACGATTCTTGAATTGTGTGTATAGCTACAGCAGCTGTCTGATCTACCTGGGTCTACTGTCTGCAAATATCTCAAAGGTGTCTGTCATATACATATAATGGGTTAAGGAAAATTAGTCTTGCAACTGGAGGAAGAAAATCACTTTAATAACCATGAGGAAAACTAGCCCTACATTTTTGTTGCCAGTGTTTTAATCAATCACAATGGATGCTCTCGACAATTTTGGTATAGGATCACATAAGAAATATTGAAATCACCACTGAGGTATCAAGAGAATAGTTGCAAGTGAAAGTTTGACTTTAGCCATAATCATAAAGAAACTTAGCCCTGACCCAGGTAGCTAGGTGTTTAATGATTGAACCACAATGGCTTGCAAAGTTATAGTACTGTAGAGTTACATTTCTGCAGAAATATATAGAGAATAATAGGTTAGTGCCGTAGATGGGACGCCTTTATCCGACGAGGGGAGAAAACGTTGAGGCGAGGCTTGCCGAGCCTCAACTGTTTTCTCTCCGAGTCGGATAAAGGCGTCCCTTCTACGGCACTAGCCTATTACTCGATTTATCCAGTCAATTTAGTTAAAATATTTTTTCATAGACTCATATTTAACATAACACTCTTGAAATAATTTACATTGAAAATGCGGTTTTTCGATCAACGGATCCCTCTCTTTTCATTTCCATTCAGACGTAAATAGATCTAATGAGCTACCGCAGAGGAAAATAGTTTCGATACTTGCATTACAAGAGGGGAAACGAGGTTGAATTTGAAAAATAAGATGATTTGAATCGAGGGTCGATAAGTTATTTCAAACAGACATGGTTATATTCCCTGGTCAAATTCGAGTTCCGTAGTCTCGGTTTCTATTTTTAGATAGACATAACGTCACTCATAAATCGATGGAACTGAACGGGCTATATTTAGGTGTATGACTATCACCGGCCCTGTAAGGGTTTATCAATCAAATTATCATGAGAGTGAAAAGAAAACATTTACTATTTATCTGTCAATCTTTGCTTCCAGGGTTGATTTTATCAAAAACGCGTTTCGCTAGAGGTGGATTAAATTAATAAAACTGATAAATCAACGTCACTTTCTATGTGGCCTCAGTGGCGTAATCGGTAAGGACGACGTCTTTAGAGTGATTAGAATTGTTTTTTGTATGATTAGGCGCGGGTTCGAATCCAGCTATAGCCAATTATTTTTATATTTTCTCATTTGAATATGTTTTGGGGTGAATTTTCTGTTAGATCTATTTCGTCAACATGATTTTTATGCATATTTACAGAAAATTAAAATAGTTCCATGGTTATAGAATCATTACGCCTATCTACTAACCTAATAAACCTACTACCGGAAGTAACCTAATAAACCTAAGTTTATCTGCACCCCCTTTATTATGTCATTAGAGAAGCCTGGTGACTGGATAAATTTAAATATGCACATACACTGTAAGTTTTCCTTTCTTTTGCCATGGCAACCACAGTTCTATACGGAATTCAATTCTTCGAAATAAAATGACAGGATTAACCTCCGATTGACCATTTCTGTGAATTTTTGTCACATTAGGCCAAGGAGCTTAACTTAATTTTAACCCTTTCCCGGTTTAATATTCATGTCAGAAATAATGACATGAATATTTATTAGCTGAATTTTTATAATAGAATATGTACACACAATGTTTTGAAACAGTAACAGTAAAATCAGACCTGTACAAACAGTACCATAAGCAAACAGCAGACTCTGATGAGATGGCTCCTATAGGATCTGGGTCAACTTTGTTTGCAAAGGTGTAAAAAGGTGTTTACAAATACAAAGGAAATGGTTAACCCATTACCTCATGAGCTATTTTTAGACCCAACCTGTTTGAATAAATCTACGTTAAAGGAGCATTTACTAGAGAAAAGGAAAATGTTAGAACTGTATAGTATTGAAACCATTGTGATAAATAGAGCATTAATCTTGCTCCTATGGAGCAAATGCTCTATTTATCACAATGTTTTCAAGAAGTGCGTATTACAGAGGCATAGAAAGGCGCATTTATGGAGGAAAGGGTTAAGAGATATCTGAAATAAATTGCTGTGTCCTCTGATCTGGTTCTACATTGTTTGCAATAACCAGTATACTCACGTTCCACATTCAAAGGGTTTAATAAGTGCCTACTTCTCAAACAAACACAAACTTTTACCAATTCCCCATTCATCCATTCCCTCATAGGGCTAAACCTTCACTTAATAGAGCTAGTTTTAGACCCAAACTCTTTGAATAAATCTACTAAAAAGGAGCATTTACTAACAAATAGGAAACTTTTAGAATGGTGTAGCTTAGAAACCATTGTGATAAATAGAGCATTTGTTCCTGTGGCACAGATGCTATATTTATCACAATGATTTCAAATCATGACTTTTACAGAGGGGTCAATATGAGGGAACAGGTCAAATAAAAGTTACAATAGATAGTAAACAAATGAAGACACTATAGTTGTATACTGTTGCATCACTGTTTCAACCTACAGAGGTTGTCAGATCTGGGTCTATTCTGTTTGCAAAGGGCATTCCTAGGTGTCTCTATCAGGTCAAACCTTATTTTACCCGCTTAATTAAAGTGATTTTTACCACCTGAAAAATTGTCTCTGGGAGAATCAAACAAGGCCAGTCGCTGAGATCTGCTTAAATACTGATACTCATGAGCAGATATCGTAATCTCCCTAGTAAAGGCACACACTCTAACAAGCACCCCCTTACTTCTGAGGGAAACTAAACTAAAGCCTTATAGAAATAAACCCTTACAATGCTGAATTTTCAATCCAAAAAGGTCAAGCTTATGATGAATTTTTAGAGGAAAAAAGAAAAGAGTAACATGACAAACAGTGCATACCCTCATATATGAGAAGGTTCCATTGTTTGCAAAGGACATTAGTGACTCTTGTCCCACACAGTAAGGGTTACAAACTATATTAAATACAGAATTAAATATAGGTTTCACAAAGTGACTTTTACAGAGGCGTCAAAAGGAATGGGTTAAATACAGAATTAAATAGTGTTTTTTTTAAAATACAGGTGGTTGCCATAAATATGCCTGTCTACGCCTTTTCAGACTGAAAACCATGCAGAAAGCTGCTTCTTAAAAATGTTGCATCCCCTGGACCAATTATTACAAACAATACAGTATATTTTTACATGTATTAAGATATGATTAATCAATTACTTACCAGCAAACATTCCTCCTCCTCTTTCTCCTTCAGCAAAGTACTAAAACGTAAAAAAAGAATAAACTCTTTATTTGATGAATATTCACAAACAGTTATGACAATTTTCCCATAAAGCCATAATGGTTTTCATGTATATATTATGATGCATATTTTGTTTGTTTGTTTGTGTTAACGTATGTTTCTGTTCACTATGGGCTAATTGGACGACCAAGAGTGAGGGATAGAGAAGGCAGAGAAACCTTGGCACAATGCCCCACTCTTTTTATCCACAAAGTTTCTCTGGTTGTTTTAGATGCCCAGTGTAAAGCACTTTTTATGTCTTAAAACATTAAGAAAACTCTCTCATCAGAATCCAAGCTGTTTGACACCTATTAAAATTGGGTAATGGAAGCCGTTTTCCATTACCAAAGAGAATCATTTTTGGTCAAAGTATACTACTTTAACCCTTTAGTCTATGAATATTCATGTGCTAATAACATCATGAATATCAATTAGGTAAACTTTTATACTGACACATCACCACAGGAACATTTTGTCAGAAACAGAAACTGTAGAACCATATCTATGTTATTTCATACAAACACAGAGCAGACCCAGAGTAGAGGGCTCCTACAAACTGTAGAACCATATATATGTTATTTCATACAAACACAGAGCAGACCCAGAGTAGAGGGCTCCTACAAACTGTATAACCATATATATGTTATTTCATACAAACACAGAGCAGACCCAGAGTAGAGGGCTCCTACAAACTGTAGAACCATATATATGTTATTTCATACAAACACAGAGCAGACCCAGAGTAGAGGGCTCCTACAAACTGTAGAACCAGATCTATGTTATTTCATACAAACACAGAGCAGACCCAGATTAGACCTGGGCTCCTACAAACTGTAGAACCATATATATGTTATTTCATACAAACACAGAGCAAACCAAGATTAGAGGGCTCCTACAAACTGTAGAACCATATATGTGTTATTTCATACAAACACAGAGCAGACCCAGAGTAGAGGGCTCCTACAAACTGTAGAACCATATCTATGTTATTTCATACAAACACAGAGCAAACCCAGAGTAGAGGGCTCCTACAAACTGTAGAACCATATATGTGTTATATCATACAAACATAGAGCAGACCCAGAGTAGAGGGCTCCTACAAACTGTAGAACCATATCTATGTTATTTCATACAAACACAGAGCAGACCCAGAGTAGAGGGCTCCTACAAACTGTAGAACCATATCTATGTTATTTCATACAAACACAGAGCAAACCCAGAGTAGAGGGCTCCTACAAACTGTAGATCCATATATGTGTTATATCATACAAACATAGAGCAGACCCAGAGTAGAGGGCTCCTACAAACTGTAGAACCATATCTATGTTATTTCATACAAACACAGAGCAGACCCAGAGTAGAGGGCTCCTACAAACTGTAGAACCATATCTATGTTATTTCATACAAACACAGAGCAGACCCAGAGTAGAGGGCTCCTACAAACTGTAGAACCATATCTATGTTATTTCATACAAACACAGAGCAGACCCAGAGTAGAGGGCTCCTACAAACTGTAGAACCATATCTATGTTATTTCATACAAACACAGAGCAAACCCAGAGTAGAGGGCTCCTACAAACTGTAGATCCATATATGTGTTATATCATACAAACATAGAGCAGACCCAGAGTAGAGGGCTCCTACAAACTGTAGAACCATATCTATGTTATTTCATACAAACACAGAGCAGACCCAGAGTAGAGGGCTCCTACAAACTGTAGAACCATATCTATGTTATTTCATACAAACACAGAGCAGACCCAGAGTAGAGGGCTCCTACAAACTGTAGAACCATATCTATGTTATTTCATACAAACACAGAGCAGACCCAGAGTAGAGGGCTCCTACAAACTGTAGAACCATATATGTGTTATTTCATACAAACACAGAGCAGACCCAGAGTAGAGGGCTCCTACAAACTGTAGAACCATATATATGTTATTTCATACAAACACAGAGCAGACCCAGAGTAGAGGGCTCCTACAAACTGTAGAACCATATCTATGTTATTTCATACAAACACAGAGCAGACCCAGATTAGACCTGGGCTCCTACAAACTGTAGAACCATATATATGTTATTTCATACAAACACAGAGCAGACCCAGAGTAGAGGGCTCCTACAAACTGTAGAACCATATATGTGTTATTTCATACAAACACAGAGCAGACCCAGAGTAGAGGGCTCCTACAAACTGTAGAACCATATATATGTTATTTCATACAAACACAGAGCAGACCCAGAGTAGAGGGCTCCTACAAACTGTAGAACCATATCTATGTTATTTCATACAAACATAGAGCAGACCCAGATTAGAGGGCTCCTACAAACTGTAGAACCATATCTATGTTATTTCATACAAACATAGAGCAGACCCAGAGTAGAGGGCTCCTACAAACTGTAGAACCATATCTATGTTATTTCATACAAACATAGAGCAGACCCAGAGTAGAGGGCTCCTACAAACTGTAGAACCATATCTATGTTATTTCATACAAACACAGAGCAGACTCAGAGTAGAGGGCTCCTACAAACTGTAGAACCATATCTATGTTATTTCATACAAACACAGAGCAGACCCAGAGTAGAGGGCTCCTACAAACTGTAGAACCATATATATGTTATTTCATACAAACACAGAGCAGACCAAGATTAGAGGGCTCCAACAGGAGCCATCTGATCTGGGTTTACTCCGTTCGCTAAGGCGTAGGAAGGGATATTTATGGAGTAACGGTTAAACAAATCTCAGCCGGTATCCTGATTGATTTTTGAACCAAAAAAGAAACCGGACGCTACAAAACTTTAATTAACTTTTAAATTAAAACCCTATATGCAATTATTTGGTTACCAGTGTATCGGGTTATCATCACACAACACGTGTGTACAATTTGTACTGTGTGCTATCTTTTTAACTCGGTCAAAACCACATTATCTTGTTTCGCATGTGAACCTTGTGAAGCACAAATCCGGTCAGATAGCAGGCCGACAAAAGTCTCACAAGTTAGCTAAGCTACACCGACATCACAAACACAACAAAAAAATCAAGACCGAAATAATGCCTAGGCTTTCAGAAGTTGAGAGAAATAGAGCAATCGGGATGCTGCAGGGTGGAGTATCTCCGATCAACTTCAGCCGGACATTAAATTGCAGTAGAAATACAATTTTTGAACTGGCAAGACGTTTCCGGCAGACTTGAACTGTGCATGATCGTCCCAGGTCAGGTAGACCAAGAGCAACTAGCCAACGGGACAATCATGCTATTGTATTACGTCACTTACGTAACAAGTTTACACCCGCAACTCAGACAGCATATCACTTTAACGTCCACCCGCAGACTGTCCGCAACAGATTGCGTGAACTGAATCGCCCTATCACAGCCCGACGTCCATACACTGGAAGTGTAATGACGTTACGCCACCGCCGTGAACGGATGCAATGGGCGCGTAGGCACCGTCACTGGCGTCGCCGGGACTGGAACTCTGTCCTTTTTTCGGACGAGTCGAGGTTCAATCTGAGTTTTGCCGACGGTCGGCATCGCGTTTACCGTCGTCGAGACGAAATATTCGCCTAATGTTGTGTCAGGGAGCATAATAGGTTTGGCGGCGAAGGCGTGATGGTATGGGGCGGCATTATGTGCATGCGGAAGACAAGACTCGTTGTCATTCAAGGAAACATGAATGCCCAGCGGTACATCAATGCAGTTTTAGTTCCGGAAGCCATGCCATTCCTTCAAAAAGATGCTCCTGTTACACTGCAACAGGACAACGCCCGTCCACATGTAGCGAGGGTCACAAGGGCTCGGTTGGCCGCTGCTAACGTCAACGTTATGCAGTGGCAAGCCATGTCTCCAGACATAAATCCCATCGAACATGTATGCGATGAGACGTGTTCACCGCAATTACAACATTAACAACATCGGCCAATTGGCGAACGCCCTCACAGCAGAATGGAACAACATGCCTAATCATGTGATCCAGTGCTACGTCAACTCGATGAGGAGGCGTATATTGGCACTCATACGGGCAAGGGGTGGTCACAGTCGATATTAACGGGAACATGGAAACAACAAAAACTGCACAGAAACCCGAGTTACGGGGCATCCATTGACCATGTTACACATATACACATTTTGAAATTTTCGTTTTACACCCCTACCATATAAACTAGCGTCTAAATCACACGTTACGTATGCAAGAAAGCTAAAAATTCACATACGTGCTCATAACACATCCAATTTAAGTTTATTACTTCAAAATAAATACCACGCCCACCAATTTCCACGAAAATAGGCCAACTATGCACAGTCAGGTTTGTTTTTTGGCTCAGTATATAACAAGATATATTTGTGAATTACTATGCCCCAGATATGACCTTTGACCCTGAAGGATGACCTTGACCTTGACATGTCACCGTTCAAAATGTACAGCTTCACGAGATACACATGCATGCCAAATATCAAGTCTTTATCTACTGGTTCCAAAGTTATGGCCAATGTTAGTCGGTGATTTGACCTGAATATATGACCTCTGACCTTGAACTTGACCAGTCACCCCTCAAAATGTGTGGCTCAAAAGTTATGACCAATGTTAAAGCTGGTGATGATAAACAAACAGACAGACAAACGAACAAACAGACAGAGCAAACAACATGCCCCCTCCCACCCGATCTGTTCTGGGGGCATATCAGCTAAATAATGATTGTAACCCTTTCCTCCATAATTACGCCTTTGCAATCAGAGTAGACCCAGATCAGACGGATTCTATTGGAGCCGTCTGATCAGGGTGTGGTCGGTTTGCTTATGACGTAATATCTATATGATTCTAGTTTCTTACAAAGCTAACAATTTGGGTATCCATGTGCTATTATTACAATGATCTAATTAATACTTATGATGTCATTATTTCTCACATGGAGTAATGGGCTAAGAAATACTATAGATGAGATTCTACAGGTTCTGCCATTGCCTTGTGTCCATGTGGTATTCTAAAAATACAAGTTTATCTACTATTCGACCTAGTAACCTAGGTTTGGATCCCACATGACCCACTTTCATATTCATTCGAGATTCTATCAAGACAAATCATTCTAATTAAGTTTCATGAAGACTGGACATAAAATGTGACCACTAGAGTGTTTACAAGGGTTTTCTACTGTTTGGCTTGGTGACCTAGTTTTTGACCCAACGTGACCCACTTTCCAACAAGTCAGAGATTTTATCAAAACAATTTTTCTGATAAAATTGCATTTCAATTGGGCTGAAAATGTGACCTCTAGTGTTCACAAGGTTTTTCTACTATTTGACCTGGTGATCTAGTTTTCGACTCCACATAAAGCTATTTTCAAACTCATCTAAGATTTTATCTGGAAAATCATTCTGACAAAGCTTATTGAAAATTTGGCTAAAAATGTGACCTCTAGAGTGTCCACAGGGATTTCTCTAATATTTGACCTGGTGAATTAGTTTTTGTATCCACATGACCCACCTTCGAACTCGTTCGAGGTTTTATCAGGACACTTATTCTGACAAAGTTTCATGAAGATTGAGCTGAAAATGTGACCTCTAAATTGTTCACAAGGTTTTCTTAAGTTTCATGAAGGTTGGACTGAAATTGTGTCCACTAGAGTGTTCACATGAACATTGGTGATATCGCACAGCATACGACGGACACCGGACATTCAAATCTCCCAAAAACTCACCCTGAGCTTTGCTCAGATGAGCTAAAAAACAGAAAAACGAGGTGCATGCTTTCTGTGACCACGCAGCAAGACCTACCAGTACTCAAAAACAGCCTGCATTTAGGTTGGGGATCATCTCAAAACATTGCTGATCAAATTATGTAAAGTAACATGAGGAAAATGAAGCCTGGAGCGGGACTTGAACCCGAGACCCCTCGCTTACAAGCGAGTGCTCTACCAACTGAGCTACCCTGGCTGCTATACGAGCTCCACACTGCATAATCACTACATATGCATAATAAATAATTGAACCCTTTTTATACTGAGAAGCTTTTGGTGCTTAGCATAAGTTGAGTAGTGTATATGACATAGTAGTTTACTATACGAAAAAAAATTTTACTGTCAAAGTATAATGTCTAACCGTATTTGAAGGTACAAATGTATTTATAAGTAGTATTTATGAAATAATCACGCGCCTAGCACCTGTACATAAAATAAAATGTGCCCGATGCATGCTGGGAGTGACCCACGCCTCCCCCCCCCCCTTTATGATCGAAGTTGAGTTTTCCTTGTTTTACGGAGTAGTTTGGGATACAAATAGATAGTTTAATGTTAGTTTTGCATACTTCAATCATAAATTGGGAGGGATGTTCATGGCTGAGTCGCGCACCTTTGTATAAAATTACAGGATGTACACAACTGAGAGCAATGGTCAACAAAATAGTACGGGATGTGTAGTACACACAAATGAGCACACTGGTCAGCATACAACTTGTATCATATCTTTGTGTTCCATGTCACATTTCGGACTTAGCTAGTATAATAAAACCATGGAGCATGGATATAGTGGACCACAGAACTTGCCCCCTAAATTATTTAGGTAGGGGACCATCTCAAAAGACTACTGAATCAAACTATTCAAAATAAATAATTGAATCCTTTTTATATTTTTCATAATATTGTAACCAGACCATAGATGGGTAGTATATATTACCACGAAGTAAATACAGATTTACTTCGTGATATTACACAGTAATAAACTATACGGAAATAAATAAATGCTGTCAAAATATGACGAAAAATAATTACCTTGTAAACCAACAAGCACGCCAAAAAGCAAAAAAACATCACCACCAGAGTATTTTCCTCCTCCATATTTGAAAGCATATATCTAAGTGACTGACCTGGGTAAACTTATGCAGTACTTTTCTCCTCATGAATACCACGCTTTTACCGTGAAATGAGCGGTGTGCTGAGCTGCTATTATCTACGGTGTCCCGGTAGCGACAAATGAAATATCGCCCTTTTGACACTCGCATCGGTGTTTAAGTTTAATATTCCTGTATAAAAATATATTTCGATTGACATTTTGAACAACAATACATAGATTATACAATGTATTAGTATTGTTTTTGAAACGACATGTTTAGTGCCGTTCACAGGGGTATTCCGGTAAGACACGTATCAGTCAGTATATGTATATCTATATAATTATGCATATACTGACTCAAACGTGTCTTACCCCTGTGACTATGACACACAATCCATTGTTGCACGGAGGGAATTGGTTACATCAACACCGAACTGAGGGTGTTTGGTGCTAAATTATCGCTAGTTTTTTTTTAGTTTTGTAATGTCGTGTGTGTCGATTAGCGTTATTGGCGCCCTTTTAATTTCGCATGTTACTTCTCGCCGTAGTAACTAGCGATATTTAAATGGCTTAATATTATTATTTTAAAAAAGTTTTATGGGTTTACTTTTGCAGTTATTACAGCATTAAAATGTTCCATACCTGTGTTGCATGTTCTATGCTGCAGTTGCCGACAATTGTGCACAGCGTAGAGCTTGTTGTCTTCTTGTAGCTGACCTGGTACACATGTTACTTGTTTGTTTGTCCAGTAATGTAGTAACACGAGTAAGACCTGTCAAACAATGGCGTCATAATTGTTTGTAATTAATGATTGTTTGTTTGACAAACAATACATCGGTATAATCGTTATAGTTAATTATATTAATTCTAAGTCATTTTTATATTACATTATAATTCTATTTGGTATCTGAATATAAATATTTATTATATGTTAATAAATTCGACTCTCAAATCACTAGGTAGCGAAACGTACAGGTAGCGAAATGGTCAGGGTAGCGAAATGACTTCTCGGCGGGTAGCGAAATGACTGTAGCGAAATGGTATGGGTAGCGAAACGTCTGACAACCAACCAAACTACGGCCGAACAACCACTCATGTTATACAACCCTTCATATCGTCAATTCGTGTACAATATTCCCTTTGTATTAACCCTTTTAATTTCGCATGTTTCTTCTCACGAAAAGTAAAGTTCTAGCGATAGTTAGATGTATGTATGTAAGGGAAGAGCCTGTTTCAAATATCACGTGTCGACATGCGCTATTAGCTCCCTTTTCTCGACAAGCGATAATAGCGTGTGTCGCTATCGGGACACCGTACTTTTCTTATAAAGTATTGCTGTGTTAGCCAATGTGAAATACATGTATGTAAAGAGACAAAGGGTGTGTCATTTGCCATATACAGTAATCCTCTCTAAACTGGATGTTAACTTTGGTAGTTATATAAAGATCGGTCTTGGAGGAAGGTGGCAGCTTAATGCAGGGTGAAAATCGTACAGGAAGCTCCTAAGAGTTTTCTGCATGACCTGCACCCAGCATTAAGCAGCCATCTGCCTGAAAGTATCTACATGTATTTGTTTTCTACTAGAGTTCCGGTGTAGTTTGGTTTTACAGAAATCCAACTAAAATGGAAAATAAATTTGACGTAAATATCGGTCTTGGACACATGTGGCAGCTTAATGCAAGGTGAAAGTCGTGCAGAAATCTTCTAAGAGCTTTCTGCACGACGTTCATCCTGCATTAAGCAGCCATCTGCCTGAAAGTATCTAAATAATTCTCTACTAGCAATCCGGTTTATAGAGGTTTTACTGTGCTACAGCAAAAACAAACTTTAAAGGAAAATAAATTTAGCATAAATATCGGTCTTGGAGATAGGTGGCAGCTCAATGCAGGATAAAAGTTCAGAAAGTTTCTAGAGGAGTTTTCTGCATGACTGTCACCCTGCATTAAGCAGCCACCTGTCTAGTTTCTTCTCTATTAATATTCCGGTTAAGACGGGTTTTACTGTACCTGTTGAATATATTTGTGTAAGAAATAATGACATCGGGAAGATTTATTTATTGCCTGATTTTGTATAATGGCGTATTATCCTATAAATTTGACCTGAGACTCATGCATATTCCGTGTATTATCGTTGGTAATCTTCGAATAAATTTCCGAAGGTATAAGAATGCGCTTTAAAAATACAGTAAAACTCCTCTAATACGACCAGCAAAAGGGGGCATAATTCACAGTTGCAAAGGCAGGTGGTAGCTTAATACATGACGAAAGTTATGCAGACAGTTCCTGTAGGAGCTTTCTGCATAACTTTTGTCCTGCATTAAGCAACCATCTGCTTATAAAGACAGTCATGTTTATTCATTAAGTCATCGCATTAGAGGGGGTTTACTGTACAATCCTCGTGGAACATGATTATTAACGGCGTTTGCTTTGCTATGTTTTGTCACAGAGTATTTCGAACAATCCCGATAAACACGCCGAAATTTAATCGAGTCTCAGGTCAAATTTGGGGGATAATATATAGGTTTATTTTGGTATTGGTAGAAACCGTAAAGTCAGATTGATTGAAATTCCTTCTTCTACTCCACAGAGACCTTCCTTAGGGGCTGTTTAATGCCCCGCCTTTAGGCGATGGGGGCATTAATGTTTACCCTTGTCCGTACGTCCGTACATCCGTCCGTACGTTTGTACGTCCGTACGTCCTTCCTGTGAAATTTCGTCACATAGTTCTTTCCGCGGTGTGTATGCTGGAATGGTTTGATATTTGGTCTGAAACATCATCATAGTACGTTGTATCGTGTCTCCCTTTTTCAGGTCTGTCGTTATCTACTTCCTGTCTGCCGACACATTGTTTGAATACTGATTATTGTTTAATGGCAATTTTTTTGTCAAAGCTTTTTTGGCTTGTGTAAGATGCAATGATTTGATATTTGGTCTGAAGCATAATCATAGTGAGTTGTACCATGTCTCCCCTTTTCAGGTCTGTCGTTCATCTACTTCCTGTCTGCCGGTGTAATGAGGAAAATTGACCCCTGTAGACGATCGACCGGGGGTCGTTTTACTATATAGTACTATGACCCCCGGTGATAGTACTATAACCGGGGGAGTCGTGGTACTATGACCCCCCCCCCCCCTTACATATAAAATTCTGACCCCTCATATAACAAAGTGACACCCGTAGTAGATTGACCGGGGGTCGATTTACTATAAAGTACTATGACACCCCCAGTCCAGTTGAAATGTGTTTTAGTTTATAACGAACTGTGAGCCACACATAACTCTAAATCTAATAGGGCTAGTCTTGAAACTTCAGAGAAATGTTGCCCAGCATGAATTGTTGTGAAACTTTGTGATTTCAGCTCCCTCTCTCTTGTTATTTTGGAGGTATTGTCCTCGACTGGTTAAAATATGCGTTAAAACAGTTAAAATCTGATGATATGTACCTTGTTCATTTGTGTCAATTCAATATTTTGTTTGTGTCAGTAGTTACATGAAAACTTCCTTTGAAAACGTCAATGAATATACATGTATTTAGAGGTTGATAGATAATTTATGACATTAAACTTATTAGCGTTGCTTACCGTGATTCTCTTAAGACTTAAATCGTAGCAAATATATACCATTATGTATCGTCTTCACAGCTCAAACGGGAGTGATCTATTTTTAAATGATTGTTTCACACCATGTCAAGGTAACATAATGATCATTTGAGTTGTGTGATGTGTGTCCTTTGATTTCCTAAAATGTTATTGCCCCTGATAAGTTATATGTTTGTTAAATTGGCTCAAAATCTGTTATATACCTCAACGTGAAAATATACCGGCTCTCTTACCAAAATACATCTACGATGAGGGGGTCGATATATTATATAGTACTATGACCCCCATGTCATTTTATTATAAAATATAGTGACTCCCTTGCAAAAATACACCCACTACGGGGTCGATAAATCATATACATGTAGTACTATGATACCAGGCTATTTTATTATAAAGTATAGTGACCCCCTTGCCAAAATTCATCCACCAGAGGGGTCGATATATTATATAGTACTATGACCCCCATGTCATTTCAATATAACATATACTGACCCCCTTGCCAAAATACATCCACGGTGGGGGTCGATATGTTATATAGTACTATGACCCCCATGCATATCGACCCGCTCCATCGTGGATGTATTTTGGCAAGTGAGTCGGTATATTTTCTGGTAAAATTACATGGGCGTCATAGTACTATATAATACATGTATATCGACCACACATCGTGGATGTATTTCGGCAAAGGAGTCACTATATTGTGTAGCAAAATGACATGGAGGTCATAGTACTATATAATATATCGACCCCATCATGGATGTATTTTGGCAAGGGAGTCACTATATTTTATAGTAAAGTGGCAGGGGGTCATAGTACTACATGTATATAATATATCGACTCCCATCGTGGATGTATTTACGCAAGTGAGTCGGTATATTTTCTAGTAAAATGGCATGGGGTCATAGTACTATATAATATATCGACCCCATCGTGGATATATTTTGGCAAGGGAGTTACTATATTTTAAATAGTAAAATGGCCTGGAGGTCGTATTACTATATGATATATCGACCCCATCATGGATGTATTTTGGCAAGGGAGTCACTATATCTTATAGTAAAGTGGCAGGGGGTCATAGTACTACATGTATATAATATATCGACTCCCATCGTGGATGTATTTACGCAAGTGAGTCGGTATATTTTCTAGTAAAATGGCATGGGGTCATAGTACTGTATAGG
The DNA here is from genome assembly GCA_963576725.1 of Azorinus chamasolen. Taxonomy (NCBI): domain Eukaryota; kingdom Metazoa; phylum Mollusca; class Bivalvia; order Cardiida; family Solecurtidae; genus Azorinus; species Azorinus chamasolen. Next base: position 73,750,106 of record OY755241.1, on the reverse strand, counting down.
ATATCGACCCCCATCGTGTATATATTTTGGCAGGGGAGTCACTATATTTTATAGTGAAATGGCATGGGGGTCATAGTACTATATAATATATCAACCCCCTCGGTGAACGTATTTTGGCAAGGGAGTCACTATTTTTTACATGAAAATGACCGGTGTCATAGTACTGTATGATATATCGACCACAGTGGTGCATGTATTTTTGCAAGGGAGTCACTTTATATTATATTAAAATGGAATGGGGTCATAGCACTATATGATATATCGACCCCAATCGTGGATGTATTTTTGCAAGGGAGTCTCGATATTTTATGATAAAGGCATAAGATAGCTAAATGTAGGACGAAAGTTATACAAAAAAGATCCTGCAGGAGCGTTCTGTATTGCTTTCATCCTGCATTAAGCAACGACCTACTTTAAAAGACACTTATTTGGTTTTTATGTGTTTGTAGAAAGTGTATCCTGTATCTTAACCCTAACTGTATTGGTATATAAGAACTTTACAATTAATGTAGACCAAGATCAAAATATTCATAAGGGATAATTGTTTTTCAGGGTCTGCACTGTTTATGATAGAAATAATTTTCTTCAGTGATAGATTTTGATAAATCTTTCGTTTGATTAATATTCAGAAAAAGGGAGCCAATTTTAACAATTAATTCATTATACGCCTTTCTATGATTTTGCAAAAAGACCAGACCCAGATCAGGGTCTGCTTTGTTTGCATATGAAATTCTACAGTTCCTGTCATGGCCAAAAGTTCCCGTGCCCATGTACTATTAAAATAATCTAATTAATATTTATGACGTTACTATTTCTTACATGAAAATCCACGGAGTAAAGGGTTAGTTAGTCAGGAGATTAAGATTTAAAAATGATCGACCTTCGAATCTGTGATCACCTTCTTACATAATTTTCCAGGACGAGTTACCAGGATTTCACTTTTCAAAGACAGGGAAAAGAAAGATAACCGATCAAACTTGAATTGTAAAATGATCTGGATCTGCTCTGTTTGTTTATGGAATGATATTCTACAGTTTCTGCAACGGTAAATAAATCGTGTGTCCAAATTCTAAAAAGACGAGCCACACAGATCAAATTTGAACGACAAGAGTTTTGTGGTGTATGAGTTGTTTTATTGCCCTAAATGGTAAATCAAACCCTTTGCTTTCCTCAGGAATAATTCCTTCAAAACATGCGAACCACATGCTGTGTATTTAACAACACAATGGTGTTAGTTTTAAATCGTTTGAGCTATACTTTACGTGTTAGGCATTATTGTGATTTACGCAAATTTGAATATGAATTGGCCAGAACGTATGTAAATGACAGAATGCTAACGTTCGCAAACTGTAGTTCGCAAACTGTAGGAATTTTTTTAGTACAATCTCACCCGTGATATGATGTGTTTTTTACAATCATGTGGTGACTTTGAAAGCCAAACTTCATGTCATATTTATTGAACAACACCATGCAACTAGCCCCCATAAATACTCCTTTCTGCGCTTTTGCAAACAGAGTGGACGCAGGCCAGACGGAATTGTATCGAAGTGGTCACAGTAGGGTTTGGTGGAGAAATAAAAGCGCTATTGTTGAAGATGTTTGACTTTACGCAACTTATCTAGATCTCTGTGTATCATTACAACTTATCTAGATCTCTGTGTATCATTACAACTTATCTAGATCTCTGTGTATCATTACAACTTATCTAGATCTATGTGTATCATTACAACTTATCTAGATCTATGTGTATCATTACAACTTATCTAGATCTCTGTGTATCATTACAACTTACCTAGATCTATGTGTATCATTACAACTTATCTAGATCTCTGTGTATCATTACAACTTATTTAGATCTCTGTGTATCATTACAACTTATCTAGATCTATGTGTATCATTACAACTTACCTAGATCTATGTGTATCATTACAACTTATCTAGATCTCTGTGTATCATTACAACTTTTAACCTTTGACCCTTTCCTCCATAAATACGCCTTTCTACGCCTCTGTAAAATTACCTGTTGAAACCATTGTGATAAATAGAGCATTTGCTCCATGGCAGCAAATGCTCTATTTATCACAATGGTTTCTATACTACACAATTTTCCTTTTCCCTAGTTAATGCCCCTTTTCGGTAGTTTTATTCAGTCTATATAGCCTATGGAGGAAAGGGTTAAGGGGAACGTATTACTGTTGGATCTACATCAAACGCTGTTTGTCAGGATCCAGGATGTTTACCCTCAGACACATAATCTCCCCTCTCAAACAGTTTGTAAAACTAAATAATTCAACCTGGCACCAGTTTGTTAACTTCAAAGTATAAGTATACAGTGACGACACTGATCCATCTGCTCCCTGCACTAGTGTGTCTGCTAGAATACTAACGGTAGTTAATATAGGTTGCTTTCCAGAGGGAATCGGGCCAAATTTTACATGGACGACATCTAACTCAGCAGGCTAAAGGTTTTTTCCTTCATATATAAACGCGTTTCACGAAATTGCAAGCAGAGTAGACCTAGATCAGATGGCTTACCAAAGGAACTTGATTGTTTACTTTCTAAAATGGCTACAATTGTTTCCACATTTCATTATAACTATTTTGTCCATGAATATTCAGTACAGTAGGTAAAGGAATTTGAAATAAACAAAGAACAGGGAGAGTATTTCAGTACTGTTTAATACATATTTTATTATTTTGAACATATACAACAAAACCTCTTTATACATGTAGCAAAAATAAGAAATAAACGTTGGTCTTTAAGAGCAGGTGGTTGCTTAATGCAGGAAAGCTTCACTTTCATCCTGCATTATGCTACCACTGTATAACCTTCGTCCTGCATTAAGCAATCACCAGCTTATGAAGACAGCCATGTGTGTTTATTAAGTGGTCGCATTAGAGAAGTTTTACTGTATTATATTATTATTATATCACTCTTGTATTTTCAAAGCCATGGAAAGTATTAAGCAGACTTTACTAAAAGTTTGGTTTGTCTAGGGGTTTTTTCTTATCTCAAATGAAACGAACAAAACAGAACATCTAGAGGCCAATAAGTATAAAGCGAGTAAGACATACAGCTGAGACCCTCTAAAGCGGCCACTCAATGAATATACACTAGTGTCAAGTAAGACATACAACTGAGACCCTCTAAAGCGACCACTCAATGAATAGACACTAGTGTCAAGTAAGACATACAGCTGAGACCCTCAAAGTAACCACTCAATGAATAGACACTAGTGTCAAGTAAGACATACAGCTGAGACCCTCTAAAGCGACCACTCAATGAATAGACACTAGTGTCAAGTAAGACATACAACTGAGACCCTCTAAAGCGACCACACAATGAATAGACACTAGTGTCAAGTAAGACATACAACTGAGACCCTCTAAAGGACAACTCAATGAATAGACACTAGTGTCAAGTAAGACATACAGCTGAGACCCTCTAAAGGACCACTCAATGAATAGACACTAGTGTCAAGTAAGACATACAGCTGAGACCCTCTAAAGCGACCACTCAATGAATAGACACTAGTGTCAAGTAAGACATACAGCTGAGACCATCTAAAGCGATCACTCAATGAATAGACACTAGTGTCAAGTAAGACATGCAGCTGAGACCATCTAAAGGATCACTCAATGAATAGACACTAGTGTCAAGTAAGACATACAGCTGAGACCCTCTAAAGCGACCACTCAATGAATAGACACTAGTGTCAAGTAAGACATACAGCTGAGACCCTCTAAAGGACCACTCAATGAATAGACACTAGTGTCAAGTAAGACATACAGCTGAGACCATCTAAAGGACCACTCAATGAATAGACACTAGTGTCAAGTAAGACATACAGCTGAGACCTTCTAAAGGACCACTCAATGAATAGACACTAGTGTCAAGTAAGACATACAGCTGAGACCCTCTAAAGGACCACTCAATGAATAGACACTAGTGTCAAGTAAGACATACAGCTGAGACCCTCTAAAGGACCACTCAATGAATAGACACTAGTGTCAAGTAAGACATACAGCTGAGACCCTCTAAAGCGATCACTCAATGAATAGACACTAGTGTCAAGTAAGACATACAGCTGAGACCATCTAAAGCGACCACTCAATGAATAGACACTAGTCTCTTTAACCCTTTACTCCATAAGTGCTTTCTACACATTTGCAAATACAGTAGACCCAGATCAGACGGCTCCTCTAGGAGCTTTGTTTGTTTATGAATTAATATCGATAACATTATATAGTTTCTACCATGGTGGCATTATAAAAAAAATAATCTAATATACTGTACAGATAGATAGAATCTTTATTTACACTCCTCAATGCACATTCAGTAACTATAAAATCATATACAATACAAATTTCAATTAGTGCAGAGCCATTCCATAGAGGAATATGCCATAGCATATGATATATAACACACACATTTATAACATCACAGTATGGCACAAACAAAATCGATCAAACATGATGTCATTATTTCTTAAATAGAATAAGGTCTTCTTTGTGCTTGGGTGGTTTCCTGTAGGAGCTTTCTGCATAACTACCATCCTGCATTAAGCTAACACCTGCCACATTTTATGTGGTTTACAGACATGTATGGCAGCAATGTTTGTTTGCAGCTAACACATGACATGACGTGTAAGAAATGATGACTGATTAATGACACGGTAGAGTCAGATCTGTTATACGTCTACAAGCTCCTACAGGAAAGTTTGTTTGAAAACGCGTCAACAAAGCCGTCAACAAAAGGCGTATCTATACTGTAAAAAGGCAAAAGGTGTATCTATACTGTAAAATGTCAAAAGGTGTATCTATACTGTAAAATGTCAAAAGGTGTATCTATACAGTAAAGTGTCAAAGGTGTATCCATACAGTAAAGTGTCAAAAGGCGTATCTATACTGTAAAGTGTCAAAATGCGTATCTTATACTGTAAAGTGTCAAAAGGCGTATCTATACAGTAAAGTGTCAAAATGCGTATCTTTACTGTAAAGTGTCAAAAGGCGTATCTATACTGTAAAGTGTCAAAAGGCGTATCTATACAGTAAAGGGTTGACATGGATCAATACCAAACAATTGATAAGACATCACAAAAATATGTATGCATGTTCAGAGCTACGGATAAAATTGTCATTTCTCCAGTGAATGATTCTAAAGAGTGGTCACAGTATTGGGTTTGGTGGAGAAACAAAGGAGCTATTCTAAAAAATCTTTTAAATGTACGCACCTTCTCTGGAGCTTTGTACATGTATGTTCAAAAACAATGAAAGGTTAATGAGGTCACTATATAAATTATCACCATCTAACCCTTTCAGTGTGGTAAATAAAACATCTCATGTCCTTTGCAAACAATGTAGACCCAGATAACATAGCTACCAAAGGAGCTCTCTTATCAGGATCGGCACTGTTTTGTTGTTACACTCTTTAAAGATTCACTGAACATTCACAGTAAGATTGACCTGTTTAAAATTTGGAATGGTCTATTTGTTAATTCAGCACTGAAAGTACTAATGAAATATACAGGTACATTTTACAGAATTGTTATAACCCAAACAAGAATTCTCAAATAAGATCCAATAAAAGGAGTTTTCAGGGTTGCAGACGGTGTATATAAGAACCTGCCTATAGTCACCATGAAATAAATAAATAAATGAACGAATAAATGGGGGAGACATAATGATGCTTGTGATGGTGAACAAGTGCTCCCAGATTCAAAGGGTTATGTTCCCAGTTTGAAAAGCTTTATCTCTCAGGGTTATGTAAATAAGTGAACCTTAACAAAAAACGTAATCAAAATTATGCGGGCCATAATTCTGTCAAAATGTTAAGACAGAGTTATGTACTCTTGCCTGCAGTTGAAGGCTGTGATGGTGAACAAATGTCCCATGTTTAAAAGCTTTGTCTCAAAGGGTTATGTAAATAAGTGAACCTGAACAAAAACCTTAATAAAACTTAAAATGCTGGGGCGAATGCTGGGGCGAATGCTGCCAGGGCGAATAGGAAAGTTCCACTATTCTTCAAACGGTTGCCCAAAAATAATTCTGTCAACACCCTTATACAGTCATATATAGTCAGCTGACTCAGCTCCCATTACGACAATGTTCATTCCCACAAAAAGTGTCTTAACCCGTTCCCTCATATAAACGTGTTTTCACGCATTCGCAAACACAGTAGACCCAGATCCGACGGCTCCTATGGGAGCCGTCTGATCAGGGTCTACTCTGTTTGCTAATAAAATTTGACAGATTTATTTATTTGCTTTCTTAAATATCTAACGCTCGAACAATTTGACCTGGACCCTCATCTTTATGCAGAATACATAGTGAGAGTGATGACGCTGTATAAATAAAACTCCGCCGGTAAATCGTGAAGTTTATTTTCGCTGAAATTAACCCGTAAACCATACAATCACGAATGAGTCCATGCGTAGTTGCCTACCGGGACACGTGCCGAGGATAAAACCGTTCACTGTTACGAATTTTTATTTATGCAAATTAAGAAGGTCAGGGTCCAGGTCAAATTGTTCAAGCTATACAGGGTTCAACCTTCCATATTTCTAACTATTTTGTTAATGAATATTCAATAAGTATTAAAATTTGGCCTAAATATAGAACAAGGAAAGGGAAAGTTAAACAGTAAAACCCCTCTAAACTGGATGTTCCAACTCAGCATCAATATGTGTGTAAGTGTCTTAAAGTTAAACAGTAACACCCCTCTAAACTGGGTGTTCCAACTTAGCATCAATATTTGTGTAAGTGTCTTAAAGTTAAACAGTAACACCCCTCTAAACTTGGTGAAAGTTATGCAGAAAGCTCAACAATGGTTGGGAAATGTTTAACCCTTTCTCTAATGTAAATGCTGTTTGGCACCTTTGCAAACAGAGTAGACCAAGATCAGACAGTTGCTGTAGGGGCCAATTTGACATTTGCAAACAGAGTACACCCAAATCAGACAACTACTAGGGCCATTTGACCTTTGCGAACAGTAGATCCAGATCAGACAGCTACTGTAGGAGCCATTTGACATTTGCAAACAGAGTAGACCCAGATCAGACAACTACTGTAGACGCCATTTGGCCTTTGCAAACAGAGTAGACCCAAATCAGACAACTACTGGGACCATTTGACCTTTGCGAACAGAAGATCCAGATCAGATAGCTACTGTAGGAGCCATTGACCTTTGAAAAGAGAGTAGACCCAGATCAGATAGCTACTGTCGGAGCCATTTGACTTTTGCAAACAGAGTAGATCCAGACCAGACAGCTACTGAAGGAGCCATTTGACCTTTGCAAACAGAGTAGGGGCCATTTGGCATTTGCAAACAGAGTAGACCCAGATCAGACAACTACTGTGGGGGCCATTTGGCCTTTGCAAACAGAGTAGACCCAAATCAGACAACTACTAGGGCCATTTGACCTTTGCAATCAGAGTAGATCCAGATCAGACAGCTACTGTAGGAGCCATTTGACCTTTGCAAACAGAGTAGATCCAGATCAGACAGTTACTGTAGGAGCCATTTGACCTTTGCAAACAGAATAGATCAAGATCAAACAGCTACTGTAGGAGCCATTTGACCTTTGCAAACAGAACAGACCCTGATCAGATGGCTCCTCTAGGAGCCGTCTATCTGGGTCTACTCTGTTTGCTAAGGCATGTAAAGACGTATTTATGGAGTAAAGGGTTAAACAAACAAACAGCGTGGAAGCCACAGTAAAGCCCGGTTTACCTAAAACCTTAAATATAAATTGTCTAGCATATGTAGTTCAGAAGTTATGAAAAATGGTAATGACAGCCAAGTTTTCAAAATAATGACCTTGACCTTGACCTGATTTCAGGTATCTTTATGTCGTCTGTAATGTCATTACCAAAGCTATCTGAATACCAAACGTGAATTGCATAGCGTTCGTGAAAAAAGAAGTTATAGCATAATGTTAAAGTTTGTTAACAACAGCCACGTTTTCATAATAGTTACCTTGACCTTGACCTAATTTAATGTATCCTTGTATCAAATGAAAAGCCTTCACCAAAGCTATCTCCATACCATATATGAATTGTCTAACATATGTGGCTCAGAAGTTAAGACAAAATGTTGAAGTTTTTCAATGATGGCCTACTTGTCAAAATAGTGACATTGACCTTGAACTAATTTCAAATATTTTGATATTATCTTAAAGGCCTTTACCAAAACCACCTGTGTACCACCAAAGATGAATTGCCTAGCATTTGTAGTTCAGAAGTTATAGGAATGTTTGTTAAAAACGGCAAAGTTTTCGAAATAGTGACCTTGACTTTAATCTGATTTTATGTATCCTTGTATCAAGTGAAAGGCCTTTACCCAAGGTATCTGCATACCAAATATGAATTGTCTAACTTAAGTAAGTTATAAGCAATATCAAAGATGTATGCTGCGCAAATTTCCCCAAATTTTGCGTTTCGAACTGACTTCCGAATTGGAGCGTGGGTTCGAATCCCGTGTCGACGTTAAACTGTTTTTTTTAAATTTTTAATGAATAGTAGAGTATTATTTTATGTCATATTGTATAATTGTAATGGCCATTTATGCACATGGTCCTCTATGTTAGGGAAGGATGCCTTTGTTTGAGTTCGAGTCCTATATTAGCCATATTTTCAATAATAAACCGATGCTAAAATATGAATATCAATATAAGTTTTAGCAAATGTCTTGTACAAGTCATAGGCGTAGCCAGAGCTTTAAAAATTATACGCACATCGAGGCACGAAGTGCCGAGCGGGGGAGAGTGTGAGAGGGTGTTCCCTTCCCACGGCGGGGATTCGGGGGACACCCCCCTCGGGAAAACATAGAAATTTAGATGTCAAATGGTGGACTGTGGCATGTCTTGGAAAATTAGATCTATTTTGGACAGTCTTGTTATCATATACCCCTTTTCATAGGAAGTTCAGGATGTTTCGGAAATGAATACATTTAAGTGCCTAGTTTCACTTCGAATGCACAATCCAACCTCGTCATCATCCACAAATTTGTAAGTTACAATAAAGAATATTTCATATGGTGTTTGGATGGTGTGTAAATTAACTGTATGGATCTCCCAGGAGGTCTCGTCAGGCGGTGATGAGCTATAGAGGCGCGACCCAATCCCTCAGTGGTTCAAATCGTGTACTAAGTACAGAGAACCGTCAACTTCTAGGAATCTGACATCATAAGTCTGCTTTTGATATCGAGAGTTCATATATCTAGAAAACGTGCCCCAAGAGAACCTGAAACCCTTTCAGAAGCATGAGAAGAAGAGGCATGAGTGACTGAAAGTTTGTTTTGAAAATCGTCACATGGTGACGATTTCGTCGTCTCAGAGGAACTTTGATTTGTTCATGTTTCTATTGAATATTTTATCACTTCCGTCTCAGTCTGAGAGGTATACTTTTTCAAGACTTTGAACATGGTGGATTGTCCTAGTATTTGGCGAATGTTTCTTGTCATTGCCGATCCTGAGATAACGACGACTAGATTTATTTGGATCTAGATCATTAGATCTAGGCTAGATACTTTTTTCTTTCAAAGTGGTTGCGCATATAGATCTAATACTATTGAAGTTTAAATTTCTACATCAATTGATCTACTCCTGTAAACGATGATCTACAGTTATATTACTTTTAAGCATATCTTAATCTGGATCTGTATGATCTAAGTAATGCTAGATCTTATTAAATTTAAATCTAAATGAAAGCAGGAGTAGATCTAGATCTTTGAAATAAAAACTCAAAATGAAACAAAACACCGACATGTAATATTATTATACTGCAAAGTAAAACCCCCATTTCTGATTGGTTAACTAGCTGTGTACATGAGCCCATGTACCTTGTGAGCTGACAGGGTACATGGAAATTCCCCATGGCGGGCCCCACATATGATGATCAGAAACCAAATGACCGACTTCTCGACTTGGCTAAACAGTAGCAAAATTCATAATAGATAACTATTGATACGTAAAGAAAAAATGCAGAAATGAATTAAAAAACACTTTTAGTTTGAAATGACCAATAAAACAGTTTTAGAGGAGTTATTATATCGTCCACCCATCTATTATAACACGAACGCCGATGAAATACAATGAACACACCACTTCGGATACCTTCGGGTAGAAATAATGTATTGGGGCGCTATTAGGGGAATTGTCGTGTTTAGTGATTAAATACCTATGCCAAAATGGATTTACAAATGTATATGAATTATCCGAACCGTAAAACTTTGCAGTATAATAAATTCGTTAGACAGTTCTTTCCCAGGGTACATGACGATTTATTCCCGGCTGGTAAAATCATGTAACCCTCGCCTTACGGCTCGGGTAACATGATTTTCCTCAGCCGGGAATAAATCGTCATGTACCCTGGGAAAGAACTGTATAACTAATAGTGTGCAATTGAACCTACATGTGACTTACAGTAAGATCTAGGCTGTCTAACTTTCTACGAATAGATCTCCACTTAGTTAAATGTTCTGAAATTTGAGCTGTCAGTGTAGGAACTTATGCACATAACGATTATCCGGTTAACTGTTGCCGATTACGAAATGGCGATTAACCGGTTTTTAAATTTATTTTTTATCCTGAAAGTGGGAGATCCTTCGAAAGTAAAAGTAAATTGATGACTCGGTTTTGATGAGTCTGTTCATGAGTAGTAATTAAAAGTGCAACACTACTCATGCGCTCTAGCACCGGCTTAAGCAGTATTCAAATTTCAAAACTGATAACATCAAAACTAATGATCCCGAAGGACCAGAAAATGTATCAACACTGAGAATGAAGTACGGGGCGACTTCTTACGGCCGCCTCACAATTAAGTAATACTTGCTGTTGTGAAGTAAATATATCCTAAAAGTGTTCAATAAAACTGCTGAAGTATATGAATTTGTTCAAAATTAGTTTGTGTTTGTTGCTCTAGTAAGCACATCATACCGATCGATGTTCATTGTTCAGAAATATTTCAAAAGAATTGTGATGGAAATACAAGCTTAACTTGATTATGATAAGACGTTATAATAATATTAAAATATGTCATCAACATTTCTTTTCTCAAGTTTGAAGTCGCGTTCGGTTTATGCATAACACAAGTTTGAACGCTTCCCGCAATATAGTATTTTGAGAAGGTTTCTGAACTATACTGTATTCTCAGCTGATAGCTGTAAACAATGGCAGAAATACATGTGCTTGCAGTTTGCCCCTTTTGTGCCAGGTACGGTGGCATTGGCGTTCGCAAACAGTTAAGATCCAGATCAAAGATCGCGTAATGGGATGTCGGACCAGAATCCAAACTGTTTGTCATTCACAAAAGAAAACTCGCTTATTTATATTTGACGTGAATTTTCCATGATAAACTCGGAAATTATACGTTTCCTCTTTTTCTGTATTGATTTATTACTGTCCTGCTCTTCTCATTTAGACAGAGCCTCTTGTTGTATTAATATTCATATATCCTCATGCATGTATTCATGTATTCATGCATTGTGAACTGAGAGAAATAAAGTGAATTTGAATTTGAATTTGAACATCTGTTACCCTTCTTGTCGGCAGAAAGTTTGGAAACATATTAATATTAGCACCCGGGTAATTATTATGTGCATAATAATTATATTGATGATATAACAGATGGTCCTCATTGCTCTTTCATCATATGGTAATATATGCAGTCGCATTTTCGTTTGTTTGTTTTGTTTGTTTGTGTTGATTTACGTCCGTTTCTGCTCACTATGGGCTAATTGGACCCCCAGGGAGGCATTTTCGTACCAAGATTTACGGTGTTTGAATGATTGTGTGACAGAGCTCCGATTAACCGGTTAATCGCGGTTACTCCTCCCGATTAATTCAGCACTATAATGTACTATAATGAACTTCAATATTATAATGAGTAAAATATGCTGTCAAAGCATTGCTGTTTGATGACGTTTGCAAGATGATAACGTAAATTTACAGGATGATGAGACTGTTCGCGTGACAACTACTGATTTAAGATGTCATAAATATGACTATTAGATCTAAAGCTTTTTTCTATTATGACGCACCATGAACATTAAACATTGGTTTTCCAGATAGATGGTCTAGATTCTGTTAAGCTTATAATTTTATTACTTGAATTTCAAAATAAATACAATGTAAGCAAAAAATGGCTCTTTGAAAATTTTGGCTTTCAAATATTTTATACGCACGTGCGTATTGTGCGTAATGGGCGCTACGCCCTTGCAAGTGGCTTCTTAATGCACAACAAACTAATGCTCTTAAGGGGACTTTCCTTAATATTTTTAGCAAAAAAAAATAGTTTAGGTTGATGCGAGACTCGAACCTGCGCCGAATAAAATGTTCGTTGATCATATACTTCTTTATGGCCCTACGTCTTATCCACTACGCTATATTTCCGATAACTAATGCGCTTATTCTTTATACCTATAACTAAACATTTTCTTTTATAAATGGCACGTGTATATCCGAAATGCTGATCTCCCTTAAAAATGGACTCGGCGAAACCGTGACCCGTCAGACCTAGTTGTTTGACTATACCACAGCTAACTCCGGAACAAATACATGGTTTGTGACGCATTTTATCTCTACGGGTGGACTGGTCCTTAAGGTCACAGCTCACGGGTCAAAATCGAACTATAGTAGATCGCTAGGTATTAGTAGGTAAGCGATTTGATTTATCTGTAGTTTTGTACATACAGGATTATCTCCCTTTTTGACTGTTTGTTTAAATTGATTAATTATTAAGTTATTTCACGTATAAGCTTCATTTTGTTTGTTTTATACCTTATAAAAAATATTACTGTGTATGTATTCAAATGTGTGAGGCGTTTGGTCAATCGAAGTAATTATTATGCTAATTTGCTGAAATTACTCAAGTTAATGGAAGCTGTATACATGTACACGTGCTGAGACTGGCGCAAACTGATTCAACGATCACTGCTGGTTGTTTTGTAAATAGGGCACTGAATATTCATATAATTTTCAATGACCGCTTTATATACATGGATGTATAGAAGCTGTGTTTATATAAAAGCCAATAATTTTAATAACTATGGTTTTACTATGAGACAAGTTTTTTATGTATAGATATCGATTTATTTTATTTATTTTGATTTATATAATTATGTTTCTCAGTGAGTGTACATATTTCTTTCTTTTCTGCCATTACCCAGTTTCAGTGAAAATGCTAGTGAATTATGTATACCTGATTAAAATCACATTCCCAACCATAGCGGTCAGCGTGGTCTAAGGGTTATAACGATGGCTTATGAAGTTTAGGTCGTGGGTTCGATCCTCGGTGGAAGCGTTTTTCTCACATTGTTTCTTAGCATCCTTAGTTTACGTGCTTTTGGTTTAAAACCATTTTGTACATAAAATATTAAAAATATAAGTCCTCTGTTTGCATTTTGGCTTTAGTAAAGTTATTTAGCCAAGACCTTTTACTCGTGGTTTTGCTGACCGTTTTGCATAATATCACCATTGTGCATGAATTTGCTTCTATTTAAATGTACATCTTATACTAACCTGTTCTTAATTTGGGGACAGTATCAGTGAAAAAGTAAATGGGAATTGAGTCGACTTATTCGAATAATTTCATGTGGACTGTAAATATGGGAGTTTGTATGCCTTGTGAACATCGCTTAATATGATAATGGTTTCTACGTCAGTGTGTTTCAGCAAATGAATAACGTTAATCTGTGACGTAATGTGTATTATTGGTGTCATACACAAGTATTATGCATCAAGGCTCATTAAAACATTCCCCGTTTCTGCTATTAATTTATACATTACAGTCATGTTTTCCCAATGTATCTGTTAATTAAAAGTACTAAAACAATATTGCTCCTTCTTTTTCTTCTATCCTGCTTAAAGACATGTTACGCAGCCATTTTACGCTCGCGTGAAACCTCGCTTGTATTATGTTTGAAGCAGGTTTGCTGAAGACACACAGTGCTTAGACACATATACATGTATATATAGTGCTTAGGGTTTGGAGTGTTGCTGCACCGTCTTTTTGAAGCCGTCTTTTTGAGGCAGTGTTTTCGAGCACGGGCTCGCAGCATACTGGAGGCAGGCTTCAAAACCGTTAGGTTTATAAGCGTCTTGAAGCAGGTTTCATACACTGCTCAAGATAGGTTTCAGAGCGTAGGGTTGCATACATGCTTTGAGACATAGGGTCTGAGACGTAGGTTTGAAGTCACAGTTGTGTTGACTGTTGAGATAGCTTCAAACCACATGTTTCAACAGGGTTTCATGCATAGGGTCTCAACTCGTATATTCTAGAGTTATACAGCTCACATTTATACAGTTTCATGACATAGCCTGAGGATTGTGTTCCAAGCACCATTTTGAAGTTGAGGCGTTGACCAGCCGTCTCGCTGGTTTGGCGCTGTAGTAGTTGTTCACAGTGATAGTTTATTATTCTACTGTTAGCCTCAAAGCTGAGATAATGTTGACCATCATAACATAGTTTTTTGTGTATACTTTCATGTTTTCATATAGTGTTCGTCTCAGGCAAAGTAGCCACAGAACACCATACTATCATCATCGGCTAGCATAGCCTAGCCACGTCAATTTTATAGTTTCAAGCCTTGTGCTGTGTTTGGCTCATCCCACTGAACGCCCCAAATATTTTAAAAGGTCTGAAACTTGGTCTCATCACTGGGGCATCACCCATCATCCTGACACACAAGGCCTACAAAAATACCAGGCACTGGTCTAGGTCTACACTTTGTCCATATGTCCATATCTACTTTTTAGCATGATGCTTGCCATTTCTTCAAACCAGTTGTGTTCTACAGTTAGAGAGAGTATGTATATGTTTGTAATATACCACTGTATAATACGCAAAAAGGTCCATTTGTCATTTATTTACACAATGCGCACACCAAGACCAATTGCTGGTTTAGGTCTACACAGCGCATATGTCTACACCAGGCTTTTGTCATTTCCTTTAGTATGAGTGGTTATGTACATGTTTGTATTATGCCATGGTAAGGCTAATGCTAGAGTGAGTATGTACGTGTTTGTAATATGCCACGGTAAGGCTAATGCTAGAGTGATTATGTACGTGTTTGTAATATGCCATGGTAAGGCTAATGTTAGAGTGATTATGTACATGTTTGTAATATGTCATGGTAAGGCTAATGCTAGAGTGATTATGTACATGTTTGTATTATGCCATGGTAAGGCTAATGCTAGAGTGATTATGTACATGTTTGTATTATGCCATGGTAAGGCTAATGCTACATAAGCAAATATAATAGTAGATGCAATAGCAGATTTAATATAGCAGACAGACATGATTTCACATGATAAGAGTTGAAATAGATATGCACCAAACCCTTGATATAGAAGAAAACCTCGTCCAACCCAGTCTTTCATTTGTACTCAGAATTCCATTATAAATTAAATGCACTCAGCCTGACTTAGGGAAGCACTGTCATAAACTTTTGCAACTGTTATATGATCCAATAAATGATCTAATAATCATACCAGACTGTTTTCACTCCTTATCCCATTTACAAACACAGCATTGATAGTCACTTTCGTTGAATGCAGAAAAACACTCCAATGCACTATGTGTATATCCACACATAGATAAATACATGTACCTTGTTCGCCACCTGTTAGTACTTTCAGTACTCTGATTTACTTATGTAGGCGGGCCCAGCCAGTCCGTGACCAGGTCAGATCTCGTGGTAACGGCTACCTGGTATGCAGAATTTCTATAAATAAGATAATCAGTCAACTTAAACGGTTCGGTGCATACTTATCGAAACTAGATATAAGTATGCACTTTGGGGTCACCAGTATAAAAAAGGGAAGCACCAATATATGTAGATCAACATCACATGTACATTGTAGTTGGGCTTTTGATATCAATAAATGAATCTTTTTAAAGATGCATGATTGTGCCACTGACTGTACTAAAGAGCAACGGGAAATGTGTCAGCGTGTGTTGTGTATAGGCGCTTGACGGTTTGCATCCAGACCAGGCCTTGTATTATCGGACACTGATTCGGATTCAGGCCGTAATCTTTATTTGATCTAGTCATTTATTTTATTAAGGGGGTTTAATGCGCCAACGCGGTACTTTACAATGAGATGTGAGGTCAAATATACTCAATGTTTTAAGATCATAGGGCGATGTCATATTGAAAAGTTCGAGAGAGCGCGGTTCATTAGAAAGTAAGTAGGATAAACTTCGTCTTTCGTTAGAAAAATGATCACATTCGAATAAGGAATGGTCTCGTCGCACAACTTAATTGACATTGCATAACTGACAGATCCTTTTTGGGTAGCTATCCCGTACCAACTCCCAGTTTCGATAGGGAAGTAATGCTTATATGTGCGGAGTTTGTAAATTGATAACGCCTTGTTGAATGGTATTAGCCGTAGATAACTTTCGAATTAGATATTTTGTTTGAAGGTCTACAATAGAGCCCCTTACTTGATAGTCAACTTTGATCATTCCAGATTTGTATATTTTGGTCAAGCAACGAGCGTTTAACTACTTTATTAATAGATTGCGATGTTATTCTACCCTGGTTAAGACCAAAGTGTGTGTTTCCAGTCACATTCAAAACATCTTTTAATTTTGTCATCCATTTATAATTATGAGTTGCATCTTTTTTCATAAAATTATACATAATTGTTGTGTGTTTATCTTCTTTACGTGAATTCACTTTGTTCCAACAGTCAATCATTCTTGTATAAATTGTTACTGACAGAATGTGGCGCCCTAATTCTCCATATACAAGTAGCATATAAGAAAGTGTACTTTTTCTGGAATACATGTTTTTTCTTAAAAAATCGCTATGTAGTTTTTCTAAACTTTCTACATTTTGATACCGCCATATTTCACATGCATACGTGGAGTAAAGGTTTACCCGTAGCTCAGTGATTGCGATGATAACATTATGGGGTGTACATCTTTATGTATACTTATGTACGGTTCTAAAAGGCTTTTCTCAGTTCAGCAGGATCCTACAAGATCTATCACGCCTGTATACTTCTAAACCTTGCGTTTCGGAACGTCGTGTAAAAGAAAACGTAGGAATGTTTCATCAGGTGACTGTTAAATGCAGGCCGAAAGTCATGCAGAAAGTTCCCACAGGAACTGTCCATGGTTTTTAATCCTAAATTCAGATACTACGTGTCTTAAAATAAATCTATTTAAACGTTCGGATCATCGAAATTTTAATATATAGAATGGACCTGCTTTAAGCAGCCATAAAAAAGATGCAAAGCAGGTGGTTGCTTAATGCGTGTCAAACGTCCTATTGGAGCTTTCTGCAATACTTTGGCCTGTATTAATCTACCACCTGCTTTTTAACCCTTCTCTTGCTCAATTTTTAAATATAGTTCTTCTTCTTTACCCATGCCCTGTGGTATAATTACATATATCTTCATTGTCTACAATTATTTGGCTGTGCAATCACTGCTGTGGAGTGCACTGGTTGCACAATCAATTTATAAATAGTGCAGACGCTACGTGTGGAGTAACCAAATCTCATCGATGATGTGTGGCTTGAATCCCTGCAATGGCAATATCAGGAGGCCGTCCAGCTGGCTTAGGTTTCTATCCAGGTGCTTTTCTATGCATGATTTGTTTTCCAAACGCGGCAACTCCTCTGGGGTCTCCCTCCACCTGGAATTAGCTGGCCATAGCGATATTACTGAAATACTGTTGTAACGACGTAAACTCTCGATTCAAATAAACAACCATTGGCATCAGTCAAATCTTATTAGTATACATATGACACTACCAGCTTATGTCGCGTGTTTAAAAGTAGGTATGCTGTACCAATTCTATTTGATAGAAATGATTTCAACGCAAACTTTCCACCATTACCTTTCGTTATGATATTATCTAACACTACTATGAATCCTGATGAGATGCCGATAAATCGGCAACGATACGCTATACGAGTTATCGACGACTCACCTGGATCCAAACCAGTATTTAAGTTGTATGTTTCTTCGTCCGTCACATTGTTAGTATGCCTTACAACTGCCAGTGAGTGTTGTGACTGTCGAACGGTTAGGATGGGAGGAACAATAGTCGAATTCAACGAGCGTGCCATTGTCTCTGGTGAAATTAAGATTAATTGCTAGCTGGAACTTTGTCTTTCTCCCTGACCCCGGAGGCACTATGTTCATGAAGGTTTTTGTCTTCAACATCTACATTTATAGTATCTACCACTGCTCATGATGTCAGCAGTTTCGTTATATCCTTTTACAGGTTTTAAACCTTCGCTTGCTATACGATCGAAATGCCAAGAGTTCGGCTAGCTTCCGTTATTCTGAAAGGGTTTGTAGTCATACAGTCAACAATGACAGCGGATCTTTTGACACCTTTGTAAACAGAGTAGACCCAAACCAGACGGATTCAGTAGGGGTCATCTGAACAGGGTCTTTACTAATAAAATGATATAGATCTGATTCTACAAAATATCCTGTATTCATGTTAATCTAAATTTGATATAATTAACAGTTGTGTGATTATTTCATTCATTAGTACATGTACACTGAAGCCTCGATAATTCGAAATGACAGTATAGAAGAAATAAAATCCTTTAGGCATGTGGCCGCTAAATGCAGGATGGAAGTCATGCAGAAAGCTCCCGGTGAGCTTACTACATGACTTTCTCCCTGCATTCAGCTGTCACGTGACTTAAAGACCAATAACGAGGTTTAACTTATGGGATAAACGGTAAAGCGCGTGTAGCTGTCTACTGTCGAGTGTAGGTCAGCACCCCTAAAGCGCGTGTAGCTGTCTACTGTAGAGTGTAGGTCAGCACCCCTAAAGCGCGTGTAGCTGTCTACTGTCGAGTGTAGGTCAGCACCCCTAAAGCGCGTGTAGCTGTCTACTGTAGAGTGTAGGTCAGCACCCCTAAAGCGCGTGTAGCTGTCAACTGTCGAGTGTAGGTCAGCACCCCTAAAGTGCATGTAGCTGTCTACTGTCGAGTGTAGGTCAGCACCCATAAAGCACGTGCAGCTGTCTACTGTCGATTGTAGGTCAGCAGCCTAAAGCGCGTGTAGCTGTCTACTGTCGAATGTAGGTCAGCACCCCTAAAGCGCGTGTAGCTGTCTACTCTCGGGTGTAGATCAGCACCCCTAAAGCACGTGTAGCTGTCTACTGTCGGGTGTAGGTCAGCACCCTAAAGCATGTGTAGCTGTCTACTGTCGAGTATAGGTCAGCACACCTAAAGAGGCTCTCTGCACCAATTCATTATGTAAATGCTGTCCCATGTCTATCACTGCCGAGGGCGAATGATACATAAGCAAACAGAGCAGGATCTGTCTGATTTGGATCGTCTCTGTTTGCAATACATTAAAAGGCGAATTTATGGACTAAAGGGCTAATTCTTTACCTGATAGAGTTGCTTTTAGATGCTTTAATACACAGAGAAGACCCAGATCAGAGGTGCTTTCAGACGCTTTTGTGCACAGAGAAGACCTAGATCAGACTGTTCCTGCAAGAGCCACCTGATCAGGCCCTTCTTTTGTATAATATAACCATTCTTAGGTGGCCATCCATCTACTGAACATAGGAGTCTTACAAACACATGGTTGCTTAGTACAGGGCAAAAGAAATACAGAACTTTCTATTAGGAGCTTTTTGTATTACTTTTGACCTGCATTAAACTATCACCTGCCTTACAGACCCATAATTAGACCTCGTTTGGATTGCCGATGAAGATAGGTTCTAGTGTATATGCCTAAAGCAACTGCGGTCTGATTCTATACAGTTTAAATCAGCTATGTTAACAATATAAGACAATTAGTTCATGGATATTCGTAAAGAATCTGTCATAGATAATCACCAAACAGCGTTGATAAAGAAAGTAATCACCCGAATTATACAAATATAATAAGAAAACACTCACGTTACATAAATCCCTTCCAGATAATCACGAGCTGGCAAGTATTTGCAAACCTCTCTGGTCCAGGTGAGACGTTGAATAACTCGGCGTCTCATCTGGATCCAAGCAGTTTGGCACGCGATAAATAGTTACTCAAAAGCTTTATCGAATTGGATATAGTCAATAAAACACAATATCTAAAGTTCAGGAGACATTATTCTTTAACAGCGGGGTAATTGTTGGTTCTCCGTCAGCGGTCAGTGGGTTAAAATCTAGGTTTTGTGAGGGTTAATGTCCAGGTCGCAGTATACTAGTGTCTGTCGACAAAAGCAAATACAGACATTACAAAACGCCAGTTTGAGAAGGATTACACTTTGAAGTGTTGCTGTGATTTGATCGTATATTATAATGTGGTAAGTACATGCAACAAGTTATAATAAGTACATGTAACAGATTGTGGTAAATGCATGTAACAAATTGTAAAAAGTAAGTGCAACAAATTGTAATAAATACGTACATGTAACATATAGTACACAGTATATGTAAATGATTGTAATAAGTATATGTAACAAATTGTAAAACGCACGTGTAACAGATTGTATAAAGTACGTCTGATTGTGATAAGTATATGTAACAAATTGTAAAACGTGCATGTACCTGTAATAGATTGCATAAAGTACGTGTAACTGATTGTAATAAAAACATATAAACAACTGTAATAAAGAGATGTAGCAAATAGCAATAGTACATGCAACACATTTTGTACATAGAACATATTTAATGGTTTGAAGCTCAGGTTTTTGTTTAAACATGGAACAAATTGCAATAAGTACATGTACACAATCTTGATAGATACCCGTAACATACAATTGATCGAGTATAAAACAGCGTCGGATCTGTATTCATGCTGTTGACAATTGCCAGACAGCATACACCTGTCATGACACCAGGGTCCATGCTTATTAAGCTTTTTAGTTGAGTCTGAGTTCGTTCTCAAGCTTTTAATTGGTCAGATTTGAGTTCTCAAGCTTTTGATTGGTCAGATTTGAGCCTTTGGCTCAAATCGGACCAATCAAAAACTTGAGAACGAAGGCAGCTTAAACCACACTGTATTGTCGAAAATGATACCGAGAATAATACTGAATATGGTTCATAATAATGATGCTGATGATTGTGGCGGTGATGATGCTAATAATTGGTGGTTGATATATGCTGGTTGATTATAGTTAATGCTGCTGCTGTTGTTGTTGTTGATGATGACGATTATTATGATGAATGATGATGATGATGGGATAAATGATGATGATGATGATGATGGTAATGATGATGATGATGATGATGATGATGATGATGATGATGGTGGTGGTGGTGGAATTATACCGATCAGATATGTCTACTTTTGCCATGATCAAGCATTCCCTGATTCATATTGTCAATATAAACATTAGCTTATAAATATGAATGACGTCATTATCTCTAAGCATGAATATTAATGAGGTAGATCTTTAATACTTGTATGTTTTTGCATATTTATTATTGCAGGTCAAACGTAGCACTCGTTCTCACGACACTGGGATATGCGTACACCTACAAGCACTTTCAGTTAAAAATTCCGAACGGGGAAATGGTGCCCCACCCTTGCAAGTCTAATTTCCTGTGGCGAGGAGTCGGGCACGAGAATCATTTAGGAGGCGGTGCCAGGAACCAATTCGGTGTTGACTTCAAAAACAACAATTACGTAAGTTTTTAAGCTGTCACTGTCGCGTCTGTGATGATCTTTGAAACCAGTTGACATCCAGCTGAGACACGGTATAACTCGTTGTGACTCCTGGGTACAAACTGTAGAGACACGGGATATCTCGTTGTGACTCCTGGGTACAAACTGTAGAGACACGGGATAACTCGTTGTGACTCTTGGGTACAAACTGTAGAGACACGGGATAACTCGTTGTGACTCCTGGGTACAAACTGTAGAGACACGGGATAACTCGTTGTGACTCCTGGGTACAAACTGTAGAGACACGGGATAACTCGTTGTGACTCCTGGGTACAAACTGTAGAGACACGGTATATCTCGTTGTGACTCCTGGGTACAAACTGTAGAGACACGGGATAACTCGTTGTGACTCCTGGGTACAAACTGTAGAGACACTGGATAACTCGTTGTGACTCCTGGGTACAAACTGTAGAGACACGGGATAACTCGTTGTGACTCCTGGGTACAAACTGTAGAGACACTGGATAACTCGTTGTGACTCCTGGGTACAAACTGTAGAGACACGGGATATCTCGTTGTGACTCCTGGGTACAAACTGTAGAGACACGGGATAACTCGTTGTGACTCCTGGGTACAAACTGTAGAGACACGGGATAACTCGTTGTGACTCCTGGGTACAAACTGTAGAGACACGGGATATCTCGTTGTGACTCCTGGGTACAAACTGTAGAGACACGGGATAACTCGTTGTGACTCCTGGGTACAAACTGTAGAGACACGGGATAACTCGTTGTGACTCCTGGGTACAAACTGTAGAGACACTGTATATCTCGTTGTGACTTCTGGGTACAAACTGTAGAGACTAGAGACACGGGATAACACGGTGTGACTCCTGGGTACAAACTGTAGAGACACGGGATAACTCGGTGTGACTCCTGGGTACAAACTGTAGAGACACGGGATAACTCGGTGTGACTCTTGTGTACAAATTGTAGAGACACGGTATATCTCGTTGTGACTCCTGGGTACAAACTGTTGAGACACCGGATAACTCGTTGTGACTCCTGGGTACAAACTGTAGAGGCACGGGATATCTCGGTGTGACTCCTGGGTACAAACTGTAGAGACACGGGATATCTCGTTGTGACTCCTGGGTACAAACTGTAGAGACACGGGATATCTCGTTGTGACTCCTGGGTACAAACTGTAGAGACACGGGATAACTCGTTGTGACTCCTGGGTACAAACTGTAGAGACACGGGATAACTCGTTGTGACTCTTGGGTACAAACTGTAGAGACACGGGATATCTCGTTGTGACTCCTGGGTACAAACTGTAGAGACACTGGATAACTCGTTGTGACTCCTGGGTACAAACTGTAGAGACACGGGATAACTCGTTGTGACTCCTGGGTACAAACTGTAGAGACACAGGATAACTCGTTGTGACTCCTGGGTACAAACTGTAGAGACACAGGATAACTCGGTGTGACTCCTGTGTACAAACTGTAGAGACACGGGATAACTCGGTGTGACTCTTGTGTACAAACTGTAGAGACACGGTATATCTCGCTGTGACTCCTGGGTACAAACTGTTGAGACACGGTATATCCCGGTGTGACTCCTGGGTACAAATTGTTTGTTACTGTGTTGTTTTTGGTTATCAGTCTTTCTGTTGTTTCTCAAAACGAAGAAGGGTTTAACCTTTTCCCCTATATAAAGACCTTTTTACGCCTTTGCAAACAGAGTGGACCCAGACCAGACAGCTCTTGTAGGAGCCATTAGATCAGGATCTGCTGTTTGCTTATGGTATTATACATATATCTGAGTTTACAACACCTGCATGGCCAAGAATCATTTGTCTATGCTGAATAGTTGGCTGATAAATACAGTAAAACCGGTCTAAACCAGAATTCTAGTAGGAGAGAATTTAGATACTTTTAGGCAGATGACTGCTTAATGCAGAAAGAGGAGCTTTTTGCTTGATTTTCACCCTGCATTAAGCTGCCACTTGTATTCAAGACCGATATTTATACCAAATTAAACGCCCGGGCATTTTGATTGGGTCAACGTAGTTGTCCCAATCTATAGCTGTCCCTGGATTTCCACATAGGCATTCGGCTCATGAACCAAAGCTGAAATTTTGTATATTCTCTGTAGATTCTCTAGCATAGAATGTACGAAATTTCAGCTTTGTCTCAAAACGTCCCGAACTTTATTTTACGGATCCAAACGTTACAAAACGTCAATTTAGGTGTATTTTAACTCATTTCAAACAAACTTTATGAACCGAATACCTATGGATTTCCCCCCATATTTAATCGCGCAGTAGTAATCAACCGCGCCTCAAAGTAGTGCATTTTGATATCACATAATTGAATATGTCGGTCCTGCCTTGCATAAATCTCAAGTCGGCAGCGCGACTAATCGTGTAAATCGTGACTGATTGTGTATGGATGCAATATTGATATAACAGTGAACACAAACACAAAACTATATTTATATCGCTACACTGCGGCTCAGCTTCTTTCAGCTTTGACGGAAACATGATAATGCGCATGCGTGTTTTACTATTCAGTAGCGATTAGGGGAGATCATTGTCGATTGCTAAGTTTGCCGAGTTTTTGATTTCGGATTGTGCGTGGATTTGTTTTGTGAACGCTATTAAGGATTTTGTATAGACTAATAAGTCATAATGCCATACGAAAGTCTAGTTCTGGGAAACAATCCCGAATGTGCTGCCTTTCACTGCAATAATTGTTAACAATCAGAAGATTCCCGGTGCACCCGACCTGGTGGACTTTTGCCGTAACCGGTCCTGTCCTGTAGTACGAATTCAGAAGAAACTTTATCATTGGTGAAGCAGTAAATTACTTCTAAATAAAGACTGTCCTAATGAAATGTACGCCATTCATCACAATGAAGAAATTTGATTGCTGTGGATCAATCATATCAACCGCAAAGACCACAAGCCATTTTCTCAAGCTATGGTAAGTGAAATTCTGGTTCTGGAAATTTTTAGTTTTTAATTATAACTGCATGCATCCGAACATTCAGGAAATTCGGATAATTCAAACTATATGTATGAATACCGAATTTATTTATTCATCACTTTGTATTTGAAAAAAACTTGTTTTGTCTAGGGTAGGCGAGAATAACATACATAATTGAGAGGGTTCCCTCCCGTACGTATACGAGTACTTCGACAAACGTTTGCTTTTAATGTACGGATCAGACTAGAATAAGAGCCAGGATTATTTGATTATTTCTTTTCTTCATATCATGTTATTACCCAAACCCTGCATTGCTGTTTATCAGATTATGCAGTCTAGCCAAAAATATGACAATAAAAAATGTGTTTTATTTTTAATATAAAAACCGACAGAATACACAGAGACATATACATACATGTATGCATATGTCTGTAAAATACATAAATAAATGAAATACTGATTAAATCATTAACCCCTTTCTTCTAAAAACACATGTTCATTCCTTTCCAAACAGAGTAGACCCAAATCCTTCTAGGATTTAGGAGCGTCTGATCAAGATCAGCTGTTTGCTTCGGTTTACGGACGTTTCGCTACACAGCGTTTCGCTACCTTGACCATTTCGCTACCCTGACCATTTGGCTACAGTCATTTCGCACCCTTACGGGAAGTCATTTCGCAACCTTGTCACCCAATTAATTATTATTATTCACAGATTTATTCACAGATTGAATTGATTTGGACGATTTAACAGATGAAAAAGATACCTTTACGCGTTTCAAAAATACCTAAAATACACAAAACTCATCTGTTTATATGCTGAAAAGTAGAATACTACAAGAAAATATATCAAATAAGCATTGAAAATGACAAAACATCTATGTGTTTGATATCTACGATCCCGATTTTATTCCCCGATGTTTCAGTTTTATTCGGGTTTGGTTTTAGTTTCGTATCTGTTCGCACTAGTCGAGCTTCTCCGACCACTTTAAAGGAAAGCTGTTACGTAAACAAAGGAGGGATCGGGTGATCATCGGCAAAACGCGGAAAATTTGAACGGAAGAGGCCGATAATACTTACAATATTGACCACTGCTAACATATGGCGCAATCATGCAGCCGCAGTACCGGCGAGTGACCCTCACAGGTACCCATTTAACCCCTGGGTGGAGAGGATGTGCGGGTGGGAGACACGGAAAAGCGTCTCTGAAATTTCCGGGAGAGACCGGGATTTGAACCCCGGACCTCCGGACTGATAGTCGAGCGCGTTACCACTAGAACACCGCCACCATACAATCTCATGGTATGTACTAATTCATTGTGAAGTAATTCTTATTAGTGTTCAACATATTCAGTGCTACTAAATCAAATGGATAACACTTGTCATAGGAAATAGAGTCTTGAAAGATATGCAAACAGTGCAAATGTATATGAATAGCTGCATGTACATGTAAACTGTATGACAGATAACATAATGATGTTGATTTGCTCTACAACTGGATAGGTCTTAAACGGAAGTCCAATCAGGGAGACAATTTAGATGCATATTGTTTGCAATGTTGAAAAGTCCCTTTTTGCCTTATGCAGCCCAGTATGTTAAAATCCATCCTGTTCAGTTTATGGTACTTCTTGCTTTTCATGGCTACCAGGTGGCAGTAAAGGTTATTGTAGTAACAACAGTTAACAACCGTTTTCCAAAGTGGCATCTATAGGTCAGTTTAGGTTTGCAAGAATTCCTAAACTTGCTGATATGTTTTCAAGATATGGTCCATTGAGTACCAGACGGTTGTAGATCACTGTTCGTATACCCTTATTCAGAGGAAACTGATAAAGCTTCAAAATATGGTGTATTATATCAAGTTTCATAATATCTCTGAGTGTCTGAAATTCTCGAGGATATATTATTCTCAAAAACAATGAACTCTAAAGCATAACCACTCTCAAACTGTAGGCGCAACAACTTGCAAATACCCGGAATAAATGTAAAAGTTTTTAACACTGATTTCCTGATACGAACATACATGCATATCTCTTTTCTCATAATATTCTCACTTTTGGTTTGTGAGTTGTATACATGTAGGAACACCTTGTTTTACCCTTTTTGCAAACATAGCAGATCCATTCAGACAACTGTCTGATAATGGTGTGCTCTGTTCGCTGATGGAATGTTGCCAAGGTACTGGTTTTTCTGACTAAGCCTGAGATTTCTCTTATTATGCAGATTCTGTCAATGAATATTAACAAGGTCATGAAATAATAAATGTGTAGATATTAGGGGAAAAACATTTTGTATATTGGACAATATCTTAATTTCTGAATTAGTGAACACTTTTATATAACTTTATTCTAGGGAAGATGTAATGTATCTAGCCAATGCGGACCATCTATGGTAGATGCTGAGACACAGACAGAGTCTACCTAAACACTGAAAATAACAGCTTGCACTCCCGTGGACATTAGTCTGAATGACAGTTTGCGTAGGGAAGATTCTAGAGACATAGAATGGACACCTGCATCAGATACTGAGAGTGAAGGTGGGGATAGTGCATCAAGTATTGCCAATGAAGCTCAAGAAGAAAAGTTCATTGTGTACAGATCGTGCCTCGAGGAACATTTGAAGAGGTGTGCGGTTTGTGGTCTAGAGTGCCTGATTAGCAGTTCAGTAATTGGCACTTGTGTAATATACAAGAGGACTTGTGTTGAGTGTGGCACAGCTACTGTCTGGAGCAGTCAGCCAGTTTCTTCTTCCATGCCATTTGGAAATTTAGTTTTGTGTGCGGGGATGTTTTCTAGAGCCAGTCCACTTTAGACACTGAGGATGATGCAGTTTTGTAAAAAAAAGCTTCAGTGAGCAAAACCACATACTTGAAAATTCAAAGTTCGTATCTAGTGCCTTCAGTACGATCAGTTTGGCAGCAAAGGCAATCCATGTATGTGAATGCAATCCAGAGTTATGGACGACAACTCCTTCTACCTGGAGATGGGAGATGTTGTAGCCCAGGACACACGGCAAAGTTTGGGGCATACAGCATGATGGACCTCGAGAAAAACATCATTCTTGACATACAGCTAGTGCAGGTACTTTGGAAAGTTAATAGTGACATGAAAAACCCTTTACTCCATGTAAAAATAATGACGTAATGTGTATAGAGGAGCTTACATGAGTGTTCTTTACAAGTTGTTTTCATGAAACTTGTTTACTATCATGAATATTAGTCTCTCTAAAGCTCATTTCATATTATTATAGTAAACTCTTTTCATAAAAAACAATTTGTCATGAACACTCATGTAAGATTCTGTTGATCACATAACCCTTAAAAGTGACATAGAACGTCAAATATATCTGACGACTGTTTCGGCCATTGTTTACAGCAAAGTATACAGCCAGATTCAAACTGCTCATTTGCATAAAAATGCACTAGTGCATTTCCGCAATTTTTGGCACTCTGTTTCGGCACTTCCTCATGGCAGATTATGTGATGAATGGCTTAGATTATAATAACAGATGTTCATGGGAATATTTATCAACACGATACAAACAGAGCAGACCCTGATTAGACGGTAATTCAGCCATTCTCAGTTACTGAAATTCCAGTCAAGCGGTCATTAATATTCAAAATAATGTCAGCAGAAACAACTGTCATTTAACCCTACCTACCGGAAACTGAAGTAAATATCAACAAATTGTAGAGTTACAAATAAAGGTGCATACTCAAATACTAAAATCATCATTTTCCCACCAATCCTGTTGCTGTGACCAGAGTGTATACAGTAAAGAGTTCACAGTATTTGTTTTGGTGCAGAAATAAAGAAGTTATTCCAGAAAATGATTTAATTTAATTCTGTATCTTATCTGGAGCTCTGACATTACCATGATTTAAACTCTGATTTTCTTTATACTTGAGCATTAATTAGCCATTATCTAATAGCTGTATGTATTAACAATTATTAAAAGTACAAGTAGGATATTCGGATCTTCGTGTGACCCTAAAGGTGTAGCTCCTTAAATAACATATGACTGATGATCGAAGTATATATTTCTTAGAAAAGTGAATCTGTAGGATTAATCATAAACCAGAACAGACACATAATTATGTTATTTTTAGAGTAATGAGGTGCCTAACTCATACGGAATGGAGAAGGAAGGACTAAGTAGATCTTTAGCCTTCATGCTGAATGAGAAC
Source organism: Azorinus chamasolen (assembly GCA_963576725.1). NCBI lineage: Eukaryota > Metazoa > Mollusca > Bivalvia > Cardiida > Solecurtidae > Azorinus > Azorinus chamasolen. Next base: position 73,721,350 of record OY755241.1, on the reverse strand, counting down.
AATCTACCGGTCTCGCACCTGGTGACCGACAGACACAGTGCCATTAAGAAATATATGCGGGACCACCATCCAAATATTCAGCACTGTTTTGATGTCTGGCATGTTGCAAAAGGTTTGTAAAAATTGAATGGATATTCATTGTGTTGACTGGGCATCATACAATGGCGCCAATATTTTAAATGTACCTTTTGGATATTTATATAATATAAATATGGATTTGTAACCTTTTTTGTACAGTAATTACTAACTTGTGCAAGACTTGTGGGCCACATGATGAGACTAACTTGGCCTAATTTCTGGGTGGATTTAACCTTTTACTCACTGAAAATGACATCATGACTATTGATTAAATTAATTGCTGTAATAGCACATGGACTGTCTGAAACTGTAATTATATCAATATTATATCATATATCATAGGCAAACAGCAGATCCTGATCAGACGGCTCTGGTCTTGGCCTTTTGTTTGTAGGGGCGTAAAATGGGTTAAAAAGGTATAAGCAATAAAACCACAAATAAATTTGGTTAGTACCTACAAAACCATGATTTCTTAGCTCTGAACATATAAAGCCTTCACCAGGTTGATTCCAATGACATACAGGTAGACTGCAGTAATGTCGGTCAATGGGACATGTTTTTGAGATATAACAATACATGTATATAGAAATTAAAACTTTTCTCTTGTTCCACAAACTTTTTATATGCCGTAACAGTTTTATTCTTTTCAAGCATCACACACGTAATTGCATAGTTAAGTTTCTTCGTAGTTGCAAGATTTCTTGACCATTCATATGCATTGACTTTGTTTACAATGAACACGGATAAAGGAATTGTTTTGTCATTTTAGAAACTTTCATTGCATGAAATTCCATAAATACATAGAGCAGATGAGATCAGACATCTTAAAGTACTGGAGCTATCAGACCTGTATCTGTTGTCTTTGCAAAATGTATGAAAAGGCATTTCTATGAGGGAAAATGGGGTTGCCATGGTTTAAAAATTTGATCTAGAAAAATAAAATATGGGATGCCAGTCACGACATGCTACTTGCTTGTTGCCACTTATGAAAAGGATTTTTTTTATATACACACCCCTCAGAAACGGTCTCCCTAAAAAGCGATGTTAAGCGACCTTAGCGTCCGGAAGCAAAATACCAATTTAAAACATAATGTACTGTTTAATTTGCCAACTACATGCATATTGCTATTAAACTCGTTGATTTGGGTACATAAACCAAAATATCAAGTATTCATTGGCAGGTAGCAACTAGCAAGTGGCAAGTAGCAAATAGCAAGTTGCAAATAGAAATAGCAAGCAGCAAATCGCAAGTGGCAAGTAGCAAATTTAAAGAAGCAACTGGCAAGTGACTATTAATAGCAACTAGCAAGTACAGTGTCGTGACCGGCATTCCATAAGAAAAATGATGGGACATAAATGATTGGTGCAGGCATATATTTGTAAGATCTCTTTTTTACTGTTTATTTTAATAGGAGTGCACAAGAAAAGTGGCAGTCTGGGCTAGGTCGGTCAGCAATCATCTGTACTGGTGTGCGGCTTGCAGTGAGGGAGATGGAAGGCTGCTCAAAGATAAGTTGGTTTCCATTCTTAATCATGTCGCCAATATTCACGAAGGACATGGGGCAATGTTTCCAAGATGTGCTCATACTGAGCTACAAGAGCAACTGGACTGGATGGTAAAAGGTTTTGTTCAAGATGCTATTTAATTCATTTACAGACCGGTAAATACAATACATTGACGTTAAATCTACTCAACACCAAAAATTGTAGACATGTTGATATCATGAAAATAATGCTTATGTCCATATTTCCCACAAGTTGAAATATCTTTGTATTCAGCTAAATATTACCAAAATCTAAATACTGCTCAATCTATAGGACTTTTTATGCTCCCCAGATCAGACCTGGGTCATATTGTTTTTGCCCTGTCTGTCTATTTGTCTGTTTGTTTGTCAGCAACTTTAACATTAGTCATAATTTTTGAGCCAATACAGATAGAGACTTGATATTTGACATGCATATGTATCTCATAAAACCGCACAATTTGAGGGGCGACCTGTCAAGGTCAAGATCAGCCTTCAAGGTCAGAGGTCAAATATATGGGTCAAATCACCGACTTTAACATTGGCCATAACTTTTGGACCAGTAGAGATAGAGACTTGATATTTGGTATGCTTGTGTATCTTATGAGGCTGCACATTTTGAGGGCAAGGTCATCCTTCAGGGTCAAAGGTCAAATTGTCTGTTTCTTTGTCTATAACTTTAACGCAACCTTTAACTTTTGAGCCAGTACAGAGATAGAGACTTGATATTTGGCATGCATATGTATCTCATAAAGCCGCACATTTTGAGGTCAGAGGTCAAATATATGAGGGGGCATAGTGTTTCACAAACACATCTTGTTTACCCTTTTCCTGTTCTATATTTATTCCAAATTTCAATATCTACTGAATATTCTTTGACAAAATAGTTAATATTGAAGGCAGAATATTATAGCCATTTTAGAAAGTAAAGGAACAGATCTATCAACATCCAATAGCAAACAAAGCAGACACTGATCAGACAGCGCCTATAGGAGCCGTCTGTTCTGGGTCTGCTCTGTTTGCAAATGGTGAAAACATATTTATATGAAGGAAAGAGTTAAGACACGGAAATCATTGGTCATGTTTGTTTGACTTAAAATTGATTTTGGAACTGCTCTTTGGATATTACATGTATGTACTAAAATTCAGACTGATATTATTTTACAATTTTATGTTACTTTCTGTATCAAGTTTCACCATATATGTCAAAATTTTGTTATATTGTAACAATTTCAAACATCCTATATGTAAACTACACATACAGTTGTTTGACACTCATTTTATTAGCTTTAGCGTTTCCCTGTTCAATTACCTGATATTTTATAATGGTATACTAATGTTCACAGGATGTGTTTGATAATTGGTATTATCTATTCTATAGCAACCATGTGATACGGGTCTACTTTTTGCAGTTGCATGAAAACGTGTTTATATGAAGGAAAGGATTAACAATTTATACTTATATAACAAGGGAATCTGGTTTTTACTCCCCTGCTGTACATTATATATGCATATATGAAACATTTATTCCTTACGCGTTCCCTCCTCATATAAACAATTTTTCATGCATCTGATTCTCAATTTGCAAACAGAGTAGACCCAGATTAGACGCCATAGACGGCTCCTATAGCTGTCTGGTTAGGGTGTGTTCTGTTTGCTAATGCAATTTGATAGGTCTTTTTTATACCTTCTAAAATGGCTACATGTCCCACCTTCCGTATTTCATTATAACTGTTTTGTCCATGAATATTCAGTAGGATTTGAAATTTGTAATAAACATAGAACAGGTAAAGGTTTAAGTCGTTTCATAACAGTCAACCATGCATGTTTCAGCCTTTCTCAAGTTCAACTTCTGCTGAGGACGTTGTGCCTGTAAGAGGTCGTGGAAGGGAACGATGTAGAGGGCGACCCCTAGGGAGAGGGAGAGGGAGAGGAAGAGGTGGTAGAGGTGTAATAACAGGGGGGGGGTGACAAAACAGAAAGTTCAAGGAAGAAGAGGAAGAGGAAGGGGGTGCGTCTGGATGAAGACGATATAGCTAGAGTGCGAGCACTTCAGGAGGACAGAACCCAGCAGGCAGCTGTAAGCTTTTACAATAATTACACAAACAAATAAAAAGTTCTGAAATAAATTAACCCTTTACCCTATCAGTATTCAAGAAATAAATGAATATTGATTAAATTATTTTTCATGACATATGAAATTTTGTCATTGGCATAAATTGCAGAATCATATCTATATTACATGTATATCATAAGCAAACAGAGCAGACCTTGATCAGACAGTTCCTATAGGAGTCGTCTGATCTGGGTCTACTCTGTTCGAAAAGGAATATTTATCGAGTAAATAGTAAGAAATTGCATGTAAATATGTTCTAACAGAAAGATACTGCAGTGCTGGTCTAATGAGACAAAACAAATAATTATTGAGCAGATTAGGTAAAGAATTTGATGGTAATGTTTGTAATAAAACAGCTAACATATGAAAGAATGTTTCATTTATCAATAATTTGATCTTTTAGTGCTCATACAGTTATACAGTTAGTCAACATGTTGTTATCTTATGAATGAATCACTAATGATATTTCTATGGAGAAGGGGTATAGTTTTTGTGTTATTTGCCACACACTACTGGCATCTGGACTTATATCTCAGAAATGGTTTAGAGTTTTTCTATAAGGAAATACAGCCCTACAATTATCAATAACATTGACCATAGAATACCATACGGCCCTTTGTATGCCAAAACAATTTTTGTCTGTCTGGTGTCATTTCAGAAGTGCTTTGGAGTTTTTCAATGCAACTCTGTGTTACCCTTTATCTGCTCAATTTTAATATCAAAGATAATGACATCATGAAAATCAATTATGTTAATTTTTAAAATTGAACATGAACACAGTAATTTTGACTTGGGCAGAAAAGGTAGAACCAGATTCATATTATAACATATAAAGCAAATAGAGCATATCCTGATCAGGGTCCATGCTTATAAAGCTTTTAGTTGAGTCTGAGCTTCGTTCTCAAGCTTTTGATTGGTCAAATTTGAGTTTTCAAGCTTTTGATTGGTCAGATTTGAGCCAGAGGCTCAAATCTGACCAATCAAAAACTTGAGAACGAAATCAGACTCAACTAAAAGTTTTATAAGCATGGACCCAGACTGCTCCTATAGGATCTGTTTGAACTAGGTATTCTCTGCAGTGGTGTGAAAATGTTTTTTATGAAGGAAAGGTGAATCTTTATTACCATTGCCCATTAGCAAACATGGCCTTGCAAGATTGATATTGAATCACTAAAGTTGTGGTCCTTTTTAAAAAAAAACAGTAAACCCTCCCTATAACGGCCACTAAACTATGTTAATTAGTATTTAGGGCAGATTGTTGCTAAAGCAAAGTGAAAATAAAACAGAACGCTCCTATAGGAGCGTTCTGTTTTACTTTCACCTTGCTTTAAGCAGCCACCTGCCTCTTTAACACAAACTATTTGATGTAATTTAGTGGCCATTACAGAGAGGTAATACTGTAATTGTAAACAGAGTTTTGTCCATTTACAGTCATATTGTAGACATTGCTTGGAATTTTTCTATTAAACTTTGTGCAAGTGTTGAATCTTCACAATCTTTCCATTAATTTAGGCAAACTTTATATTGCGGCCATATTTATGCATATATCGAGGGTGTAAAGGTAAAAGGTACTAAGTCACATCTGGTACATTTTGAGAAAAACGCGAAAACGTGATTTCATATTCCCAAGTCCACAATTTGTTATTTTTTCAAATTCAAACTATCTGGTACAACTGTTTATGGATAAACAAGTATGACTACAAGGGTTTTTAAGCTACAGGTTGATTTAAAGCTGAAATATCAATAACATTTTAAATCTATTTTTACCGAGTTGTCAAATATTGAGTGGTAAAAGGTACTAAAAGCACTTAGTACTTGATTCAAAGTAAACATTGTCAGGTAAGATGTACTAAGTGCATTTAGTACCTTTTACTTGTTAGATACTGACAGTTTTTGTACATATGCTAAAATTACACATGATAATAATGCACAACGTTGCCAATATAAATGAATCAGGTTTGACTCTGCATACCGTCGGACATGAGTAAACATATGCAGAGGGTCTGGTTCCAGATAGAACTCAAAAAATGTGAGGCTAACCTAAGATCCGAATAGTTTGAAATTGTTTGTCCATTCTTATAGCTTTTGCAATACAAAATTAATATTAGCATATTTCACATGATATATCATGACTATGTTAGCAAATATATATACATGTATAATAATTTATAAAAGTACAAATATGAGTCATGCAGGATACACGACATCCAAAAAATAACAGCCGCTCGAACAGCACCACAACAAGAAAGATTCATTGAATTGAATGCTTACGTAATACATGATATACATAGAAATAGCATGGATAAGAATGAACCTGTTGTCAATAATCATTAGAAGTATTCATGACACTACCCTTCATGAGTGTCTCTTTGCAATAGGCTAACTGCACAAACTTCAACAGTTATTGGATCATTAATGCTGGTAAGCTAGTCTGATGAATCTAACTGATTTTCACTGGCTGCAGGAAGGGGTAGTTTGTATTTCACAGATTTATTGTTTGGTAAAGCTTCATAGTATGGTTTGTACTCTTCTGGAATTGTACCTGACATACAAAGTGAAAGCAGATCAGACTTTTTAGCTGCAGATATTGGTAATTTGCTTTGGTAGCGCTGACAAAGTTGCAATTGTGGGACTTTGGAATTTCCTCATTTTTGCAGCTTTGTAACCACCTCAATGAATTCATCTGCTTGAAACGAATAGTTTACAAATATACTGTTTGGTGATTCTTTGCGCACCTGCAGCCATTTGAGTTTTAACCACTTAACTTTTATCCCATCTTTTAAATTTTTCATGTTCCTGAACTGCGAGTTTTGTAATTTCTTTAGATCTATAAAATCTCCAAATGTCATAGGTACAACAACATAAGGTTTACTTTTCCTAGCAAGGGCAATGATAGTCTCCCATTGCGATGGTACATAAACTGCAGTTCGCTTTTTGGCTTGTTCTATAGTTCTGTGAATAGCATCACATTCCATTTGCGAATGGCCGCTCTCAAAGAATTTCTGATTAATACACATAAGTTATATTGTTGAATGCAGTAAAGCATTGCTCCGGCTACAAATTGGTTTCGGTTTTGACCACCGCATGTGTCACTATATAGGGTTACTTCCTCGACGTTGGACGTTTTGTTTGAGAGCGAATTTAAGTGGGCTACTATACAGGTGCCTATCTCACATGATCCCCTGTTCGCATGAGTTTCATCCCACAGGTAGCATGTTCCTACTCCACTTCCCAATTGCTTATGTTGTACAGAATCGTAATGGTCATGGCCTGTGACAGCTATATGTGCAATTAGAATAGGTGCCTTATCCACTAATGGTGCAATGTGAGGCAATCTAACACTGGTTGCATCGGTCGGCTAGAAAATATCCTCACTTCGCTCTGGAAAATATTTGCAATGCAAAGAGGTATTAGGTCTGACATACTATATCCCACTGTCCATCTTTTTCTTTTTGGTCCACCATACATTTATATGCTTCCCTATTTTCAGTGGAGTTGGTGGCTTTTTTTGTCAATTGGACAAAGTTGATGTAGTCATCAATGTTACAAACAAGATGTTCGGTGACCATAGATCTCAGGTCCTGCACAGACACTGGATTGTTTAGGTACTCTAATGCCGCTGCGAAAAGACAGTTTCCATCAGCTGGGATGTGTTTTCGTATCAGCAAGTTATTTGATAACAGATTGTCCAAATGTCCTAAGTGGAAATCATGTAGCAAAGCTTGAAGTTTGCTTTTCTTTAAGCTTTTCTGTTTTGCCCTTTCTGTATCTGTACAATCACTTTCACTACAGTATTCTGAAGGACTTGCACTAGCATTATCTTCATTTTTCTTTTGTTTCCTTGCTTTTGTTTTCTTTCTCTTGACATGTTTGCCTAGTTTCTTCCAGTTGGTATCTCTGTTAATAAGTTTTCGTTTTTGTCCTGTAATTGGTGTTCTATCCGAATCTGGACCATCGCATGAGTCTGTTTCTGAGGGCTGGTAACTGCTTCCGCTACTTTCAACATATTCATATGGTTCCAGGTCGTCAGTTGAACTTTCACTTTCTACGATTTTATTTGTATTGGTATTAGTTGCCAAGTCCAGATTTTGTGCAATAAATACATCACTGTCTTTGCATTGAGATTTGCCCCAGTGTCTCTGCTGTAGTTCTGCCAGTGGGATATTCAGTTCCTCTGAACTTGAGTCACATTGGTCACTTAAGTCCAATAATGACTTACTGCATATCTCGCCGTCTTTTAGAATTTCTGTCTATTTAGTTAGATCTATAGACTTGTTAAACTTACATAATTGCTCCTCAGTGTCTTGATAGCTATTGTAGAAATTAACATATGCTTCATTGTATATCACATTATGCTGGATTACAGACGAATGGCTTTCATTGTCTGTACATGCATGTATGTCTGTGCAAAGAGAACTTGCTGTTGTTTCTCTAGAACTATCACTCTTTGATACGGAAAATGACGTTTCCATTTTATTAGCTACTTTTGCCGTCTATACATTGTAGAAATGAATCTGACAGTCAGACCAGGATTTGTCGTCCTAACTAGTTATCAATGTTCTTTGAAAGTTCTCGTATTACTTTAAGAATGAACAAACATGAATTATCTTTTTTCAAGACATGTAATACAAATTGTTATATAGATCTTTATTAGTATCTAATTAAAATGAATTATTCATTTTGATATATATTATAAACAGATAAGTATTGTCTATTTATTCTTAATTATTCTAGTAAATCTTACCTTTGAAGATGTCACTATATTCCCAAAGTCACTGTGTTACACATGGTTAAAACATGTAAGTTATTGTGTTGTATACAGGGAAATGAGTGAAACAATGCATGTTTTGGAATATTGAAATAATTTAGGCCTGATAGGGGTTGAGAGAGGATTAATTAGCTATTAGGCGGTCCCTGGTAGACAGCACCCATACAATTCGTGGGAGCAACAGAGGGTGTTATGTGATCTGCTGGTGTTTGATGCACAGGTAAAAGGTACTAAAGTACAGTTAGTACCTTTTACCTCTAAAAATATACACATAGTACCTTTTACCTCACTGATATTTACCAGTTTGCAGTTAGTACTTTCATTAAACTACATTTTTATTAATTTATAAATCTCAGATAATATTCATATTTTTTTAGAAGTAAGCTATTTTATTAAGGGTGTGAAAAATATCAAAAAGTCATTTTTGACAGAAATGCGACTTAGTACCTTTTACCTTTATACCCTCGATATTATGTATCACTTACTCAAATTGAAAAAACAACAACTCTCTACTGCCCTTTCAGGACATGGTACAAAGTCTGACAGAGGGTGGAGCAAAGGAGATTTTGAACCATCCGGTAATTGACAATCCAGCCATTCTGCTGACTGTCAGGGATATAATTTTGAAAAGATCAGCAAAACGTTTACGAACAAGTGAGGAGGGAGGAGGGAGAGGAGGAGGAAGCAATGGAGATGACCTGCAACAATGTTGGTGTTATTGCACCCGATGCATCGAAATGCCAACTGATGTGGAGAAACATTGTTGCGGCATGACACCCGATTACTGCCTCAGTATTGTGCATGTGAGTCATCACATTTATCATGCATCCTGTCTTTGCAAAAATCACATGTGGCAACAGTTTATATCCAGATGATCATATTGCAAATTATTAGGATACATACTGTTTGATATACAAAACATGGTATGTGAACAGCAAATGAGAAAATAAACTTTAGAATTTGTAGCAGACAACAAACTTTGGAGACAATTATTCTGCTTGCACTTTAAAAAAGAATTGTGTATTCCATTCATCAATAAAATGGGCAACATGGTAATCAACACCTTTATTGCCAATTTGTCTGTGCAGCATGTAAACATTGCAATTGATCATTTGATTTTGTCTGTTATAACTTATCATAACAATACTTGAATTTTATATTCTCCTCCGAAAGTTTGTTATTTATGTACCTTTTCTAATCGTAACACCACTCTTCATATATTTTATCACGATCCAAATAAAGAACTTCAATCGTTAGATTATTATAATCACGATCCAAATAAAGAATTACAATCGTTAGGTTACTATTATCAGAAGTAAAACAACATCAATATGCTTGATTTTGTATGACATTACAAGGAACACGCACCACTCTACTACATTTGGCATACTGCAATATATCTAAGTATCCCTGCCAAAGGTGGAGGGATAGTTTTGGCATTGGGCGTCCATTCAGGATTGATATCTCAGAACTGGTTTGGATGTTTTCATTGACACTTTGTGTAAATGTTTAGTTCCATTGAGTGTAGGCCAGCAAGTATCACACACACACTGACCATAGAATATTAGAATTATGTCCATTTGTTTGTCAAAATTCTAACGTTCTTAGTCATTTCTCAGACACGTCTTGCAGTTTTATATGGATCTTTGTGCCAATGTTAATTAGCATTACGACATGCAACCCTGCAAATCTCATTCATATTGGCATTGGAACACAAGAGTACGGCCCTTTGTTTGCAAAGTGTCTTTTGTTTGTTGTATTTATACATGGTTTTGAGTTTTAATTTGAAACTTTGTGAAACTGTTGAATAGCATATTGATGGACATTCAGGCTTACAAGTATCACACATATTGACATTGGCGTTATGACCATTTGTTTGCGAAAAACTTAACATTTTTGTTCCTCTGATCAGTAACTCCATGAAATACTGAGGACAGTACTTATTTGGCGGGGATATCAATTGTTATTATTACTTTTTCTATTTCAGGAAATTGACCTGGTCATCACAGACCGAATGGTTCTACACCTGCAAATGCTTTACAGGAATGACCTGTTAGCCCTGCATGCATAGGAAGATACCGACGTACAACGAAGTAGGCGCCATGCAGCATACAGGCAGTATGTCCTGTGGCAACACGGAAGACTTTGAGCTGGGGACATGCGTATCATTCCAGCTTGCTGTGTGAGGGTTATTCGCGACAGGTATCCTGATCGCTATAACATGTATACAGGTTATAGGCCTGGTAGACTTAATTAAGACTGTTTTTTATATAGAGAAGACATATTTTTTTATTCTTGTGCTCCCTTTGATGTGTAACCCTTTACTTCATGATTATTCACATCAGAAGTAATGACATCTTGAATATTAATTAGAATTACATGTATGCTTATAATAACCCATGAACAAAGGAATTTTTGGATATGGCAGACACTACAGAATCATATCTATATTATTTCATAAGCAAACAGAGCAGACCCTGATTAGACGTTTCCTATAGGAGCCGTCAGATCTAGTTCTTCTCTGTTTGCAAATGAGTAGAAAGGCATATTCAATTATTTATGGAGTAAAGGGTTAACAATTTTGGACAATGAAAGTTAACATTTTACCCTTTCAATATTGATATTATTATATTTCATAATGTAAAATTTTCAAATGATTATTTTTCTGTTGACAAAAACTGTCACATTACAAGGAAATGGTGCATACCCCGATCAGACATCTCCTCTAGGTGCTGTCTGATCTGGGTCTATTCTGTTTGCAAATGTGCTAAAGAAGGAAAGGATTAACCAAATAAAAATAAAGTCATTATCTTGATAAGTTGAGTGATAATTTTTTTTTGTGTTACAGTTAATCTAAAACCAAGTTTAGTGCATTATAGAAATATTCTGCATCATCATTTACTCCATGAATATTTATTAATGATAATCATAAATATTTACAAGACGAATACTGATGCAAGGCATCGGATCGCCGCGAAATTTGTGTACAAGGAAGGTTTTTAATAAGGAACTGTTTTGTTAAGACAATTGAAATACAACATTTCATTAAAAACTTAACGAGATATGTAGCCTCTAGAGTGTAATGACGTAGTGACCTAGTTTCGAACCCGACATGACCCATATTTGAACTTGACCAAGATTGCATGTGGACAAACATTCTGATAAAATTTCAGTAAGATCTGATAACATTTGTAGCCACTTGAGTGTGAACAAGATTTTTCTATGATTTGACCTAGTGGCCTAGTTTATGACTGCAGGCGATTCATATTCGAACTTGACCTAGATTTCATCAGGGCCAATACAAAAACCAATTTACTTAAAGATCAAGTGCAAAATGTGGCCTCCAGAGTGTTTAGGATTTTGTAAGATTTGACCTAGTGACCTAGTTTTTGACCCGACATTACCCATATTCGAACTTGGCCTAGATTTCATGGAGACACATTCTGATAAAATTTCAGTAAGATTCAATAAGATTTGTAGCCTCTAGAGCGTTAACAAGATTTTTCTAAGATTTGACCTAGTGACCTACTTTTTGAGCCCAGGTGACCCATATTCGAGATTGACCTAAATTTCATGCAGGGCAAGACACAAACCAATTTACTTAGAGATCAAGTGCAAAATGTGGTATCTCAACGGACAACAGACGAGGGACATCCAACGATCCTAAAAGCTCAGCATGAGCACTTCGTGCTCTGGTGAGCTAAAATAAATGAGGATAAATGAATATCCTACTCCCCTTCTCTAAAAAGGTGATAATAAAGAGACAAGGCTATAAATTAAAAATATAGTCATTTATTATGAAACGAATAACTATGTAAACAAGAAAATATACTATGGCACGATGATAAAGAACTCTGTTGCAAACTGTAACAAGTAAATACCTGGTAAAACTATTATGACATATGCATTGTTGGAAGTATCACATGAAACTTGGCACAAATATCTAGGGCGGTCATTGATTGGTTCAGAGGCATATTGACGATACCAAAACGTAAGAGGATAACTATTTAGGATATATCGCTTTCACATATAAAGGCACTAGCAAAGAGTTTGAATCTATTCATGACTTATATACTGATGTATGTATTACTTTTGTCAACATTTTTGGACAATAAACAATGGTCATTAAACAAAACTGTAATATGTCAAAATCTCAAAAGGGCATAATTTAGAACGAGAGCACCGCAAACAGGTGCACGACTACTGGCTTTCTTCATACTAGAGATAACTTGGCAGTTTTGACCCGGCTTCAAATCTGCGACTTTCACCCGGCTTCATTTATGTTTACAAAACTGTTTTGGCATTTAATGTCGATACTTCGACGAAAAAAGTGTCATAATTATTGTTATTATTGTACATTTGTTTGATAAATTTCTTTTTAAACATCGTATGACGGTTTTTACATCACATATTTCACTACATCAATAATGTAGATAGAAACTATTCTCTGTCACGCTCTCATGTGCCAATTCATTTGGTTCTTCTCACCGATGTACGCGGAATAGACTTTGTAAAACTTGTCGCTACCCCTCCTACATGGGTAAATACTTTTGAACATCCCATGCGGCGATCAATGAGCCAAATTTATATTTGGCGATAATCTTCGAAATAGTGTTTCACAAACACATCTTGTTTCACAAACACATCTTGTAATAACTGCACAATGTTTTTTGCCTTTACAAAAGATCTTTATCATGTTAAAAGCAATCACACCAGACCCTGATCTGAAACGCAGTTTCTGATCTGGATTTACTCTGTTTGCGAAGGCACGGAAAGGTGTATGGTTAAATTATCTCTTATAATAATTGATAAGTAAATTGATACACCCTTTATCAAAACTTTCTATAAAAGTTTCTTTCCCGTTACTCCATGTTATATTTTTGCAAAAAGAGTAACCCAAATGAGGACTCCTATAGGAGCTGTCTAATCAGTCTGCTCCGTTTGCTAATCAGCATTTCCTTCCTGTGTTCATGTGCCATAATGAAACAGGAATAATGCTATCTTTTAAATGAATATTGGAGTAAAGGTTTACGACTTTATTACAATACACCAGATTGACAGTACATATCCATACAATCATATAATCCATGTATTTAACAAACAATGTCAATTCATATAATGTATACAAATGTATGTGTGCATGTTATTTATCAGCAGATGACGGTACAGAAAAAACCCTCCCACTGGGACTTTCGATTTAGTATAAATATCAGTATTATACACAGGTGCCAGCTTATTGCAGGGTAAAAGTCATGCATGCAGAAATCTCTTCTAAAAGCTTTCTGTATGACTTACACCCTGCATTAAGCAGCAGTCGGCTTAAAAGTATCAAAATGTTTTATTTCTAGAATTCTGGTTTAGAGGGGTTCTACTGTACATACTTCTGTGTAACTCAACACTTATCATGTCTACACTACAACCCTGTGATAGAAATAATAATAATGGATTCTCATCATTTAAGAGTCATATGATATACAATGTATAATACATGTTCTGTGATCTTTTTTACGAATTTTCTTGCACGAGTCCTTGACTCAATAAAGTGCAAATCTGTGAGGCATATTCTATGAAAACACATCTAAGAACCCAGTTAAAAGGTAATTGTAAAACTGGCTTTTAAATATTAATAACTGGGTAATGTTTATAAATAAGATATTAATAAAACTTCGAAATTAATTTTTGTTAGATATTTCAATGCATTATTGTGACTTACACAATTTGAAACTTTGCATCCCCAGATAATTTTCTGAGTACAGGCCTCGGGACTCGCAAAAAGCACTATATTGTAGTGTACTGTTCATGGACAGACTCAATAAAACCGAGTCTGCAATTTTCTCTTTTTGTATTGTAATTTTTGCTCTCGGGGAACACCCCCTTTCAGAATTTATAATCTTCACAACAGCAGGTGTTAAGTGCTTGTGTGGCGGCCGTAAAACGTCGCCCCGTACTTCATTCTCAGTGTTGTTATACCTTCTGATCCTTCGAGATCATGAATTTCAGTACTTCTTGTTCTGAAAATTGAATACCGCTTAAGCCGGTGCTAGGGGGCGTGAGCAGTGTTGCACTTTCAATTACTGTTCATGGACAGACTCAATAAAACCGAGTCTGCAATTTTCTCTTTTTGTGTTGTAATTTTTGCTCTCGGGGATCACCCCCTTTCAGAATTTTTAACCCATTATCTGTGACTAGACTTGCACTTGCAAACATCTTTGATGCAGATGTGACACCAAGTAAGGACATGTCTCATAAAGATCCTAGCTGTTTGACATTCACCTGATAGCTTCTTAGACAGGGTTGCCACAAACCAGAGGCTTGTAATGGCCTTTCTTTTCTTTCAGTGCAGTAGTTGTTAATAACTGTCACCATCAGCTCCTGTACGTACTTGTACTCTTTAGCCTCTTTGACTGGTGCAACTGTCCAGTTATTTGCAGCCTTTGAATAATACCTGTGATACCCGTATAAATATTAATATTATAATAAATAAATAATGACTAGACAATTGTGCACACAGACAAGGATGCCCCTTAGAGATATTGTCAAGCTTTTTTCACTATAATTATGTTTTATAGTGAAAAATATTTCAAAGTCTCATGACTGGCAAAATTGAGCAAAAAATCCAATCTTTGCCTACATCGTCACATAAAGGTTGTTCATCTGTGAAAGTTTGGAGACAGTTTCCGTCAACTTTGGGTTAATTGGACACCAGAGAGAGAGAGAGAGAGAGAGAGAGAGAGAGAGAGAGAGAGAGAAAGAGAGAGAGCGAGAGAGAGAGAGGCTGATAGACTTTCTCTGGTTCTTATGTCTTTTGTCTGCATTATTGTCTAGCTAAATATGCAAACAGTACTAGTTACAAATTTATTTACCATCCAAATCCCAGGCATTAAAAAAGTAAACCTTCCAAACCACTAGCGTTAAATAATTTCAAAATAACGGTAAAACATGTCTCTGAATAACAGAAAGAGACAAGCATTATTTAACTACTCTACAGTTTTATACCTTTGACTTCCATCTTTTTTTTTCCTCAGGGGCCTGTCCAAATGTTTTTGATAGTCTATAGCAGCCAGCTGACACCTGCTCTTGTAGACTGGGTATTTAAAATAAACGAACATGTTCTTCAATAACAATTTAGCGATTCCATATAATAGTGCACTGCATAACGATTACACCAAGATTAGATGAAATGGTTCGTGGACTACCACATATCTTGTATAGATAACAATACATCGTACTTGCTGACAGTGCAGGACCATGATTAGTTGCCATGCTCAAGATGTGTCTCCCTTGTTTATAAATCATTTAACTTACAAAGAGTAATATTTGCATGTAAATACAAGCAGGCAAAAAAAGGGAAATATTTATAGATACAACAATGAATAATGGACCAACATTATTCTCTTTGATTTTATGGCTGAATGCATGTACGAAATATGTGAGTTGTATTTTTTGACATGGTAATCGTTGGTAAAGGCCCGTAGTGTTCGTACATATGTTTGTAAATTACACAGATATGCTCATTTATATTTAAAGTACAAATGTACTTACAAGAAGAGATGACAAAACCTGTCATCAGGAATATGGAATATCAGTCCACATTCAATATTTATATAGTCTAGTACAAGTAAAGAATGCATACAGGAATTATCGCCAATGTGGCTGCATGTTATTCCCTATAGCCATAGAAGAAAAGGTGTGCCAGAGCTCATTTTGTACCCCCCCGGCCCAACATACACACCTAATTGATTTTAATTTTGGCGACATTTTTGTAGCCATTACACATGCATACTTCAAACTTGGCAGGAATGTGAAACTTATGGAGGCAACGTTTTTTATGGGTGACAATAAATTCAGAATTGTGGCAATAAAGGATAAAACATGGATGATGAAATATGCCCCAAAAACATTATGTAAAAGGAAAGGTTATACTCATTGACAATTCACATAATATGGAAGATTCTTTATCAACCTGTCATCAAATACAAGTTTCAGGAGTGCTGTGTGAGCTTTTCCACCTTAAACCAGCCAATGTTTTTCCCTCTCTACATCAGGATTCAATTCCTCATTGTTACATTCATTGAATATGCAAGAGTGGCAATTCCTGACATGTTGCAGGGAAGAAAGCCATTTGTTCTGCAAATCAAATATTCATGTGGTTATCTGGATTCATTATATAGAAGATCTTACATGAGTGTTCAGTACAATTTTTTATTTATGAAAAGAGTTTACTATAATATGACACAATGCTTAGCAAGTGTCATATTATAGCAAACGAATTTATTGAAATCAGTTTGTAATGAAAATAGTTGAATACTCATGTAAGATTCATTTTTATCGCATGTCTTAAAATGCCATAGATAATTGCTGACGGCTGTTTCAGCCGTTGTTTACACATAGCATAGTAATATTCGTTTTGTTACTTTATGAGAAAAAGTACGAATTTCAATCAATCATTTATATTCTGCTCATTTTTCGTATAAATAAACAAGATAAGTCTCTACTTGGGCTTGTACCAATAGCTATAGTGGTTAGTGAAGTATAAAACAATGAAAAAAACTGACAACCAACAGCACGGAAAATATGACAACCAGCTGCATGTAAAATGTCCAAGTCATTTGACCTTGGGCTTGCGGGCAGCATGGATTGGGTGCCAAATGATAGCACAGATGGTGATTAAAATGTATGTAAAGTTTAATGTGTATAAGGGTAGAAATTACTGACATATAACACTTGCAAAAACTATGACAACCAACGGAACGTAAATGTGACAACCAACTGCACGTAAAATTTCAAAGTCATTTGACATTGACCTTGCGCTTGTGGGCAGCTTGGATGAGGTGCCAAATAATAGCAACGATGGTTATAAATGTGTTTGTGAAGTTTCATGTGTATAAGTGTAGATATTACTGACATATAACACTTGAAAAACTGTGACAACCAACTGCACGTAAAAGCGTGACACATGGACACACAGACGGACATGTGCAAAACATAATGCCCCCTGACTATCGTCAACGGGGGCATAAAAAACAATGGACGTTTCAGGAAACTAAAATCTGTGTTTGCAACAATAACTGACACAGCTGAAGGTTAAACTTAAAAATGCGAAAGAGAATGTCTACTACGTAACAGATTATCTGGAATACATAATTGATATTACGGTTACAGTGCTGTTGGTTAAGGTAAACAAATTGTTGGTCTTACTCTGAATATCTCTATGTCACCATCACATTTTCTTGCACAGTACCAGAAATGGTTAAGTAAGTGTTTGATCCATGTTTTCAATTCTTCGTTCCCTCGTTCAGAAGCAACGTACAAATGCAATGGTGTAACAAAAATAACTGTAAATATTACAATAAATTCATAATAATGCTAAATTGGCTATATGGCATACACACTTTTATTTTAAATATAAATAAGTATACTAGCATTAGTCAACTATATTCCTGTGTAGTGTGTGTTTTTATGAACAAAAACTGTTATCATCAGCTTCAAAACAGAATGTTTAACTATATCACTTTGATTTACTTTGTATCATGAAATAGTAACAGTTAAAAACAGTTTGGATCCTAATGAGATGCCGAGCTCCTTAGCGTCTCATCTGGATCTAAACTGTTTGCATAGATAATGACAGATGTGACATTGGCAGCATGATAGTCCTTTGGTGACATTCTTGCATTAATATTTTAATGTAAAATCATCCACATTCAAATAATAAACAACAAGTTTTACATGGTAAAACTAGTAAATGTCTTGTGCCATGGGCATAAAACAACCAATTTATCATACTTTCTTCCACGTTTAACCCTTTTGAGTAATGTTCATGTTTGAGTCATGTAACTGTTTATGGCTAGGTAATCTTAATTCATAGCAAATCATGGTACATTCACAGCGGCTAACTTTTTCCCCAGGTTTTTAACGCCATGCCACATATCAAAGCTGTGTTTTACGGTTGGGTGTTGCTTTCCTGAAATTAAACAATGTGTATATATGATCTGTGGCTATCAAATATTTCTTACAACCTTTCTTGCCAACCAGTATTAAAAGAGCATCCAGCGAGTTAATACGTTCTTTCTTGACAGGTTACGAAAATATTATCTCAAAGAACTAGAAAATTGGGTCTGTAAGACTGTGATGCCCCCGTGTAGGTGATTGCCTAGCTGCACGTAAAAATCCTTAGTCATTTGACCTTGACCTTGTGTGCAGCATGGGTCAGGTGCGTAATGAAAGTATGGGTGTGGTTGAATGTGTATATGCAATTCCATGCCAATAGCTATAGCGGTTAGTGAGATATAAAAGGATGAACAAACTGTGACAACCAACTGCACTTAAAATTCCTTAGTCATTTGACCTTGATTTTGGGCTTGCGGGCAGCATTGGCCGGGTGCGTAATGAAAGTATAGATGGTGTTGAATATGTGTATGCAATTCCATGCCAATAGCTATAGCGGTTAGTGATATATAAGACGATGAAAATACGGTGACAACCAACTGCAAGTAAAATTCCTGTCATTTGACCTTGACATTGGGCTTTCGGGAAGCATGGGTTTGGTGTGCAATGAAAGTATAGATGGTATTAAATGTATACATGCATTTCCATGTGAATAGCTGCAGTGGTTAAGGAGATATAAGATGATGAAAAAAGTGTGACAACCAACTGCACGTAAATATGACAACCAACTGCATGTAACATTTCCAAGTAATTCCTAAGTCTTTTGACCTTGACCTTGGGCTTGCAGGCAGCATGGGCTGGGTGTGCAATGAAAGTATGGATGGTGTTAAATGTGTATATGCAATTCTATGGCAATAGCTACAGTGGTTAGGGAGATATAAGACAATGAAAAAACTGTGACAAAAAACTGCACGTAAAATTTCAAAGTCATTTTACCTCGACCTTGGGCTTGCGGGCAGCATGGGTGGGTGCCAAATGATAGCACAGATGGTAATGGATGTGTATGTGAAGTGGGAATATGCTTGTTTCTTTAAAGTCATTGTATAGTTCTGTATCGTCTAGTGCCCGTGTTAATTCATTTACGACAGACTGGTTTGATGTTAAAGTTGCCCTGAGACAAGGCTGTATTATATCCCCAATTTTGTTCAATTTGTATATTAATGATCTAGCCGTATATCTTAAGTCACTTAATATTGGTATTGATGTAGGGAAAGAAAAAGTATGCATGCTTCTGTATGCAGACGACATCGTTTTATTAACTGATTCAGCCCAGGATTTACAGTATCTACTGAATACTGTAAATGAGTGGTGTGCAGAGAATCAGATGGTTATTAACTGTAACAAGAGTAAAGTGGTTCACTTCAGAAATCCATCAGAAATCAAAGCAGATGTTGTATTTCAGGGTGGAAACGATGTCATTCAAATGGTTGATAGATACACTTACCTAGGTTTGGTACTGACGGAATATTTAGACTTTAACGTTACTGCTAAAGTAGTCGCCCAGTGTGCAAGTCGTGCCTTAGGCCTAGTTATTGCGAACTGTAAATTAGCAGGGGGTGTACCATATTCTGTTTTTTACGAAATTATACGACTCAGTAGTTTGGCCCCGTACTTCATTCTCAGTGTTGTTATATTTTCTGGTCCTTCGGGATCATTAGTTTTGATGTAATTTGTTTTGAAAATTGAATACTGCTTAAGCCGGTGCTAGGGGGCGTGAGTAGTGTTGCAGTTTTAATTACTACTCATGAACAGACTCAATAAAACCGAGTCTGCAATTCTCTCATTTTGCATTTTTACTCTTGCTTTCGAAGGATCACCCATTTTCAGAATATCTGTAATTGGCTATGGTGCAGCAATTTGGGGATGCCGGTTATTTTCCTGCATTAACGCCATCCATAACAGGGCATTGAGATTTTTTCTCGGTGTTGGCAAATATACACCTAGTGCGGCGTTGGTCGGGCAGATGGCGTGGCAGCCCCCGATTGTTAGACAGTGGAAACATGTAATCCAACTTTGGGCAACACCCTTTCAACGCGTATTAATAAACGTATTTCACTTTGGGCATCTGCTGTTAGTGGACAGCATAGTAAACAATGGTTTTCTGTGGTCAAATCTAAGCTTATAGAATGTGATATGAATAACTGTACTAATCTTGATGTCCGTATGTCCAAGAAGCAGGTTTGTAATGCTGTTGAAAGCAGTATGACGAGTCAATTATCAACAATTGGAAGACTTTGATCAATAGTCCCTCTGGTCCATCTGGTAGGGGTAGGAATAAATTACAGACATACTGTACACTGAAATCGGAATTCCATGTTGAAGCATATTATAAATTGATATTGCCATTTAGGCACCGTGCAGCTTTTTGTAAATTTAAATGTGGGGGTTTACCTATAAGATTGGAAACGGGTCGGTATGAGAATCTGGCGGAAAAAAAGATAGAAAGTGTATTTTCTGAGACGAGGTGGAGTCAGAATTACACGTTATCCTCCACTGCCCTTTATACCATGATATTCGTGATGGTCTTTTTGAAAAGGCAACACAAGTATCAAGTACTTTTTCTTCATTAGGTGATGGGAATAAGTTGCGTTTTCTATTTACTGACCATCCTATGGTCAGAATATGTGCCAAAACCTGCTTTAAGATTTTAAATCGAAGGTCTTCGTTTTTATGAACAGAACAGAACAGAACAGATTTTTATTGAAGACTTATACAAACGTACATCGTCTTGTTAACATATAATGCATACACTTATCGTAATCACATGAATATGTACAGCACATAGTATCTAAATATAGCAGATATAAACAAAAACATATAAATGCATAATCAGCAAATATACTGAGGATGAATAATGCAGTAAATTTACTGGGAATTTAAAACTGTGTTTCTTAAAGTCATAGCTTCTTTAATATATTTCGAACACTTTATCAATACCTTTCTGTTTTGAGATTTCAGTAATTCAATAAACTTGTACATAGATGGTCTTACATAATAATATTTCTTCAAGTATATTTTTCGTAGCTCAATATATTTGGGGCATATACATACAAAATGATATTCATCTTCTAAATCTAAAAGGCTACAACATTGACAATATCGCTGCTCACGTGGTATGTTATGCCTTGCGTATCGACCAGTCTGTATACGAAAAGGATGCACCGAAAGTCTCAGCCGACAAAAATAAAACCTTTATTTGCGTGGTAGTATATCAAGATAGTTCTCATAACAAACAACAGATTTACAATGCTTATAGTTACTAAGTACTGAACTTCTATCCAGCGTACAAGCCCATTCTTGTTTAAATGTGTCTATCACTCTACCTTTAAACACCTCTGGGAATAGTTTAGGGTCTACACAATTCACTTCGTTGAAAACATGCGAAAATCCATAATCACTTAACATCTTCTTAACATTTGTCACCCAGTTTTTACAACCCTTATTGCAGTCCTCCAAACTAATCCTGTACATTGTTTTTAGTATAATATTTTTAGATTATTTAAGCTTACACCAGTACTTAATTAATCTTACATAACGATATATATATAATGGGTATCTACCAAGTTCTACGTAAACAGCCGCTGAGCAAGTATTCGTTTTTACATGTAATAATCGTTTTCAAATTTTTAAATGTATTCTTTCTGTTTCTTTGGACTTGGTAAATCCCCAAATTTCGGATGCATATCCTAAAATAGAACCAATAAAAGCATCAAATAATTGACAAAGTATCTTAGGCTTCAAGTCAAATTTCTTACAATTATATAATAAGGTATTCAGTGCTTTTAGCGCTTTACCAATCAAATGCTCTTGGTTTAATGTAAAATTACCTGTATAATTAAAAACAGTACCAAGATAATTAAAATCATTCACAACATCGAGTTCATGGCCATCATAGGTCCAGTGTTCCGTGGGTAGAAGACGTCCACGTCTTCGGAAAACCATTACCTTTGTTTTAGTAGTGTTTACCTTTAACCCCCAAGTATCACAGTATGTATGTAGAAGATCTAAATGACTTTGTAGCTCAGTAGGGGACTTACCTATAATGGCCATATCATCAGCAAACAATAACAAAATTAGAACTATATCATCGAACAATAAACCAGAGTCAGTACTGTTCTGCAGATAAAGCTCTAAGTCCTCCACGAAGAGAGAAAATAAAATCGGTGAGATTACCTCCCCTTGCCTCAATCCAACAGCATAACTGAAGTACTCAGAATAACCAGAGCACGATTTGATACAAGATCTAACTTTCTGATACATATCACGTATAACTCTAAGGAGTTTACCTTGTATACCAATTCTATACATTTTTAACCATAATGCGTTTCTATAAACACTATCAAAACATTTCATCATGTCGACAAACACTACATATAACCTTTTATTTTCATTAATATATTTCTGTATGAGCGACATGAGAACAAATATAGCATCAATGTAGATAATGCAAGTATTCTCTTAGCCCGTTCCCCATGTATTCTTTTATGTCCATCCAGTTACCGGTTGCTAATCAGTGCCGTTCTGATCTGATCAGAGGGGTTACATGATTTCTTAAAACCTTTTTTTGGGTATGCGTTTTAGCGCTGTGTTTTCATGGTCAAATTTTACTTTGCAGTTTTAAGTAACTTTTATGCATCTTTGCAACTATTAGCAACCTGTAATTGGTTTTATTGACACTGTATATAGTGTGAGTAAATAAGTATTCATTTGTGACATGTATAGTCTCTTATAATTCTTTATAGAATGGCTGTATACATCGTTTGATAATTTATCTATACATGTTTGTTGTTACTGTATGTATACAGATGAGACTGAAATAAATAAAAATATATAATATTCATGAATATTCATTAACTTCATTTTTATAAGGTAAAAATTAAAATGGGAATTGCTGGCTTATACCAAAACCATAGGATTAGATAGACCTATAATATAATTTCCATTTAGCAAATAGAGCAGATCCTGATCAGAGAGCTTCCACGTGAGCCGTCTGTAATGTTCAATGATGCATGTATTAATGTTTGGTTTGGATAGAAATTGTACAGCTAGATCTATTATAATATCATAAGCAAACAGAGCAGAACCTGATCATTTCGGTACGACAGGAACCGTCTGTTTAGGGTATGCTCTGTTTGCAAAGGCATGAAAATATGTTTGAATTTCTAAAGGAAATGGTGAGCCAGAGAACCTGGAGAATACCCAGATCAGACGACCAACTGTTCAGGATCTGCTGTATTTGCTTATGAAATTATAACAGATGTGACACTTCAGTTCCTACCAGTTCTAAAATAGCCCGTATACAAAACAGGTACATTGTAAAGAATTAAGATTTTCACAATAGAAATATTGGCATCATGATATTTATTAGCTGAATCTTTATAATATTAAATTTTCGAGGATTTTTTTTTTTACTTTGGCACAAACTGTAGAATCAGATCTATACAAAGTCAAAGGCAAACAGAACATACCCTTATCAGGCGGCTCCTATAAGAACCTCTGATCTGGATCTTGTCTTTTTTCAAATGTTTCTATATGAGGGAAAAGGTTAAGAAAGATTAAAAACTAGTATGCACGTGACGTCACGGCGATTCGCCCTATAGTATATAATACCTTATGGTATAGGTTTAAAGTTCAATACTCATCCATATGCTTGTGTTCAGACACACGCACATATAACAACTTTGAATGGACATTATGAATATAAGTACTGATTTTTTATAGTGGAATATGGGTTACCGACATAAACGTTTTGACCCTGGTCAAATTTCTGGGTCTTCACTGTTTTCAAATGTGTAAAAAAGCATCTCTATAAAGTAAGGGATTAAATCTTACATTTTAACTTATTTAACCCTGCCCTTCATATACAATTTATTAATGCCTTTTCACACATTTGCTTCATGAGAGTAGACCCAGCTCTGCCAGTTTCTACTCTGTTTGCTAACGATATGATATGAATCAGATTCTAAAGTCTTTGAAAATTTTATATTCTGCAAAATCAACTAATAAATATTTATGATCGATGTAATAATTTTTTACATTAATATTGAACAATTGATTAGGTATGGGTTTTTATCTCTTCTTGAATTCATTAACTTAATTTACAGAAGGTATAGATTTCAATAGAAATGATGGTTTAGACAATAACTGTAGTGTGTGATCTAAATAATTTCATTGATCAGCAAACAGTACCCCTAATGAGACAGCTCCAACTGCAACTGTCTCATCTGGGTCTACTCTGTTTGCAAAGGTATGAAAATGCATTACTATGAAGGGTTAACAAACATTTGTTTACCGAACTTCACAACAGGTTGTGTCCTGAACTTGAGTCTTGACTAAAAGGACGTCATATAGCTCTTTGTACAATATACATGTATTGGCTAATCCCATAATTACATGTATATACCCATTTAACGCATAAAATTACAAATAGAGTAGACTCCGAACAGATGACGTATGTATAAGTGGTCTGATCAGGGTCTGTTCTGATCTTTGTTGTATGTATATGCATGGGAGTGAATGCCAGTGATAACCCTTCAAGTTCAGCACTGTGCTGGTAATTGTGATGACTATTGTAACATACTCAGCACAGCAACTTTAAAAAGATGGCATTAAAGTTACACCGCAGAACACAAGTTAAAGGACAAATTTTTATAATTATCAAAGAAATACAATGACCTGATGAATATAACCCTTTCCCCGATCTATGTTTATTATAAATTTCAATACAATACAACACAAACTTTATTTAAAGTCGGTGCATATATAGCAATGTAACATTAGCTATGTAGATCTATAGCTAGTAATACATACTGAATATTCATGGACAAAATAGTTATAATGAAATATGGAAGGTGGAACATTTTAGAAAGTAAAGAAACGGATTTTTAAAAGTCCAATTAGCAAACAAAGCAGACCCTGATCAGATGGCTCCTATAGGAGGCATCTGATCTGGGTCTACTCTGTTTGCATATCGTGAAACATGTTTATATGAAGGAAAGGGTTATTTAGTTATATTAAAAGGCCATTGAATACCCATAAATGTTGGGACATTAACTTTAATAATGCATTTTAGGACTTTTATATATATATATAAAGTTAGAATGTGTTTGGTTTATATCAATTTTTTATATGTATTTTGCGCAAATTTGATATTTTCTTTTTAACTTATTTTCTTTTTTAACGCAAAAATGAAAAACAAGAAACCACATCAGCCAATCATATAAACTTTTGATCTGGGTCCAAACCCAAGTGATATAAGTCATGGTAATGCTTATATGCTTATGGAAACTGTGAAAACATGATTATGCAATCATCCCCTAACAGTGAAAGGTGTCAAAAATACTACTGTTGTAGCAGATGACAATATTTGCTGATCAAAGTTACCTAGTGTGATAACCTTTTACTCAACGAATATTCATATAAGAAATAATGAAACGTGAATTTTTAATAGATTTGTTTAAAATGGCATATAAATTAATGAATTGTTTGCCAAAGTAGAAGCTGTTGAATCAGATCTAGACCTGTATTATTCCATAGACAAAGATAGCAGATGGCTCCTACTCTCTTTGCAAAGGCTAGAAAAGCACATCATTAAAACTGTCATCCTTACCCTTTGCACGCCAGGAATGAATTTGTAATTATCAATGAAATCAGCTGGGGTCCAGATAAGATGCTGGGTAACCCTGCATCTAAATCAGATTCTAAACTGTTTGATACTATGAATATTTTCTGAAGAAAAAGGTAGAGCAATTCGACTCCAATATAATTTTGTAACAGACGGATATTAATTCTTATTACACAACAAAGTGTAAATGACAAAACCGTTCATTTGATTCAGCCCAGTGATGCCCTACATATGGTTGATTGGTTATTGGTTCCCTGCTGTGAATGGGAACGTTGTATTTCTAAGATAAGATAAGATAAGATAATCTTTATTTATAGTCGGTTTACATCAACAAATAAACATTAGCTTTGAAGCTATTGTCCGACATAATCAGATTATCCAGTAACAATACAAACAAACAACCTATAAAATAGAGTATGACAGTCAAAGGGAAGTAACTCATACAAGTTCCAAACTTACTTAAGTATGAGTTAATTCCCTTGACTTAGCAAAAAAAAAAATACAATAAAATAAAAAAATAAAAATAAATAAAGATGCTTGTCCAAAGTACCTACCCTTTAGCCCTGTCCTCAGACTCCGACAGAGATATCAGATGCTGAGCATAAGGCCAATCGGTTAGCTCTCTCAACAAGTGCCTCAGCTATTATAGATCTGGTTATATCGACAATACAATTATTCATAAATATTTAAACACATTGAATCTACCACTTTTTATACAATATAAAGTGATTTTGATCTGGGTCTGAACTGTGATTGGGCATTTTGCCATAGTTGTCGACACGCGCCCACTTAAACAGCTTACATCAAATACATAGCCGCGGCATATGTCTGAAAACTGAATCCCTATGTAATGATTTAAAGCATTTATATGTAAAACTGGTACAACATTCCGACATTTTGGGCGCAAATACAGCCATTGAATTCCGAACAAACAAATAAATAAATTAGTACTCACCACGCAGCCAAATAGTTACTTAAATATAGTTTCCATTTCCGACATTGAATTCACTATAATCGATTCCATAGTAACACGGCACATCTTCATCCCTTAATCCGAATGAATATGGACAAACATTGTAAATGATCGGGAAATACGGTTATTAATTGTAAACCCTCATCCTGCTGTATGCGATTGGATTGATTTTGCAACCGGATTAGTATCCCGGTTTGCGATAACCTCTATTGTACATTTGTATTTATTTTAATATGCCTATACTTACATAAATTCGGCCAATAAGAAATAAGATATAGAACTCTGTTCATGTACATGAATATGGTTTGACTCGAACCACTGCTTACTGAAGTTCTGTAAGCCCGCATATGCTTATATATAGCTGTACACGTATGTTTGTTAGGTATATATATTGCATGTCCTGTTCTATCCTCAAGCTCAACCTCTACTTTCGTTTCGCACGAGGTTGGGACAGTATGGGGATAGTATATGTATATGTATACATAATTATTTATGTATATTGTTAGATTTGTACATGTATAGTGCATGCATTTTTCTATCCTTAAGCTGGACCTCTTCTTTCGTTTCGCATGAGGTTTGGACGGTTTGGGGATAGTATAAGTATATGTATATATAATTATTTATGTATATTTGTTAGAGCTGTACATGTATATTACATGCAATGTTCTATCCTCAAGCTCAACTTCTTTCGTTAGTATGAGGTTGGACCGGTTTTGGGTTATTACATGTATATATATAATTATTTCAGTATGTTTGTTAGATTTGTATAGTGCATGCCCTGCACTATCCTCAAGCTCAATCTCTAACTTTCGTTTCGCACGAGGTTGGGATGGTTTGGGGTTATTATATTATATATAATTAATTATGTAAATATACATACATTTTTGTACGGGTTCCATTTGGTAGTTTCGAAAATTCAAATTGACAGATTACGTAATCGAGTTAAGCAATCTTTCTATCTCTCTCAGTTTCTCTTTGTCTCTGTTGTCAGTATGAGAGCCTATTCTTGCTAAATAGTCTATATTTAGAAGGGAATCACTTTTCTCGAATAATGTTACGGTGTATCTTATTATGAGCGGGGTGCATTTATACCGGAGCTTGATCCGATGTTGATAAGAACACTGATTAAAGTTCAGTATATATGAATCATAGTTTTCTCTCAGATTATGACATGAATATCTAATACATGCAATACCAGGTATGTAACCAAACTGGATATCAATGCTGATGCGCGGCCACGTAACAAATTGGTTTATCTATACTTTTCTACTACCAGTAATACTCTCCCTGTTATTTGAAAGCAATGTTCACTCTCTCCTTAATGCTCTTTATATGTGTTTATCAACCGCCTAGTGTAAGGCAACAAACATGTATCATGTTATGCCGAATAAAATGATTTTGACTTTTGACTTGACTTGATAAGGTCGACGAAACGACTTTGGGTTGACTATATAAATTAAGGTCGACGAACGGGAAGGTCGACGAAACGACCATAAATCGATTTTTCATCTTGATTTCTCCAATTATCCAGGATAAAGATACAATTAAAACCTATAAAAAAATAACAATATTGCAGATAAAAACACACTATATTTTTTCTCATAGAAACACCATTCAACATCTTTGCAAACTGGATTCATTAGACCCAGATCAGATTGCTTCTACATGTCTGATCAGGATCTGACCCGTTTGCTAATAAATGAAATAATATAGATCTGATAATCTTCTGTCATTGGTAATTTTAAATGTTGTTGTTCACTGTACACTATCATAAAGCTTTCATTATTTCGCACACGGAATTTACTTTGATTCTGATGTCAATCTCATCTGGATTCAAACAGTTTGAATTAATTTATCACCACGTATCCAGCATGTAAACGGTTAAATATAGCCCTTTCCTCCATATATAATGATAATATACATGTATATGCATCTTGGCCCCTGTTCAAACACTGGAAACCCAAATCAAATGACTCCTGTTGGATGTATGCGATCAGGATCTGCTGTTTGTGTAAGAAATAACATAAATTTATACAGATCTAGATATCTCTTTCTACAGTTTTTGCTCAGGTGAACATTATAGTCAGGGAGCCAGTAGTGCCTACCGCGCACCCCCCCCCCCCTTACACTTTTTTTCATGGGTACCAAAATGTTCAGAAAAGTGTCCTGAATCAGAATCGCGAATGTACTCAAACTTAAATTATTTTAGGCTATGTGTATTTTAACAGTTTCCATGGCAACCCCCCAGTTTTCGTAATGATGACCATACCTACAAATTCGCCCATATCACAGCCAGTTTTTGTCCTAAAACTATAAAACTTGTACCAAATGGAAGATAAGACATTTTGCGTTTATTTCTAACTTGTTTTTTTATTACCTTATTTGCATACTCATGAATATTAATGAGAACATTAAAATAGTAAAAAAAGTATAGAAATAACGTGAACCTTTCATTTTTTATCCTACAAATATCAGAAAATAACTAAAAATGCAGTTTAACATGATGACAAAAACGCCAGGAAACGAAGTATCCAATTTTAGGACCATAGCATTGATTTTAAGCACCATTTTCACCGTTTCCTTGGCAACACCCTAGTTTTCGAAATGATGGTCCATACCTGCAAAATCGTCCATATCACAGCCAGTTTTTGTCCAAAACCTATAAAACTGGTACCAAATTGGAGATAGGACATTGTGCTTTTTTCCAGTTGTTTTTTTTAATTAACTTATTTGCATACTCATGAATATTAATAAGAACTTTAAAAATAGTAAAAATAACATAGCAATAACGTAAATAGTGTAAACTATTCACTTTTTATCCTACAAATATCAGAAAACAATTTCAAATGCAGTTTAACCTGATGACTAAATCCTCAGAAAACAAAATATCAAATTTGAGGACCAAAAATTTAACTCTAAGTAACTTTTTAACTGTTTCCATAGTAACCATTCATTCCACTCTGTTCACACATTTTTGTGAGTCGACACCTACCTGCAATTTCACAAATTTTGGAAATTTGACATCCATCTGTAATACTCCGCTAGATTGTTAGCTAAACGTTTGCTATGATCACTGAATATCACCAAGATTGTTAGATAAAATAAATTTGGGACAAATTATATAGCACTGATGGTGATATATATGTTTCCTAGGCAACCATTCTAACCTCGTTGTTCATATTACAGAGTGTTTAAATACAATACCCGCAACATACAAAGATATTGCGGCCTACTTTGGCGATAATTATAAATGATATGAGCATATACCCGGTAGTTGATGTATGAATCTTTATGTTTGGTTCACTTTATGCAAATTACCTTATTTGCATCCTCATGAATATTGATTAGTGATAAGAAAATAAAGTGAAACTATATTGAAAATAACATGTTGCGCAGTATGCCGAGCACAACAATTTGTCATTAATTTAAACCACATCTGAAGTTGTTTTCTGATATTGGTAGGATAAAAATTTGAGAGGTTTACGTTATTTCTGTATTTTTTTGCTATTTTTTTAAATTATTTTCATTAATATTCATGTGTATGCAAACCAAAGCACAATGTCTTAGTTTTAATTCGGTACCAGTTTTATACAGTTAGCACAAAAAACTACCTGTGATATGGAAGATTTTTGCAGGTAGGGTCGGCTAACAAA
This sequence comes from Azorinus chamasolen, assembly GCA_963576725.1. Taxonomy (NCBI): domain Eukaryota; kingdom Metazoa; phylum Mollusca; class Bivalvia; order Cardiida; family Solecurtidae; genus Azorinus; species Azorinus chamasolen. Next base: position 73,690,670 of record OY755241.1, on the reverse strand, counting down.
ACTGTGTGAACAGAGTGAAATGAATGGTTACTATGGAAACAGTTAAACAGTTACTTATAGTTAAATATTTGGTCCTCAAATTTGATATTTTGTTTTCTGAGGATTTAGTCATCAGGTTAAACTGCATTTGAATTTTTTTCTGATATTTGTAGGATAAAAAGTGAATAGTTTACATTACTTACGTTATTTCTATATTGTTTTGCAATGAAGAAAATATTCCAAAATAGGGAATTAATATAATACATAAATACTTGAACTGCTCTGATCTAATATTTCGACCACTAAGGGCCTTTTTCAAATGTAATCTTTGACATGATAATCTTTGAAAAAGGCCCTTAGTGGTCGAAATATTAGATCAGAGCAGTTCAGGTATTTATATATTGTTTTGACAAAAACTGGCCGTGATATGGACGATTTTGCAGGTACGGACCATCATTACGAAAACTAGAGTGTTGCCATGGAAACGGTGAAAATGGTGCTTAAAATTAATGGTATGGTCCTCAAATTGGATATTTTGTTTCCTGGGGGTTTGTCATCATGTTAAACTGCATTTGAAGTTATGTTCTGATATTTGTAGGATAAAAAAATGAAAGGTTTACGTTATTTCTGTACTTTTTTTACTATTTTAATGTTCTCATTAATATTCATGAGTATGCAAATAAGGTAATTTTAAAAAAAGTTAGAAGTAAAAACACAATGTCTTATCTTCCATTTTGTACCGGTTTTATAGTTTTAGGACAAAAACTGGCTGTGGTATGGATGAATTTGTAGGTATGGGTCATCATTACGAAAACTGGGGGTTGCCATGGAAACGGTTACACATAGCCTAAAAGAATTTAAGTTTGAGTACATTCGCGATTCGGATTCAGGACACTTTTCTGAACATTTTGGTACCCTTGAAAAAAAGTCTAGGCGGTGGGGGAGGGATGGGTGCACGGTAGGCGCTATTGGCTCCCTGGGTATTATCTTACAAGTACATTATCATAAACGGTCATCTATACATAAATACTTGAACTGCTCTGATCTAATATTTCGACCACTAAGGGCCTTTTTCAAAGATTATTATGTCAAAATACACGTCACATTTTTGTTACATGCATTCAGCCATAAAATCAAAGATAATAATGATGATCCAGCGTCATGGTGACATTGGTTGTTATTTAAAATGTCATGACGTCATCAAAATGACGTCATCAAATGACGTCATTGGTGCAACGACGTCATGCATGCATTAGCGCATTATCCTCCTTGATGTTACAGCCAAATGGTCTGTACGTTCTCTGTACGGTAATCTATAATTGTTGGTTTTCATAGGCGTGAACTGAAAAATCATAAAATTGATAGTATCGCAACATAATAAAATATTTCACTTACCTTCTATCTTTGTGCGTCTAGACCGATATACAAGTAATCTGGTATTATCAATGCCTGAAACATGTGTGTATCGTTCCTGTTTGATGTTGCCGCCAACGTCAGCTGTCAACCGCCGGTGCTCCTATTTTCGTTTTTAGGGATGTCACCCGCTAAAGAATTGCCGCTTATTATATTCGTTTTGTTTCCATGTCTTCACTTATTTGGTATTATTAAAATGAAAACATGGATCCTATGTTCATCAACACAGATCAGTCATCGAATAAAAACAACAGAATCATCATCAACTATAATAACTATAATATTCTCATAAGTACCCTTCTCCCTGCAAATGGATCAGTTCATTATTAGAGCCTCGTTTCGAGAACTGGAAGCTGGTCGACTTTGGCACAAGATACAAGATACAAGAAATTTTATTTTACGTCGGATATAAATAACAGATAACATTAGCTCATGAGCTATTTTCCGACAAACATATGTAAAAAACCAAATTAAGTTAAATACAATGTACAGTGTCATGCAAACATATAAAGAAACATGAAAAAAAGCACAAAGGGGAAAGAGCAGGCACACAACATCTGAATAAAACGTAATTAAGCATTAAACAATAGAAAGCACTAGATCCATGCAAAGGGAGGCAACCATGGTTAGTGAAATTCATATAAATGTACCACAGTTCTCTCCCTTACCATTGGGTAACTCCTCTTAGAGTGTGATTTTTTCTTTTCTTCTCACTTTATAATGTACTGTTAAAAATCAAAAAAGCAATATCACAGTCTTTTGTCTATCATACATGTTATCACAAAAGTTATAAGTTATCTATCAGAACTATTATACATGTATATCACAGATGGATTAGACAGAGGCATGTATATATATACATATGTCTCTGAATTAGCCAACTTGATTAAAAGTTTATTTTAATGTATCACAGTTCTGCAAAAACAAATATTATTACAATATGTTCATCACAGTTCTACAATACAAGTATTTATGAAAGTATGTTTATCACAGTTCTGCAATACAACTTTTTACAGTACATTTTAGGACATTTATAAAATTCATATCACAATGGTATAAAATTATAAGATAAATACCTTTTGTATTATACAAAAATATGCAAAGCTAGAAGCACATATGCAGGAAGCAAACAAAACACACTGTAAAGCCATGCATATGCCATGGAGCAAAGACCAATCAGGTTTGCATGCACATTGCACATTTACACTTGGGGCCTGTCCAGGTGCGGATCAGTCTTAGGAAGTCTTTGTATCTATCAACTGTTCTTATGTGTTTGGAAGGCTGTTCCACACCCGGACGACCTCAAATCTAAATGAGTTTTTCCCATACCTCACTGTCCGTACATTTGGGATCTCCAGTGTATTCTGAGATCTGAAAGAATAGTTAGAATGTCTACATTCAACTAATGATTACAAATATTCTGGTGACAGATTATTCATGCATTTAAAAGTTTCAATAGCAATAGATCTCCTCCTGTTGAGGTGTAAGGTAGTAAGATTTAGTTTATTGAGGAGTGTTTCATAAGATGATGTATAAGCCTTAAAACAATCTTTAGGGCTCTATATTGGATTTTTTCCAATTTTTCAGTGTGTGTTTTGCTACAGAAATGCCAGATTAAAGGACAATAGTTAAAAGCTGATCTGATAAAAGATTTAAAAAATAAGCAATCTGGCTGGTTCATTTAAGAATTTGCTAAGTCTCTGTATGACATTTAGCTGTTTAGCTCCTTTTTAACATATATCAGTTATTTGTGAGTCAAAGTTTAGTTTATGGTCTAGTGTGACACCAAGTAATTTGACTTCATCCTCACAGACTATTTCATTTTGGCCTATTTGAAAATAATTTATGCGCAGTTTTCAACACCGTAAAGTGCTTGATGGATGTAGGTTATATATATATCAGAAGATAATGTGTGTATGTTGAGGACAATGGACAGATCGAACCGACCGAGATTCAAACCGAAGCAACTGGAAATTAGACAAGGTAAGGATACTTTTCGATTTCTGGAGCCCGCAGTTTCAAATAATGAATATATAGATAGTATTGATAATTCGCACAATAATAATAATTCCATAATGACATTAACCCTTTCCTTCATATAAACGCCTTTTCACGCATTTGCTGACAGTAGACCCCGATCAGATTGCTCATATAGGACCCATCTGATCAGGGTCTGCTCTGTTTGCTTATGGAATTTGATCAGACCTGTTTCTTTACTTTCTTAAACGGCTACAATGCTCTTCATTTCATACATCGTTATAACTATTTGTCCATGAATATTCAGTAGATATCGAAATTTGGAATAAACAAAGAACAGGGAAAGTGTTAAAATCGGTTCGTTTAAATCAAGTACCTACACGTATACAAGGACCGGACCTCACATTAATCGCGACTGTATTGTTTATTTGTTAATATTTCCTCAAATCTGTGTAGCTGCTGAGTGATGTGCGCAGTATTTAACCTATGTAGAGAAAGATTCTAGGACATTTGCCCCGGACACTTGCCCCCTCCCCCTTAACACTTGTTTAAATTTGCCTAAATGGTTCGCGGTTTGCTCGGTGTTCTTTAACTGCCCAGTCTGGTCTGTAATAATGGGTTGCTTCAAACACAAAGCCTAACAGTAATTTGATTTTTATAATAATTATCAATTTACAGGGTGACATTTTTGTTTATTAAAGGGTTAGAAGAAACTTGATTCTGCATAGTTACATCTTAATGATATTTAACCCTTTACTCCATAAATATGCTTTTCTACGCATTTGCAAACAGAGTAGACCGCGATCAGATGTAGGAGCCATCTGACGAGGGTCTGCTCTGTTTGCTTATGATATAATAGTATTCGATTCTACAGTTTCTGTTGTGGCCAAATATTCACATGTCCATGTGCTATTATAACATATAGTAATGTCATTAATAATCATGGCCTCTGTATTTCTTACTTGAATACTCATGACGGAATGGGTTAACTACCAAATAATCTGACCAAACAGACATTTTTCGGACAATTTGGGAGAAAATACATTTTGATAACGGGGACTTTTTTCGCAAAGTGATTTGAGCAGCATCTCTGGTCCTAATCATTTTTAACATTTTAATCACAATTTGGTCTACACTGGATTTTTTTTCACCCAAATTGGAAAAAATGTTACCTTTTAACAGACCAATGCAGATGCCACAAAAAAGGTCTACTGAATTTGGCAAAATTCAGCAATCCTTAGATGGTCCTCGATCAGTGTGAAATATAGGGGTCCGATCAATTTTGATAATATATCACTTAGATAATAGATCACTTAGATAATATATCACTTAGATAATAGATCACTTAGATAATATATCACTTAGATAATAGATCACTTAGATAATAGATCACTTAGATAATAGATCACTTAGATAATATATCACTTAGATAATAGATCACTTAGATAATAGATCACTTAGATAATAGATCACTTTGCATATCAACCCTTTCCATTTTGATTATTCACGTAAGAAATAATAACATCATTAATATTTATGAGTCAAACATTGTTTAACCCTTCGCTTGCTAATCGCGTCAATATACCTACCTGTAAATAGTGAAGACCCAGATGAGACAGCTCCTGCAGGAGCTGTCTCATCAGGGTCTGCACTATTTACAAGTTGATTGTGCAACCAGTGCACTCCACAGCAGTGATTACACAGCGAAGTACTTGTACACAGTGACGATATATGTAATTATACAACAGGGCATGGGTAAAGAAGGAGAAATGTATTTTAAAATTCAGCAAGCGAAGGGTTAAGCATTATTAACGTTTTTCTTCATATATTAAACAGTTACACGTTTGCAAACAGAATAGACCTAGAACTGGAGCCGTCTGATGAGTGGTTGCTCCGTCTGCTGATGGAATGCGAACAATCTGTTTCTTTATTGTCTTAAATGACTATAATCTTCCGCCTTACATATTTCATTTTAACTGTTTTGGCCATGAATATTCAGTAGGTATTGAAATTTGGAATAAATGTACAAAAGGGAAAGGGTTAACAAAGGAATTGTTCACTGCGACAGACAGTGCAGAATCAAATCCATATAATTTCATATGGAAACAGAGCAGACCTTGATCAGAGAGCTCCTACACAGATCCTGATCAAAGAGCTCTTACAGGAGCTGATTGAGCTGCGTCTACTCTGTTTGCAAACATATGCAAAGGGCGTTTATATGAAGGAATGGGAAACCAGATGCACACTAGGGTCATAATGATTATTTTGTTTGATTATCAAAAAAATTTCCCAAAATGGATTTTGTTTGTTGTAGACATTGACATGCTGTTGACGAACACATTACTTCCTTCCCTAGCCTTTGACTCCATAAATACACCTTTGCACACATAATAGACCCATATCAGATGACTTATATATAAGAGTTGTCTGACAAAGGTCTGCTCTGTTTGCTTATATTAATACATACATGTAATAAATAAAGATCTGAGTCTACAATTTCTGCTTCAGTAAATATAGCACAAGTTTTAAAGTTTACAAGTTAACCTAATTAATATTCGTGACGTCATCATTTTAACCAGAATATATGTGGAGTAAAGGGTTAGTGTTTTGTGCATTGGTCTCTTTAACCATCTCCTTCATATAAACACATTTTCATGCATTTGCAAACAGAGCAGACCTAGACCAGGAGCCATCTGAACAGGGTCTGCTCTGTTTGCTAATGGAATTTTGATGTCTGTTTCTTTTGTTTCTAAAATAGCTTCAATGGTCTACCTTCCATAATTGTTATGATATTTCATTATAACTATTTTGTTCATGAATATTCAGTAGGTATTGAAATTTAGAATACACATATAAGATAGGAAAGGGTTAATTAAAACCTTTCCTTCATGCAAACATATTTTCAAGCATATGGAAACAGAATAGACTATTCCCAAATCAAACGGCTTCGTTAGAAGTTGTCTGAATCAGGGTCTGCTCTGTTTGCTTATTGGATAGATATGTTTCTTCAGTTTCTAAAATGGCTACAATGTTCCACCAAACATATTTCATTATGACTTTTCTCTCCATGATTATTCAGTTGTGTAGGAATTTAGAATAAATATTATTTATAGACCAGAGGAAAGGTTTAAACTAAACAAGGGGAAATTGCTGAGAAGAGGACACTGAGGATGTTTTCATCCAGATTGTCATCTTGTTGCTGTAACACTCTTGCAAATTAAATGACTCTTTAGAATACATGTATATATATGATTGCTGTTGCAGTTACTGTTTGTGTGTATTTGAGTATGCAATTGTTTCATTTTTGCAGAGGCTGGTTTTGGAAGATTAAGGCTCAACTTGGAACACTGTTCTAAGAATCAACTATAACAAAGTCAATGAATCAATGTTCTGAGGATCAACTTTGACAAGGTTGTCACATTAGACACACATGGAAAGATAATCAAGAAAATCCGAATAAGTTTTTTTTTAACAAGCTTGTGTATATATGTAATGATGAATACTGTTCAAATCGATCATTGTTTATCCCTTTCCTTCTGTCTGAACAGGAAGATATCACTTGGCTTAGAGTTTCCAATTGTTTTGTTTTAATGCATCCTTTGAAGGTGGAGTGTCTCATTTATATGCAGAGGGTCGAATACTGCTACGATGTCTGTTTGACCATGACCCACACACCCAACGGAAATATTGTGTTGAAACATACGTCCACTCATATTATCACCAATTTTGAAAATTAACAAACTGATCTGACTACAGAACTTAACTTGGGTTCAAAATTTAGGGAGAAGTGGCTTCTCCCTGGGGCTCAGGGTAGGGAGAAGTGAGGAGGATGAGGGAGAAGTGAACCGTTTTGCTTACACAACAGAGACTAGTATAAAAGGGTGCCTATTAATGCAGATATAACCAATGGCACTAGAACAAATGTAAGAATGAAATATTGACTTCTTAATAAACTATTTGATTTGATTTGAATAGGGACTGAAATCAATAATGAAACTGTTAATCATAAAGAATATTTATAAGCTGGCTCTTGTGTCACATAGGGGTCACTGTATTAGTCCTGTATTGCCGTCTGATCTAGGTCTAGTCTGTTTGCAAAGGAGTGAAAAAGAGTTTATATGAAGATCCGAGTCTGGTTGCTAATGCAGGGCAAACGTAATGCAGAAAGCTCCTATATGAGTTTTCTTTTACTAGTTTCGGCCTGGAAAAACTACCGACTGTTTTAAATTATAAGACGTATTATTAAAAGGAAATTATTCATCAAGATCCGTCATTTAAAATCAACGACAAACACCAGTCTTCCATGGCCTCGTTCTCCATAGTCGCTAGCCTACGCTTCGCTTTTTTCTTGTAGCGGTGAACAAGGAACCCTGCACCCTGCAGTCTTCCAGACTCGGATCCGGCCTCTCTCAGAATGGACGCAATGGCGCCCTCTGACGCTAGATCCTGGGTTAATCCTGTTCTTATCGCTATTCGGACAAGTTTTAGAATCATGTCATTTTCAGCGCTACCAGAAACAGCTTTCTCGTACTCATTGCTGAAAATCCTCACAGACTTGTCGCTTGAAACAGCTTGCTTGGTGAAACTGCTTACATTTATCTGGGAGTAAGCTCCTTTCGATTTGATTTCCGGAACAACCACGCATTTACAGCTGATTGACTGGAAGTTTCTTTTGGCAATTGACAAATTACTGTGCCACATGACTTCCATCTCTACACCGAGAAGCATCTTTGTGAACATTTTATCTGCTGAGAAAATACCATTTCATTTATCGTTTGACTTCTGTTCATCAGTTAAACAATATTCCCAGTCAGGAAACCATTTTCTATACCAATATCTTATTTAAATGAAACGTTGTATGACAATACTGATATTGACTCTAGTTCTTTGGTTCACAACTCTGTGTAGCCTTTCCCTATTTTAACATTTTCCTTTATATAAACGCCTTTTCACTCCTTTGCAAACAGATTAGACCTATATCAGACGGCCAATACATGAACCGTCTGATCAGGATGTGCTGTTTGTCTATGAAATAATATAGATCCGCTTCTACGATTTCTGCTAATGCCAACAAATCAGGTGTACATATTCCAATATGAAGGCTAATACATATTCATGACATCATTATTTCTTGAATGAATATTGGAACCATGCAGAAAACTCCTAGAGGCATTTTCTGCATGACTCGCACACTGCATTGAGCAGCCATCTGTCTTTAAAGCCGATACATTTGTAATGATACTTGTTGTAGTGTTCGAGCAATCGGGGGTTTACTGTATATATAAATTTGAATCGAGCGATAATTCCAACATGTCATTACACAGGAAACTACGAATCAACACATTAGTTAGTCTTATTCACAGTCTTATTAATATAAACTTGAATTGAGTATGTATGTTCTAAGACTCGAATATCCTCTGAACGTAAGTGCCAACTCACCCTTGTTTAGATCATATCGTTCAAGGATATGATCACAAAGGACTGTAAGAGGCAGCCTCTCAGCCGGTGTTAGCTCAGAGAGGACAGGAAAGTCTTGATAGATCTACCAGAGTGGTCAGAGCAGAGAGAGATAGATAGAAATGATGTGAGCCAGAATGCAATATATAAACAGAGAGGAGACAATGAACAGAAAATAGACGCGAACAATGCATGACAGATACATAAAACTCGTCGCAGACAGCTAAACACGAGGTATTGTCTGAACCCGGCACACTTGACAAGTTAGGCGTTCAAATAAACGAACACAACTGAAGACAACAGCAGAAGGGAAAAGAGTGTTAAATATTAAACTATACACTACATAGCATTTCAACACTTTGGTAAATAGAGTAGACCCAGATTAAACTATATACTACATAGCATTTCAACACTTTGGTAAATAGAGTAGACCCAGATTAAACTATATACTACATACATGTAGCATTTCAACACTTTGGTAAATAGAGTAGATCCAGATTAAACTATATACTACATAGCATTTCAACACTTTGGTAAATAGAGTAGACCCAGATTAAACTATATACTACATAGCATTTCAACACTTTGGTAAATAGAGTAGACCCAGATTAGGTAGTTCATGTAGGTGTCGTCTGCTCAAGGTTTTATACAGCATTATAAACATTATTATATAGCTACTGTGGAACTCGTCTTAAGTGACCCTATATTGATTGAACACCGACACTTTACAACACAAGTGGTTGCCTACTATAGGGCAAAGTAGTTCAAAGAGCTCCTATAAACAATCAAGGAGTAAAGAGTTAAAGATAACGTTAGCATACATGGTGACCAAATAAAGCAAATAAAGTGTTTAACATCATTCACTGCTCACACATATAAATGAAAAGTAGTAAAGTCAACACATATAACAAACAGTTACAACAGAAAGAAAGCAAAGAGACGACTAGTCGTCTTCCCTAATACATGCCCATGACGTCAGACATTCGGGCACGTGATGTCCTCGTGCACGGATGGCATAGACCTGTTCCTGACATCTCAGAACAAACTTTTCAGTCTTCTGTTCACCCTAGCCTCGGCTATCAGAGCGGACATAACGTCAGAGCGGAAAACATGATATTGTCCCATGTCCCCAAGGGGTCGCGTAAAGTCAACTTTGCGAGTCTGGATTTTCTCAATGTAGATTTAAATATTGAAATAATTAAAGATCTTTAGTGAGTAAGCTCACATACCCTAACGCCGCCACATTTTCAGAGAAAAAGTGGTTCCCCATTACAGATTCCTCTGAAATTCGAATACGTCAAAGCTTTTCTGTAGGACGATTCTTACAACAACGTTGAGGCAAAGTGTTCAAGAAATGCAAGTGCTAGATGAGCAACAGTATATTAGGGTACACGGACGAACGGACGGACTGGCTGACTGACGGACGGATTGTGCCAAAATATGTGCAAATATTACTCCCAAGGGTTGTATTCTACTTGGCAAGAGCTCAGACCCCAGGGCTTGTTATGAGTGTGAAAACTTTCATTTCTCCGACTCTTTCTTTCTGGATGCGACAGATGCTAGCAACTCAACCTCACTTAATATGGACGAAACAAGTAGTGATAATGTATCAAATATTAATGACATTTTTGGTGAACTAAACCAAGTCCGTAAAGAACAGCCGAATAAACTAGAGGTTTGTTTTTGTCACAAAAACAGATGTCTCCCCCTCCCATCCCCTTTCCAATACACAAGTGTAATGTCTGTAACTCCAAACTTACCAGGGTCTAATTTAAAATATCAGGGGCAATAACTGTAATATTATCAGGGGGAGACAATTAAAAAAACCCGGGTACACAACAACACATGCTGGTCAACATTCCTGTAAAGTTTGGTAACTCTAGTACAAGTGGTTTCAGAGATACACACTACACAAAGTTAAGTTTCTCTTATTTGAAGTCATAAGGGACAGTAACTCCAAAGTTATCAGGGAGAGACAATTAAAAACCCAGATGCACAACAACTTATGCTGGTGAACATTCCTGTGAAGTTTGGTGACTCTAGCCCTACTGGTTTCAGAGATATGTGCAACACAAAGTTTCTCTAATTTTACGTTATCATATCAGGGGCAATAACTCAAGAATTATCAGGGAAGACAATTAAAAACCCCAGATGCACACAACTCGTGCTGGTCAACATGTCTGTGAAGTTTGGTGACTCTAGCTCTAGTGGTTTTAAAGATATGCATGACACAAGGTTTCTCTAATTTTAAGTAATCACATCAGGGGCGATAACTCCAAAGTTATCAGGGGGAGACAATTCAAAAAACCCAGGTGCACAACAACTCATGCTGGTGAACACTCCTGTGAAGTTTGGTGACTCTAGCCCAACTGGTTTCAGAGATACGCGCGACACAAGTTTGTGACGGACAGACAGACGGATCGACGGACAGACAGACAACTCTGGCAAAAACAATATGTCTCCCCATAAATGGGAGAGACATAATTCTTATCAGCTTATCTGAATATTAACAGCTTGCGAAACAAGTTTGGTTTTATCAAAGAACTGTTATTAAAAAACTCTGTAGACTTACTCTTCATATCTGAAACTAAACTCGATGACAATTTTATAGATGCTCAATTTCATATCGATAATTACCACTTCTGGAGGGCGGACATAAATACTTTTGGTGGTGGCATAGCAGCTTACCCGAGATCTGACTTAGCCGGTGACAGAAAGAAGCGCTTCGAATTTAATGTGATTGAATCTTTATGAATGGAGGTAATTATAGGCCAACCAAAGTGGCTTATTTCAGGACTATACCGACTGCCAAGCCTATAAGACACTGAATCTTTTGATGACCTTTACAAATCTTTGGATAAAATTATAGCTCACTATGATAATTACATCTTCTTGGGGGAATTGAATTATGACTGTCTTGTAAAAGACAAGTGTAAAACTATAAATGAAATAAGTGATATATTTGACCTCACAAATGTGGTCCAATCTCCCAATTGTTTCCCTGTAAACCATGGACCTAGTCTACTTGATGTCATACTTACAAATCTTCCAAAAAAGGTTCTACTGTCATGAATTTTAACCATGGTATTAGCGACTGCCATAATATGATTGGTTTTACCTTGATGTTAACAGTGCCAAAATATAGGGGAAGGCGGATTATATATAGGAGCTTTAAACGTTTAATGAAACAGATTTTATAAATGATTTTAGATCTTCTGATTTGCCTTTTCTTAATAACAATGGAAATTTGAATTCAGTTGACAAACATGCTCCAGTCAAACAGAGATGACAACAATCATGTGAATGTAAGTAAAATTAAGGAGGCAATTTTCTCACATACCTTCCCTTATCTCCGAGTTAGAACAACGGGTTAAGATTTCCTTATCTTTAACACGTGTAAGATCACTTTAGAACATGTATGACGTCATACGTCATATATATGACGTCAAACCATAGAAACCGATGTTTACATGTCATTTAAACGGCGAAAATGAACTTTTTTTATATGTGAAAAAGATAATCTGATGCTCGTTGTCTTTTAAGATCACATGTTCCTAAACCCACCAAGAAAATGTTATTAAGCTCGCCAAGGCTCGCTTAATGACATTTTCTAAGGCTCGTTTAGGAACATGTGATCTTAAAAGACAACTCGCAACAGATCCTCTATATCTCTACAGAGCTATTAGATTATAAACCTATAACATATTTCGATAAGCTTTTTAACCCTTTCCTAAGTGCCTTTACACCTGGCTATGGATGTAATACAGCTATGTTAAAAATTATTGAAGACTGGAAAAAATCTTGGATAGAAACCAGTATTTGGCAGCAATTCTAATGGAGCTCTCAAAGACTTTTGACTGCTTACCTCATGGCTTACTTTTAATAAAGATGAATTCATATGGAGTCTCTGAACATTCACTAAAACTTATTTAACCGATTCCCTCATATTGACGACTTTTGCCGACTCTGTAAAAGCCACTTTGTAAAACCATTGTGATAAATAGAGCATTTGCTCCTATAGGAGCAAATGCCCTATTTATCACAATGGTTTCAAAGTACAAAGTTCTAAAATGTTCCTTTTCTCTAGTTAATGCTCCTTTTCGGTAGCTTTATTCAAAATAGTTGGATCTAAATATATCCTATGAGGTAATGGGTTAAAGTTACTTATCTAATAGGAAACACTGTGTAAAAATAGGTAACATGCATAGCAAATTTCAGAACAAAGTTAAAGGTGTTCCATGGAGCTCAATACTCGGACCGATACTTTTAAATATCGTCATCAATGATATCTTCTATTTCATCAATAAAAATCAGCTTTACAATTATGCAGTTGACAATACTCTTTGTTATTCAAGCCCCGGTTTGTCTGACCTAGTTAATACATTAGAGAATGATATCCTTACACTTATAGATTGGTTCTCAAAAATCAAATGAAGGCAAACCCAGAGAAGTTTCAAGCAATAGATCTTGGGGAAAAAACTCACCGGCAGAACATCACTTTTAAAGTTAGGAATATAGAAATATCATGTGAGGATGACGTGAAGCTTCTTGGATTACACCTGGACTTTATGTTAATATTTAACTCATATGTATCTAGTCTATATAGGAAGGCCTCAAGACAACTTAATGTTTTAAAAAGGATAGGCAAACATATCTATAGACTGGGTAGGTTAACATCAATAGACTGGGTAGGTTAACTATATACTATTCTTTTGTGATGTCAAATTTTAATTACTGCCCTTTGAGTTGGCATTTTACTAATGAAACTAACACCAGGAAAATTGAAAAAAATCAAGAGCATTTAGTTTTGTATATGAGGACTATAATAGCAGCTATGAACAGTTACTTAATAACTCTGGAATTATTTCTTTAAAAGTTAGGAGGAAAATGGCAGTTGCCCTAGAAACATATAGAATTTTAAACAAAATGTCTCCAGAATACTTACATGATCTTGTGAATTATAAACATGTTACTTACAATTTTAGACACAAAAATACCGCTGAAGTACCATAGCCCAAAACAGACAGATCTTTTCGATATGCTGCTGCCAAACTATGGAATGAGCTTCCGGCTGAATTTCGGAATGCCTCTTCCTTCAGTCTCGTGCCCTCATAAATGACTGGCAGGGGGAGAAATGCTATTGTTCATTATGTAGGGTAACTTAAAGCTTTCCCTGTTCTATGTACATGTACTATTTTCAAACTTCAGTACCTACCAATATTCATAGCAAAATAGTTAAAAAGATAACAGAAGGTAGAACTTTTCGCCTATTCAGAAAGTACAGAGGAAGATATTGTAAATTCTACTAGCAAACAGAGCAGACCCTGATCAGACGACCCCTATAGGAGCCGTCTGATCTGGGTCTACCCTATATGCTATTGCGTGTAACAAGTTTATATGAGGGAAAGGGTTAATGTCTGGACATGCTAAAGTCTTTTGGTGGCAGCATGTTGAAAACTTCATTTTTCATGTCAGCTTATACATGTAGTTTGCTTTTTGTACCTTTTCTGAATCATTTATGCTTTTTAATGCATTCTTAGTCTAGTATAAAATTATCTCTATAGCTCTTACAAATGAGTAATTCTTAAAGTTGTATCATTCTGATTATTAGAGATTAATCAAGGGAAGTAAGTCATGTATATTGCTGCATTGGTTTTACATGAGTTGACTCCCATTGACCGTCATTATAAAACGCTTTTATCTTGTGTTTGAAATATGTGTGCTTCTAAATGCCCTTTTGTACCGTATTTTCCCCTAATTTATAATACATATATTCCTTGTTTTAAATAATGTGCAGGTTATAATCAGACAATGCATATTTTATAACAACTCCTTAACTGTTACTGAAATGCATTTTTTTTATTTCCTTTCTTATATATCTATGTTTATATGTATGTGATGTATAACTTTAAGTCGGTGTATAAAGCTCATTAGGACTTATGTTATTTGTTATGTTCATACGACTATGTAAATAAAAATTACTTGACTTGACTGTATATATCTCGTGCACGATCGTTGCATGGGGAATAATAATTATTGCATTAGGTAACATTTACCCCATGTCTCGCTGTGAACAAAATAATGCATGCTCATTTGACTACTTTCGAAACGATGAAGTTTTTGAGAAACTACTGACCGGGTGTCAAACATCATTGATCTAGATGAAACGCTGAGTTACTCGGCTTCTCATTTGAATCCAAGATGTTTTCAAATGCAAGTCGAGAAGCGGATACCAGGATAAGGGTTAAGGTAGAGGGATAAGAGCTAATGTAGTGGGATAAGGGTTAAGATAGTGGGATAAGGGTTAAGGTAGTGGGATAAGGGTTAAGGTAGTGGGATAAGGGTTAAGATAGTGGGATAAGGGTTAAGGTAGTGGGATAAGGGTTAAGATAGTGGGATAAGGGTTAAGGTAGAGGGATAAGGGTTAAGGTAGTGGGATAAGAGCTAATGTAGTGGGATAAGGGTTAAGATAGTGGGATAAGGGTTAAGATAGTGGGATAAGGGTTAAGGTAGTGGGATAAGGGTTAAGGTAGTGGGACAAGGGTTAAGGTAGTGGGATAAGGGTTAAGGTAGTGGGATAAGGGTTAAAGTAGTGGGACAAGGGTTAAGGTAGTGGGACAAGGGTTAAGGTAGTGGGACAAGGGTTAAGGTAGTGGGACAAGGGTTTAGGTAGTAGGATAAGGGTTAAGGTTGCTGGATAAAGTTTAAGGTGGTTGGGTGTTTTATGCAGGACTAAAATATGCTGAAAGCTCCGATATGTGAGTATTTATTCTACATTAAGCTACCACCGGCCTTTGACGATGAAGAGAGGTTTTACTATATATTTGCTTCAGTATCAGATGCAAATCAGGTATGCGCGAGGCTCATTGTCTGCCTTGTGACTGACTGTTTATTTAAAATGGCTCTCTCTTAAAACACAGAATATAACGGACATTACTACTGATGTTCTCTCTAATAAGCAGAGATACTACAATACTCACCATCAGGTCTCTATGTGCTATCACAGTGTACTGATGTACTCTCTTATAAGCAGATATACTACAATACTCACCATCAGGTCTCTATGTGCTATCGCAGTGTACTGATGTACTCTCTAATAAGCAGAGATACTACAATATTCACCATCAGGTCTCTCTGTGATATCGCAGTGAGCAAACCCCGTGACGATTACTGGAAACCCCTGACAGTAAGAATAAAACCCGTGACATAACCGTCAATGAACGTCACGGGCGTTACGGGTTTTAGTAGGACAGGTCTACACGAGGTACTCCCATACTCACAGTATGTAAACTCCGGTGTATCCCTTCCGGAAGCTGAGATCAGCGAATCGGGATATTTACCAATATTTTCTATGACGGATGGGTGCCGACCACTTTGACAAGTAAGTTTGCACTAAATTAACACGTTCGCTTATATGAAATACACAATCTATGACGGTGATACAGTTTTAAAACATTCAACACACCTCTTCCTACAATGTTGTGATAAATAAACATTAAATATTGGACATGATCCTCGCTGTGCATCAAGTGAAAACAACAGGTGCTTCAAACGTGTATCGTAAATTATATCCATTGAAGCATTACCGCACCATGTATGATGGAAACTCTACCAGAAAAGTATAATGTACCATGAAAATATTAATGTTACACAAAAACTTCGTTATAAATAAATATGACCTAATTTCACTGCCTGTATGACTAGTTGCAATAAGACTGTATGACTAGCTGAGATTTATAATGAATAAACTGTATGACTAGCTGAGATCTCTTGTCCTAAAACCGACCGGTTGCCGTAACGTTACATTTGCCCGTGCAACTCCTGGTACCCGACTGTCACGTCTTATTGGCCATTGACCCATTTACGCAGCCTCTGTCCGATCGAAGAATAACATAACACTTTGAATTCGTCTCGATTTAACGATGCCAAAGCGTTTTCAAGCTTTCATTCTCCTTGCATCTGACATAAGCCTTTCTGACGTCGAAATACACAGTTTTTGTCAGCGAAACACAATCTTTAACACCTTTGACGACGTTTTCAGCAAACAGAAAGCGAAAACGACGCATTTTCCCTCAGACGACCAAAAAATAGCGATCCTACGTTAAAAGTATCAGCATCCAGCTTCAGATATACAGTAATACTGTTTCAAATTGCCATCTCACAAACCCAAATCCAATACGAGCTAGGAGTACGTATATATTGCACATAATTAATAATCAAAATCGGCGTCTTTTAAATTTGCTTTGGGCTCGACGTCATTTTCGCAGACTCAAGCAAAATGAACAAAATATTTTTTTTCTAAACTATAAGTGTTGTGCCAAAATGAACTGAATACGCGTTTTACGCTGGTTATATGAATGTTGGTGATCTTAGAGGTGCACTACTTCCAAGATTTAAACGCCATTACAAATGACGTTGTTCGACGTTACGTCGGGTCAATGCGCTCTAGAATTATTGAAATTATTTGAAGGAGAGGTGGAAATAGTCGGCGTTGAACGAGATACAAATTTACAACATATTCCTGCAGTTAACATCAAATGTTGAATTTTGACCCCTACTTCGTTTGACACATCAACATTATCGTTTTGGTACAGATGATTTAACAAAAGACAAAAGTGTCATAGCGGTCGATAAATTACCTAAATTTTGGTACCAAAAATTGCATTAAATCTTAAAAGTACCATAAAAATGTGGGCAAACACAAGTCCACCGTTTCTTTTTTATGTCAGTATAGAAGAACATAAAGATCTGTGATCAGTGTTTGCGCATATACCCTCGTTCTGAAAATTGCATATCTGAGTATGCATACAATATCAGATTTAATTTAACTATGGCAACCTTCTACCAAAACACGTCTAAGTAATCTAGTGTAAAATAAGGTAATATAGGGTATTCGCAGCTAATATACAGTAAAATCACGACTGGTCATACAGTGACATTTTATAATAAATAAGCAGCTAGTCGTACACCATTCCAGTTTGTTTGTAGAAATCGCATTATGTTGTGTTTTTCTGTTAATGTTTCATACACGTCGGGTACATTAATATATTCTTGCTGCGGGTGACAATTAGAAGTGTGTCAGAAGAAATTAACTACATGTGTCGCTGGAACAATTTTAAATCACGCTTCAACGACGTGTCAGTAGGCGATGGCAGTGATCAGAGAGATCTTGCTTCAGATTCGGAAGATATTTGGTGAAGTGAAAGTAAATTATTTTGCTAGTGTACTGGGTCATAGCTTACAATTGTTTGTATACACAGGGCTAGTAAAATGAAAGTAAATCTTACCCGCTTTGCAGGAGTGTTGCTTACTCAGTGACATTTTGTCACTTCGCTGATCTCAGCTTCCGGAAGGGATACACCGGAGTTTACATACTGTGATAATACAATAAAATAAGCACAAACTCATCACTAAACACAATCAGTTCTCGCTGTACGATCGCGGTGAGCGGAGAGTCGATGAGACCACATATCTGTACTACGAGTTACTCTCGGATTCTCGTGTTTCCCTGTTCTATATACTATTTTCAAACCTCAGTACCTACCAATATTCATGGCAAAATAGTTAAAAAGAAAACAGAAGGTATACCTTTTAGCCTATTCAGAAAGTACAGAGGCAGCTCTTTTAAATTCTACTAGCAAACAGAGCAGACCCTGATCAGACGACCCCAATAGAAGCCGTCTGATCCGAGTCTACTCTATATGCTTTGGATGTAACAAGTTTATATGAGGGAAGGGTGATGGTCTGAATATGCTAAGGTCTTTTGGCGGCAGCATGTGGAAAACTTTTTCATTTTTCATGTCAGCTTATAGTTTGCTTTTGTACCTTTTCTCCCCGGCATGTAATGTCTCGTTTGTCTGCTTCATTACCAATTATGTTTTATTCTTTGCATGTGCTGATTTTTGCTACCAGTATAATTTTGTTTTTACTATGTGCATGTAATGGGTTTTAAACTACAGCTGAATAATTTCTGCTTTTTAATGCATTTTAAGTCTAGTATACAATTATCTCTATAGCTCCTGCAATTGAGTTATTCTTAATTTTTTATCTTTCTGATTATTATAGATTAGTCAAGGGAAGTAATTCATGCATCGTGCTGCATTTGGTTTTACATGAGTTGCCTCCCATTGACCGTCATTATGCATGAAAGTGATACATAACTATTAAATGAATTGTGATAAATCGCTTTTATTTTGTGTTTGAAATATGTGTGTTTCTAAATGCATTTTTGTATCGTATTTTAAATATAAATTTAAACACCTGACTTTTGTATATAGTGCAAACCGCATAGACTAAAATGTTTTTTATGAGATCATATACTATCTAGAATCATATTCCAAATAAACAGATTAGCACTTGCTACAAACAATGAGGGATAAAAATGTTTATATCACAGATAAAACCAGGTTACTTATATCAATGTTATAAATACACTGTAATACAAAATATCGAAATTGAGAAACCCACCAGTGCCGGTAGCCACTCAATTGAGATGTAAGCAAACAGTGTAGACCCTGTTTCGAGGGCCTCCACCGAAGCCGTCCGATCAGGGTTTGCATCGCTCGCTATTGCCCAAATGCCCCAAAGAACCGGGCGATTTAATTTAGAAATTTTGACACTAATGGGTTATACAATAATTGATGTATTCCTACGTGTCACCATCTTCTGTAAGCATGATGCAACCCTAAGCTGTAAATGATCTGCATTCATCCAATATATCAGCTTCTGCTCTGAGCTATATGCGTTAAAGTAAATATTACCCCCCGAAGCTGTACGGAATAGACTATACCTTATATCGTCGAAAAAGGTGCAATTAATTAATAAATGAGTGTCATCGTCAATTTCGCCAGTTAAACAATATTTACATGTTCTCTGATTCACCGGGGTTTTAGGACGGGTATACCTTCCTGTTTCAATTGCTAGAAGGTTACAGCTACGGAACTTGGCCAACGTTTTACGCTTGTCTTTCCTTAAAGTAGATCTGACATAATACTTAGTCTGAAATGTATGTTTATATAGTCTGTATGTCCTTAGTTTGTTACCATTGTTTTCATTTCCGGTTCTATATAGGTTTGCTATCCATTCACTTTGTTCCTTTAGTGTCATTTTTTCTTTTACTTTACGGATACAAATTTTCTTACTAGGATTTTCACATAACATAGTGTCAGATATTTCCAAGTCATTTATAAATTTAAACATATTTTTCTCCCAAGAATTACTGACAGATAAAGACCAATCATGAACTTTGCGACACAGTCTGTTAGTTGACATATTTCTTACTCAACACCAATGTCTAACCATTTCAACTTTTTGTTTCACTTTACAAGAAACCCAACCCATATCTCCTCTTGTGGCGATGTTTGAAGCGTTCTTTGAGGTGCCTATATAGTATTTACATGCTTTGTTCAAGACTGTTTCCACTTCAGAGTAATAACGATCACCCCAAATTCCAGCTCCATAAAAAAGTACCGGTTTAACAATAGTTTCAATAAGTTTAGTGTAGACGTCATATGACATGCCGCCAGCATTAATATATTTCGTATACACAGCTCCAAGCGCTCTGCTAGCCGATTTCGTTACTTCGCGTATCGATTTAGAAATATCTAAGAATACATCAAACCAGAAACCTAGATATTTATAAGTTGACTCATATTCAAAAGTAGTATCGCCACAATCAAACACAAAGTTGGATCTTTCTTTTGACTTGCTTCTGAAGTGTATTACTTTTGTTTTCTTTGCATTGATAGATAAACGCCACTTCTTGCACCAGGCGTGTAATTTGTTAACCATTGCATGCAATTTGGATTCATCAGACGCGAGCAGAATTATGTCATCATCATACAATACAATCGAAACCATGACGTCATTAATTTTGATACCAGAGTCAATTTCATTGGTGTCTTGAACTAGATCATTAATATAAACGGAAAATAATGTAAGAGATAAATTGCAGCCCTGATATAAAAATATCTCACGGCCACAGCATTTTTCGGTCATGGCAGAAAGTGTAGAAACATAAAATTATGTTTAACATTCCTTTAAAGCATACAGAATAGGCCCTGATCACACGGCTTCTACAGGAACCCTCTGATCTGGGTCTACACTCTTTGCAAATGCGTAGATCTTATGCATTTTATGGAGTAAAGTGTTAATTTAACCAAGATATAAATATGTCTTATCTGCATAGATGCATTTTTAACGTCTACAGAAGCCGTCTGATCTTGATCTACTCTGTTTGCAAAGGCGTATTTATGGAGTAAAGGGTTATTTTAACGATTAAATAAATAGCCCTTAGCCCGTCACTCCATAGAGATGTCTTTTAACGTCTTTATAGACAGATCAGATAACTCCTCACTTATCCGGGTCTGCTCTGTTTGCTTATAGGGTAATATTGGGGCTACTGCACTTTACCGGTACGTACGTGTACGAGCACTTTGACAAACGTTTGCTTTTTAATGCAGAGGACACGGAGCAGTATAAGAGCCTGGATTATTTATTATCGTGTTATTACATGTATCTACTCCATATTTTTATAAGTACTCGTGTACGCGGAATCGTTTGACACTGGTAGAAACTGTCGAGTCAGATCTATTATAATAATATATAGGAGTCGTCCGACCTTGATCTACTCTGTATGCAAATGCGTGAAAAGTCGTTCATATGAAGGACATGGTTAAATATGTCTATTATATATATTTCTGATTGCGAAATGAAATGAAATTTAATATGGATATGGACTGAAACCTCAAAACTATTTATCAACACTGACTTATCATCATTCCAGTTTATTCACACTAAATTAATATAACGACCTTTTACAATCCAATAGAATGTTATCATTGATATGAAATAGTTTTTCACTCGTCTGAAATCGAGTTTGTTGTTTCTTCATTAGAGAAAAAGAATCAAACATTCGCAACATGAATGATAGATAGATATTCCTTTATTTCCTCCAATATAGGAGAGTACACCATGATCAATAATGTTGATCCAGTGTCATGGTGACATTGGGTTGTTAATTAAGATGTCATAGCAGTGATGATGGTTATCATAGCAGTGATGATGTGAGATTTGTAGTTTTGAAACGGATGTTCCATGCATGTAGAATTGAAAGACAGATCTATGAAACTGATTGGATATGGAGACTGAGAACGTACAGACCATTTGACTGTAACATCAAAGAGGATAATGCGCTAATGCATGTATGACGTCATTGCACCCATGACGTCATTTAATGACGTCATTTTGATGACGTCATGACATTCTAAATAACAACCCAATGTCACGATGACACTGGATCAACATAATTCTCTTTGATTTTACGGCTGAATGCATGTAACAAAAATGTGACGTGTATTTTGACATGATAATCTTTGAAAAAGGCCCTTAGTGGTCGAAATATTAGATCAGAGCAGTTCAAGTATTTATGATCGACTTTGATTCGGATCTGACATCGGCTTTCCGGAGTTCATCGAGTATTTACAACTAATGCATATTTCTATGAAACGCCATTCTGCCATGCTAATTGCTAAATACAAAATGCGAGATGCTGTTTGCCAATTGTGTAAATTGCTAGGGAATGTTCCAAATGATGAATGATGGATGTAAATGACAAATACGAAGTGCGAAATGTTTATTGTTAAATGCATGTTTGCACTACTGGCATTGGACGGCGCCATTTCTAAAATTGCTGAATGCATGTTTATTTACATTAAGACTTATTGCTTATTGCACTACTAAATTAAGAATGTCGCTGTTCAATGCTAGTAGTGCAAACATGCATTTAGCAATAAGCATTTCGCACTTCGCATTTGTCATTTACATCCATTATTTGGAACATTCCGGTTCTTTCCCTAGCAATTTCCACAATTGGCAACAAACACATCGCAGTTTGAATTTAGCTTTCGCATTTAGCAAATAGCATTGCAGAATGGCGTTCCCTGTTTATTTTTTATCTACAAAACGCATTTTTAGTAATAATTACTGAGCTCAGTTTTTTTGCTCAATTCGAAACTGTATTAAATAGCTTAAACTTCAAACCAAACAAACATGTTTGAGACTATTATATAGTTCCAAGTATAAAGATAAAGGTTGGATAATAGTAGGACCGCGGACATTTTTCTAGGTTAACGCAAGTGCAGTATAGTTCGATTTCGAGTGCTGAGCCGTGATTGCACTTTTCTATTTATAGAAGTTGCAACCGTTCTAATTTATGGGTAAGTGGACAATGGTTGTCACAAGAAGCTCGTAGTAATCGTGCAGTATTAGTATATACAGAAAAACCTCTCTATAACGGCCACTAAATTACAACAAGTGTTAAAGGCAGGTGGCTGCTTAAAGCAAGGTGAAAGTAAAACAGAACACTCCTATAGGAGCGTTCTGTTTTACTTTCACCTTACTTTAAGCAGCCAACTGCTCTAAATACCAACTACTTAACACAATTTAGTGGCTGTTATAGAGAGGTTTTAGTGCATATGCTTATTACTTGTCTGTATAACCACAGGTAAGTCCGGAACAAATACTTGGGTTTGTGACGCGTTTTACCTCTACGGGTGAACTGGTCCTAAAGGTCACAGCTCACGGGTCAAAATCGAACTATAAAGACCCAATAGTTCAAACAGTTCTTTATTTTCATTGGTTGCGTCCCTTTTCGTGTTGGTGTGTATACACATCGCTCATCGAACATTCTGATTTTAGTATGCTTTAAAGCACTAAAAGGATTCGGGAAAAGGGCTGGTATGGATTCTTAGTAACGGACTGTTCTAAGCTGTACGTACATGGATAATGTGCCAAATTATCGAAAGTGTGAACTTTGAACATTTTCTTGTCAGGACGGTCTATTTTTAGAATACGCACGGGATAATCGTGCCCATCGCTGTATCGTTGGATTATCGACTGTAACTGTTATGGTTTCGAATTATTACGCCCACCATCGTCTCCAAACAACGTCGGGTAGCAGAATACTACATGTATCCTTGAGAGAAAATGCCGCCCAAGCAATCGCAGACCAGAGCGCCGAAATCCAGTGCAAAGTCAGTGAAAGAGCGATGCAAAGCCAGTGAAACAGCGGTGCAAAGCCAGTGAAAGAGCAGTGAAAAGCCAGTGAAAGAGCGATGCAAAGCCAGTGAAAGAGCGGTGCAAAGTCAGTAAAAGAGCGGTGCAAAGCCAATGAAAGAGCGGTTCAAAACCAGTGAAAAAGCGATGCAAAGCCAGTGAAAGAGCGGTGCAAAGTCAGTAGAAGAGCGGTGCAAAATCAGTGAAACAGCGGTGCAAAGCCAGTGAAAGAGCGATGGAAAGCCAGTGAAAGAGCGGTACAAAGCCAATGAAAGAGCGATGCAAAGCCAGTGAAAGAGCGGTACAAAGCCAGTGAAAGAGCGGTGCAAAGCTAGTGAAAGAGCGGTACAAAGTCAGTGAAAGAGCGGTGCAAAGCGAGTGAAAGAGCGGTGCAAAGCGAGTGTAAGAGCGGTGCAAAGCCAATGAAATAGCAGTGCAAAGCCAGTGAAAGGGCGGTGCAAAGTCGGTGAAAGATTGGTTCAATGCCAGTGAAAGAGCGGTGCAAAGCCAATGAAAGAGCGGTGCAAAACCAGTGAAAGTGCGGTGCAAAGCCAGTGAATGAGCGGTGCAAAGCCAGTGAAAGAGCGAGCGGTGCAAAGTCAATGAAAGAGCGGTATAAAGCCAGTGAAATAGTGGTGCCAAGTCAGTGAAAGAGCGTTGCAAAGTCAGTGAAAGAGCGGTGCGAAGCCAGTGAAAAAGCGGCGCAAAGCCAGTGAAAGAGCGATACAAAGTCAGTGAAAGAGCGGTACAAAGCCTGTGAAAGAGCGGTGCAAAGCCAGTGAAAGAGCGTTGTAAAGCCAGTGAAAGAGTGGTGCAAAGTCAGTGAAAGAGCGGTGCAAAGCCAGTGAAAGAGCGGTGCAAAGCCAATGAAAGAGCGATGCAAAGCCAGTGAAAAAGCGGTGCAAAGCCAGTTAAAGAGTGGTGCAAAGTCAGTGAAAGAGCGGTGCAAAGCCAGAGAAAGAGCTGTGCAAAGCCAGTGAAAGAGTGGTGCAAAGTCAGTGAATGAGCGATGCAAAGCCAGTGAAATAGCGGTACAAAGCCAGTGAAAGAACGGGGAACTACACCCTCGTCCGCTACACCTACACATAGACCGTCTTTGTCAAAGAAACGTGACCCCACATCTCCCTTAGAGGAACTGGATCCGAAGAAACACCTACTGTCAGCCTCTCCTGGTTCTCCTGGTTCACATGTAGCAGGCGACTCGGGCTCAGAAACGGAACAATACATGGATGCATGTACGGTAACCAAACTTGCATCCCAGTGGGGTCAGTACACATGCACTATACCTCACAAAATACAGGGTTGACGTGGAAAATAGTATGCTGGTAGGAAGTGACTTGCATTATAAAACAGAGAGCCTTGTGATATGGCGACATACTCAGAATTTCACCAAGCTCCAAACTATGTGCAACGGGCTAAACTAATGGAAAATATTTCAAACGTTAATGATCATGTTTTATTTAATTTACGTATGTTCAGTACATAGAGAATATTTGGTTCCTAGCTTTGAATGAGAAATGTTATCTGGCAAGGCGGATGCATATATCAGGTGAGCCGAAGGCGAACCTGATATATGCATCCGCCTTGCCAGATAACATATCTCATTCAAAGCTAGGAACCAAATATTCTATTTATCCTTGTCACGACAGCAAAATATAAAATTATTTTATTTTGTACCGAATGCACCACAAAATGCACCGCAAAGTATACCCGACTCTACTGGCTCTAGACTGTTGGTGACGTCACTATAAAGGCGTTATTACGTCACTGGAATTCCACTGAAAAAATGCTTCAAACAAAACCGGTTGCCCCGGGTTGTAAGAAAAAGAACCTGTCACTTGATGTTTGAGACAAGCTGATCTAAACCTCGTCTAGAATAGAAAAGAGTCCAAAGACAAGGCTAGCTCTATAATAACATTTCAATTCTAGACTCGGTTGAGATAGACGCCGATAGAATTAAAATAGAACTGACTATAGAATACAGGATCTAGACGATTTATGATTCTTGATGTGGATTTATCTAAACACGGTAATTTCGCGACAGACAACTAGATCTAGTCTAGATCTAGATCTACTAGGTCTAAGAATATAAGTTTGAGAGAATGAAGTGAAATATTTATTTAGTTTAACGGGTATCGATTGAAATCAATTCGCTTTGTTAAACTTTTTTTATTCAGTAGATCTAGATCTAGATCTACTAGATAGACGTAAATTTGTGTATTCACGAAATAAGCGTCTCGGTTACGGGTAAAAAACTTTTTTTTAAAAGTAGTTTCGGCTACAGGTCATGTGACCAACTGACATACTAACATCGGTCATGTGACCTACTGACTGACATAATAACAAAAAGTTTATCAGGCACCATGTTATCCGTCAGGAAAACAGGCACGTGACAGGATAATGTATCATAATCTTATCAGCGCCTCTGTTGTATCCAAGCTGTTTTACAGTCGGATTTGTTTTTAAAAAAACTTGGGATGTATGCGATTTAAGCAAAAGGTCAACCTGACGTCCGTTCACACACGCTCGTCTTGATATGGAGATTCGTGTCACTAGAATAACTGACGACTGATTATCAATAATTAAGAAAAGTCAATTTTCAAAACTAAATGACATATTAATGAGTTCTCTACCTTGTGTTCCATCATGGGATAATAAACATACCCTCAAATGCCTGAAAACAAATGTAGATCAATACCAGCTTAATAATGGCTAATAAGTTCCTGTTAGTGTCTGAATTTTACACAAATGTACCAGTTACTTAATGCTTATGCAAACAAAGCAGACCAATTAGCCACATATTAATTTGTTTGACTGGTGTACTTACGCATATACAGTACTCAACATAAGTAAATTTTGAAAAAAAAATAACCGAAACCGAACCGTTACCGGACCTTAGTCGTTTCAAATATGTCCCATGGAACCTTATAAACACAGAGTGAGACGGACTATCAATTAACCACCGAAATTATTGCATTTGAATGGATATACCTGATTTCCATAGTAACAGATGTTAAAATAGTTTCTACATCATTTTAAGGCGGAATAGTACTTTTAAAACCTCGTATAGATCTATTGTTGCTTGGTATCAACAAACAGTTCAAGACATTTGTGATCAGATTCCACATTTTATGTAATTGCATATAACGTTACCATGACGTCTCAAACATGACGCGCGCTTTTTATGTTACATGTGCGCATTGCGAAAATGCATAAAAACGCGTGTTATGTCTGCGATTTTTATATATCAATATAAAAACCTTAGCTAATTCCCCGTCCTTTGTATAGTGCAATATAAATAAGTATATTAAATATATTGCACATAGACACCTGGCAACGATCACAGATATTCTCACTTTGTTCCGAAGCCTATTTTTGCGCACGAACTATTCTGGAATTACAGCAGTTTGCACTGCCCAAGACGAAAGCCCAGTGGTGACATTCTAAGTTCCTTCTTCATAGTTCAGAGTTCCAAGTTCCAAGTTCCGACTTCCACGTTCTTACTTCTTTCTTCCAAGATAATTTGATATATGGTTATTGTATATTGTTTATGCCCGAGTTCCAAGTTCCCTCTTCTTAGTTTCGACTTCCAAGTTCCAAGTTCCGACTTCCATGTTCCAAATTCCGATTTCCATGTTCCAAGTTTCGACTTCCAAGTTCCATGTTCCAAGTTGTGACTTCCATGTTCCAACTTCTATTTTCCGAATTCCGACTTTCAAGGTCCTACTTCCATGTTCCAAGTTCCGATTTCCATGTTCCATGTGCCAAGTTCCGACTTCCAAGTTCTAAGTTCCAACTTCCATGTTCTAAGTTCCGACTTCCATGTTTCCGTCAAATGCCTCTAGTCGCATCACGTGACACATAGCATCATGCTATTTACATCAGATTTTCTCCTTTGGTTTGTTAAGTTTTAAAGCACCAGTTTTAGTGATTTATGCCTGTTTTAAACCTTCCAAAGATCGGTATGCCTTATAATAATGTTAAAAGATTACTATTAACCTGTGTTGTAGTTCATACATTTTAAAGAAGGTCTGATTACGACACACGGCGGCCAAAGGGAACAATAGGCATGCGTGAAGTTAAGGGCGCGAAAATATGGCGTCACGAGAAAACTAAGAACTTTGAAGTAGGAAGGTGGAACTTGGAACTTGGAAGTCGGAACATGGAACTTGGAAGTCGGAACATGGAATTTGGAAGTCGGAACATGGAACTTGGAGTTGCTTTAAATTTAAGCAAAATAACGTAATAATTCTATAGTTTTATTCATCTTTTAATTATATACTCTACTGCAAGTCGAGTGCTTATATGTACATGGCACACCTATATATGCGGGCGACTGTGAGATTTCCAACATTAGGACATAGCGAAAACGTGTAGACCCAGATATGATTTTGAGCTTCCCTGATGTTCATTTATAATGACATTGGACTTTTCGAACGGTTATATGTATGCAGTTGTAGTTGTGTGTCTTAACCTCTGCAAAACAGTTTAGATCTTGATCAGCCGCTGAGTTGAAAACGAGGCGGCTGATAAGGGTCTACACTGTCTACAGTGTCTATAGTGACTTAAGGCTGGAAATCCCACAGCGGCACCAATACCTATTTTGAATGCCATGATGGCCCAGAAACGCTCACTTAGGAAATCCTGGTTTCATGAACTGTTGTGGTGAAAACAAAATTAATGCTGATGAAAGATTAAATTCTGATAGCGGTAACTTCTCAATCGAAATAATAGCTAAAAGAATATTTAAAGGGATATTATGGCAGAAGAAATGGTAAAATCTTAAAAACTATTTTAGTTTTTCCTCAACTGTATGTTAAAAGCAAATAAAAAATAAACCCTGATAAGACGCCGAGTTGCTCGGCGTTTCGTTTGGGTCCGGAATGTTTGCATTTAGCCTGCAGAGCAAATTATATTTACAAAAATTTTCACCTACTACTTTTTCAGAATTCAGGCTGAGATTAGTTTATCTGCCAAAATGCAGTTGGGTGTCAAACAGTGTGGACCCTGATAAGACGCCGAGTTGCTCGGCGTTTCGTTTGGGTCCGGAATGTTTGCATGGGTGTTCACTCATCCGCCTACAGCAGGCTAAATGTTAAGCAGCGGGTCTGGGGTTAAAATACAGTACAACTTTCTTGAGCGGCCTTCGAAAGAGGTGCGGATCGGGAGTAGTGCGGAAAGCTCCTTTTGAAACTTTCTGCATGCCTTTGCCTTGCATCGGCCAATCGTCTTTTCTTTCAGACTTTATTTCTGCACATGAGTGGCCGCTTCATACGGATGTTGATGTATTATTATGAAAATAAGTTGAGAATTGATATACACCGAACTACTGGGTCTGTCCCGAAAATATCAGACCGTGATACGCATACTATGTATGTTGCTCTAATGTACTCTGGATAGTTCTTGCTTTCTTTATGCTGTATATCAAGGTATCTCAGTCATGAGTGATAACTTTCTTCTAATCCATTTGTCGTACTCATCCATTTTCACTTGGAGAGTGCAGGGGCTGAAATATGTTTGTAATCTGACCGGTATCTTGAGTTCACAGCACGATGCGTATCTGAAATGATCGCTGAAAGCTCCTGTAGGAGCTTTCAGCGTTGCTTTCGGCCTGCGTTAAGCTGTCGTAAGTGTTTCTGAATATATGTATGGTGATGCATTTTAGAAAAGTTCCGTGTTGAAAGGTTTGGAGGGACCGAACTTTTAGTTTGAGTTAAATTGAAGTTCGGCTTATCCGAGTTCGAAATATCGGGTTTAAACTGTATTGATGTTTATACAACGACCTCTATAGAGAGAGGTGTATGAGAGTGTATTCGCAGACTATAGCCTGCACTTTTCTAGCCTTAATTTTTTCAGCCATGCATTACCGGAGTGAAATGTTAGAACTTAAATAGTCCACTCAGCAATAAAGGCTTTATAAGCTAGATGAGTTTGGTGGCAAGCAGGACCACCGTCTATCAACAACTCCGGAAATAGCTAGGTAAAACTACTAAGCGAAGCGAAGAAAGTGATAAAACTGACCAACACCATGTAAGACAATCCCTTGTTATTTTAACGCTCATTATCTTAACCATCATAGATAAAGCACTACCGGGTCCATGAATCTTTGATTACTTCACTCAGGGTTTAAACTCTTGCATAAGTTGGCCATATCAGAATATTTAACCTGTAAAATGCTTCCCTAGTAGCGAGGAAAAGTCTACGCAACTTGATATTTGGGTCTTATTTAAGGAAACTTGTATTTGTATATTCAGGAATTAACTGCCGAATCGAAGCATATGATTGTTTTGTTTTATGTACCAAAAATTGTATCTTTCCCTACATTGTGTGAGAAGATATCACAAAATTCATATGTAGGAATGTGTACGGCGAATAGTTGTTACGGTGTACGGCGAATAGCGTTTCTGGTGATTTTTAGTGTACGGCGAATAGCTTCAACAGTTTTCGAAAGAAAATGCTTTTAATAAGGGTGGTATCTTAATCGACAGCGTCGAACAAGGACCCGTGAGTTAAATTACATTAATAGGCTACTTAACAATTTATGAATATTGCTATAGAGTTGGTCAATGTACTCATTCAAGTTGAAGTTCTACTCTTAAGTGTAATACTTATGGATTTTCATGAGTACGTTTCCTGCTTTATGACATCCATCCGAAAGCAAATAGAGCAGAGAAATGAATCCGGTCCTACTATGTTTGCAAAGGCTTAGATGTGTTTCTATACAGAAAATGTTTGAGATTTGTTTCTGGCAAAACATATAGTAGAACCTGTCTTAACCGACCATTAAAAAGGTCCAATTATGGGTCTGTAAGGCAGGTGGTAGAGTAATACAGGCTACAATTAATACAGAAAGTTCCTATGAGCTTTCTGCACTACTTTTGCCTTGTATTAAGTAACCTCCTGCTTTTAAGACTCATGTGTTCAATATATGTATGTATATACAGTTACTTTTCATCGTATTAATGGAAAAGTAGTAAAGTCAAGCAGGCAAAGCCACATACAAGACGCAACCACCACCAAAACACCGATAGACAGCATGATACACATACACACAACCACACACCCAAACGCACACTCACATACGAGATGAACACAGAAAACATCAAGAGACACACAAGAACCAGAGACAAACGTTCCACACGTGAACAAAATCACAAGCACAAAGACGCAAGGCAAACAAAAGGAAGGGTGACAAAGAGAGTACCGCCTTGGCACGGTCAGTAGCAAAAACACCACTGGGGTTTAAACCGGTTTACGGACGTCCTAACCTCACACTTCTCTCAAAGTCACCCTAGCTTTACAAATAGTGTAAATAAAGGTATCGCCGCTGGACTTACCCACAACATAGACGACGGTGAACACAGGACAACATGTAAAACATAGCATAATAACTGTGAAAATCCGTCAAATATGTACTCAATGGCTTTGCTGAAGTCAGACTACGTGCAGGTAAGCCATTAAGGGCACGACAGGGAAAAAGTAATACATGAGTCTGGTAAGCTCATCCTGTATCCAAGTTTAAGAGTATTCCATCATAGAGTACTACCCTCGGCCTGTAATCGCGCAAGCGAAGAGGGATGCGTAGCTACCGACTGTAAAAGGGTCGATAACCAAACATGCAGTGCGTTGCAATATAATAGGATCATACCCTTTCTACTAAAGAAATTAAATACGAATTATTTAACCCTTTACCTGTTCAATCTGGTTTGGATCTACTCAGTTTGCAAATGCGTAAAAATGAGTTTATATGAAGAAAAGCATTAAGGATTTAATGAAGGTTTCTGTAACCAGGGTTTCTCTAGAGAAAATATACTCATCGGGTGTGGGGAGCCCTCGAGACTGCGGCACGATAAAAGCCGGATTGCATAGCAATGCTGTACAAGTGTTGATACAGGTCAGCTACATCCTGTGGCATACGAGGGCTGATTGATAAGTCGAGAGCTTTGTATTGAAGGAGTTAAGCAGGGATGTCCTTTTTCTGCCCTACTATTCCCTATTTAAGGCTGATGTCATGTGGTCAGTTTATGCCAAAGAGGTAGCACTCTCAAGTCAACAAGGTTCTTGATTGGCGTCTGCGTGAGTGTGTGTGCGAGTGTGTGTGTGTGGGGGGTGTATTAAAATACTGATTTTTTCTCAAATCATTGTTTACGCAGGGGATTCTCTCATTGCAATTACATGTAATATAGCAGACTTTCTTGTTTAGACCAAACACCAGTCTTTTCAAATACAAAGTGATTAATAAACTAATTCTTCATTCATACATATATCTTGTGGTATCCGAATTTCGTGAATGCTCCGATGCATGCAAAAGTAATCAAAACTAACCTAGAAATTCACTTACACATCTTTAAGGAGCGTAGCTGAATCCAAATATAGTTTAAGCACCGTGGCTATAGGGGCCCGGGGGCTTGCCCCCCCCCCCCCCCCCCCCCGGAAAATTTAGAATTGAGTGGTTTCAAAAAGTGACGTTTACAGAGGCGTCAATGGGAGGAGTGGGTTAAATCTTACATGACAAGACAGAACGTTTATCAAAGTCTATCCCTACTTGGCCTTCGAGTTTTGTTCCATTTTGGCCATACTAGTTAATGTTTTCACCTATCATTGATGTTACACACGTGCGTAAATGCGTGTCGTTAGTTACGCCCCTGTCTTTAGAAAATGGCTTGTAGTCTTCGCAGCTGACGTTGAAATGTTTGATCCACTGCAAGCGCACTTCTTTACTGCGAGAAATGGTGTGCAGTTTGTAAGGCTCCCAACACGGGCAGTTTTTATGCAGATTTTTTTCTCCTTACCTTTGCACCATTTATAAAGTTTCTTTTGATTGTTATTGCAACAAAAAGCAGCATAGCACTTCCCTGAACTACTTTCGTATGGCATTATAACTTATTATTCTATACAAATTCCTAAAATATCGGTCATAAAACAAATCCATACAA
Source organism: Azorinus chamasolen (assembly GCA_963576725.1). Classification (NCBI taxonomy): domain Eukaryota; kingdom Metazoa; phylum Mollusca; class Bivalvia; order Cardiida; family Solecurtidae; genus Azorinus; species Azorinus chamasolen. The sequence continues at coordinate 73,657,854 of OY755241.1, read as the reverse complement.
TCTAAATTCTTTATTTATCAGCAAAACTTAACAGTACCGTAATGACGGAGAGTATTCATGGGCAATTAATTATGTAATCATTGTTATGTGCAGATCCGTCAAAACCGAAAGAAGTACACTAGTAGATGTGGATACTCTGCCATTTGTGTCTTCTAAAAGTTTCCTCATTTGCTATTGCAAAACCTACATTTTAATTCTAGATCAATGGCATTTTCATGATAGACATGAGGTGTCAGTTTATTTTCCTCGCACTAACCTTAGGGAACGACTATAAATAATTGTTAGCCGTAAAATGCCACACAACACGCAAGCTATTTGCCGAGAAGTCTTCATAACAGTAAAATATATTACTATTCGCCGTACACATAGGAAGCTATTCGCCGTACAATATTGATACCACATTTATCTATTCGCCGTACAAACACCTTGTTTTTCTTTTATCAAATGCAAAGCCAATTTCGATCGTATTCTGCAATCAACGCTGGCATAAGAGTGTATTAGCTGTGTGATGACAAGGAATATGTGAAATCGTGTGTCGGAGGATTAGAAAAGCGATTGCGAACACGTTTTTGACCTCTTCGCTGCTATCTCGGTTGTACTAATCCGATAATAATGCACCCAAAATGATTTACATACGTGAATTTGAATTGATCAGAAACCATGTAACCATTGGTTTATCTATCTACCAGTAGTTTCAAACATTGCAATGCTAGAATATGTCATAATCTATATAAATATGTCGAATTACTAAATCACAGTCAATGAACTTTCGCTTTACTTAGTAGTTTTACCTAGCTATTTCCGGAGTTGTTGATAGACGGTGAGGACTGTCCCTGACGAGGGCCCCTTTCGAGAGTCCTCTGACCTGGGTTTGTACTGATTGAAAACGACCGTGCACGCGTGAAAGGGCTGACTCTACCTCGGGTTGGTGAGTGATTGCCTTTGCGAACTGTTAGGATACAGACGAGACCCGGAGTAGCCCGGTGTCTCGTCAGGATCAAAGCGGTTTGACATCCAGATTGAAATTTGATACATGTAGGTATTACCTAGGTGTATCCAGCAAACGCCTCCGTTAAAAAACCGGTGGTAATACAATAGATATTTCCTGAAATTTCTAAGTGTCACTGTATTTCTGCATTCTTCGTGTAGCGTTCATACTCTAGTCTGGCCTCATTGGCGCTGATAAACTGTATACATGTACTCCCTTTCAACAAAAGAAGAGATCTTAACTCTAAAATGATATATACACTGTATACTGACGGCGACACTTAGAAATTATAGTAAAGTAAAAAAATGATTTTCAGATTGCATCCCATTATAATAATAGACTGGCTATAGCAATGAAAAGTCTTTCTACCCTTATATTCCGTCTAATTTTCGTTTCGTTAGATAGATGTGTCATCTGGGTAATTATCGCACGTTAATGTATGTACCATTGTAGTGTACCCGTATACCCGTCTAAATTTCGTTTCGTTAGACGGATATCCTACCGGGTAGATATGATTAAATGTTTCTCAATTATATAGTGTACCAGTGTGTCCCATCGAATTGTCGTTTCGCTAGATGGGTTACTTCCCCTTGCACCAGTGTTTGTCGATGTCTCACTCTTTTGGTTATCACAGAGAGACAATTTACTGCCTGCAGACTTCATTTTGGGAACCCCCAACCCCGTTTACTGACAGAACAGCGGTCTGCTGAGTAAGAAAATAGTAAAACAGTTCATGGAAGTGATAATTGATTTGACAAACAATGCAGACCCTTGATCTAAGGACTTCTTTTTGAGCCTTTTGAACAGGGCCCGAGTTAATTAAAAATACATATCGGGATACTACACTTTAAGGGTTGAACAGCTCACCGTATCTTAGCAATCAGGTTTATAGGGCATATTTAGTTTTGCAACTGAATAAGGTATGGTGGTATATGTTTGACGACTTTTCTCTATTCGACCCTAATCTGTTTGGGATGTATCATGGACAGAATTTCATTGGTGTGGAAACTGCATGATTATATCTATGATTTTCCACAAGCAAGCGGAGTAGACCCTGATCAGACGGCTCCCATAGGAACCGTCTGATTTTGGTCTACTCTGTTTGAAGATGAGCGAAACACATTTGTACGAGGGAGAAGTTTAGAATTTTTTCAAGCCAGTTTAAATAACATATTTGCAAACGCAGTAGACACCGATCAGACGGTGCCGACATGAACGGTCAGACTTGGGTCTTCTATGTTTTAGCTTGTTGAATAACATAGACCTGGCTATTTTTTCTGTACGGTGACCAAAATGTACTGCAAAACTATTAAAATTCACGAGAAAAGTCTGCCCAGCAAGCAAGCGTGCTAACTTTAATAATGATAAATGTACGGTGATGAATATGAACAGTAGTAAAATAATTGTTATTGTTATTGTAAGGCCTTAGGTAGCTTACGTTTCAAAATGTAACGGCTATAATTAATCGACTTTATGGACATGTCTGTACAAAATGAGTCGACAGTGCTATATAACTCTTTAATCCAAGAATACACCTTTTTTGTGACTTTGAATACGTGGTGGACCCAGAATAGACGGCTACCATAGAAACCGTCTGATCATGGTCGACCCTGTTTGCTAGTAATTTAATATAGATGTGATTACAAACATTCTGTCGTTGCCGAAATTACTTGTACCCAAGCCCTGTCATAGAAAGCGATCAGATTATCCGTAATATGATTAACCCGTACATGAATATTCTTGGAGTAAAGGGTTAATATTACTAGATATAGCAAATACTGTGATATGCTAGGTAGTCCCCGTTCTTACCGGGTACGCTTCATATGTATACGATTCCAGCACACAAAACAGGTCGTCTGCGAAAATAGTCCTTATATACGTATCGCACATCTTTAGAAATACCGTCTAAATTTATTTTATCCTGGATCCATGACATATATGTGAAGGTTATATGTAGTTTTTACCCTTGTCCTGAGGTGAAAAAAGTCAGCTCAAACTTGAGTCCCGTGGAACTATGACTACCTTGATTTTCGGCCATATCTATTGGGGTATGCTGACTAAATGTTGAACGGCATTGAATCGGGCGAGACACTGAGTTGCTCAATATCTCATCTGACTCCATTCTGGTCGTAAATGCGAATCATGCAGCGGTGGGATAAGGGTTGAGTAACGCCTGTTTTTGTTTATGTGTACGGCTTGTTTGAATCTGGTGTAGTTTTAAAGTGGAATCGGTCAGAAAGTTTTCTGTCTTATATTTACATTGCTATGTCACTATACGCAATTGTCGGCTTTTTCACCTACTAGACACTTTACTTTATATGGACGTTTTTTTACTTCGTTGTAGGCGGCACTGGCCCAGACCAGGGGGTCAGCTCTGATACTGTTGTGAAGTGGTGTAGGTCTGAATCTGTAGTTTTTGGGACTGCGGAATTTTCCTTTGTGTAGATATTTAGAGGAGTAATTGTTGTCATGTCAGTCTCTATTACATGGGTATTTAATAAAGAGGTTTTTTTGGACCTATTTTTTTTTTAAAAAAACATTTTACATGTTTTTATTTGGATTGAAAGTACGTGTGTTTGTCGGCGGTCACGTCAAGGGTTTGTTTTGTAGATCCTCCTCCGCAATTTGCTAACCATGTACATAATAGTTTGGATAAAGCCTGTATGGGTAATGTTTTTGTTCATGTTACAGAGCTTACGCTTTTCCTGTGTAGTGTTTGTACCATATTTCCTGTGTATGCATTTGTCTCGTTCTTTTTTTTAAGTTGGGACTAACTCGACTTTATTTGAATAGAAGACATGCCTCAGTTGCCATATATATTCTATTTAATTCATTACAGCGATAAGACTTTCCATTTACCATGGGCGATCTCACGATATTGTCTTAAACTGCCATGGACTCCATGGCAACAAGAAAAGGAGGGATACACTCAAGTTTCTTAAGGACAAAAATGCCACATCTACTGCCTTCAGGACACACATTTTAACAAAGATTAAGCTAAAGTGATTTATTTACAATGGAACGGAGAGTTCTATTGCACATATTTCTCATCAATTTCAAGAGGTGTAACTATTCTTTTTGAAGAAAAAAAAACGATATAAAGATACACAGAAGTTTATGCGATCAGAACGGAAATTTTGTTATCCTAGACCTAACCTATGGCGATTTTAAATTTACACTGGTCAGTCTTTATGGACCAAATAAATAAATGATAACCCAAAAAAATTTCATAATTTTTTTGACAAAATTGATGAATTTGGAAATGACTCTTATATTTTGTGTGGAGATTTTAACTGTGTTCTCGATCCTTCAATTGATTACCAAAATTATGAAAAGGTAAATAACAAAAAGGCAAGAGACGTAATTATTGAAAACATTCAAAACAAACAGTTAATCGACATATACAGAGAACATTATCCTGACACAAAAAGATTCACTTGGCGACGTACTCGTCCGATTCAACAGAGACGGTTAGATTTTTTTCTTAATAATTGAAGATTTCTTACAGTTTTCAAACAAGTGTGAAATAGAACCCAGTACCTGTTCCGATCATTCTGTTATAAAATTACATTTAACTTTATCAAGTGTAACATTAGGAAAAGGATTGTGGAAGCATAATGATTCTCTTTTAAAAGACATAGACTATATACACCAAATAAAGGATAAGATCACCAAAGTCAAACAGCAATACTGCTTGCCTGTTTACGATATGGAGAATATCAATAGGGTGCAAAATAGTGATATACAATTTACCATTTCCGATGACTTATTTCTGGAAACTTTATTAATGGAAATAAGGGGAGAATCCATATCATATGGGACCTATAAAAATGTATCAACAAAGAGCAAAATGATTTATTAGCAAAAATTAAAACAAATTGAAGAAAATCTAACGGACGAAAATCAGCAAGATTTATATATTTATAGACAGGAACTTTTAAAATTAAGAGAAAACGAACTAAGGGTTCATATCATTAGGTCAAAAGCAAAATGGATAGATTATGGAGAAAAGACTACAAAATTCTTTTGCGGTCTCGAAAAATATAATTATATAGACAAATCAATTAACAAAATATAAAAAATAATGGAGACATTATAACAGACCAACAGGAAATCCTCCATGAAACTCATACATTCTATAAAACCCTCTACCTAAATCAAGACCAGAATGAACAAGATGTAAATTTTGATACAGAATTTCGATCACTTAGTGTAAATAAACTGACTGAACAGCAACAATTGCAACTGGATGGATACATAACTTATCAAGAAGCTAGTGCCACTCTGAAAAACATGAATAATGATAAAAGCCCCGGATGTGACGGTTTTACAACAAACTTTTTAAAAATGTTTTGGAAAGACTTAGGAGACTTTGTGGTCAGGTCAATAAATTCAGCTTTTGAAAGGGGCTCGCTCTCAATAAGTCAGCGTCAAGGTATAATTACATGTATACCGAAAGAAAACAAACCCCGCCAATTTCTAAAAAAATGGAGGCCAATTACACTTTTAAATACACTATATAAAATTGCCTCCGGAGCCATAGCAAATGGGTTAAACAAGTCTTACCTAATCTCATTAGCGACGAGCAGACTGTTGTTGTTTTTTTTTGGTTTTTTTTTTAAAAAAAATTAGATATATCGGTGAAAATGTGAGACTCATATATGACGTAATGCAATATGCGGAAGAAAATGACATCCCGGGTTTGTTACTGCTCATTGACTTTGAAAAGGCTTTTGATTCCGTATCATGGAAATATATTCATAAAGTATTAGATCTTTTTAAATTTGGCAATTCTTTTAAAAGATGGATATCGGTGTTTTATAAAGATATACAGTCTAGTGTAATCCAAAATGGATTCTTGTCAGCATTTTTCAATATCGAAAGAGGCTGCAGACAGGGGGACCCACTCTCGCCGTATATTTTCATCCTCTGTGCAGAAATCTTAACACAAAAGATCAAATCAAATAAAAACATAAAAGGTCTATCCATAAATGGAACAAACCATGTATTATCGCAATTTGCAGACGACACCTGAATTATACTTGATGGCTCAGAAGTATCTCTAAATGAAACCTTACAAGAGCTCAAGACATTTGCTATTTTGTCAGGATTTAAATATAAACTTTGAGAAAACACATGTTGGTTCGGTTCAAAGAAACATAGTTCAGAATCAATAAAAAACAAATTCAAATTAGCTTTGGGTAAATCTGAATTCAGAATGCTAGGCGTGAATTTTCATGTGGATTTAGTAAAATGATTCAACTAAATTACGAAGAAAAATTGCAATCCTTAAAAAGCATGATACATTTTTGGAACAGAAGGTATATAAGCACAATAGGAAAAATAACAGTGATTAAAACGCCGTTTTACCATTGTTTAATCATCTGTTTATCGCTTTGCCTGATCCGAGTGACAATGAATGACATGCTATATAGTCAGGGAGCCAGTAGTGTCTACCGTGCACCCCCTAGACTTTTTTTCATGGGTACCAAAATGTCACAAAAGTGTCCTGAATCAGAATCGCGAATGTACTCAAACTTAAATTCTTTTAAGCTATGTGTATTTTCACCGTTTCCATGGCAACCCCCAGTTTTCGTAATGATGACCCATACCTACAAATTCACCCATATCACAGCCAGTTTTTGTCCTAAAACTATAAAACTGGTACCAAATAGAAGATAAGACATTGTGCTTTTATTTATAACTTGTCTTTTTTAAATTACCTTATTTACATACTCATGAATATTAATGAGAACATTAAAATTAGTAAAAACTAGAACTGTAAGCCAAAGGCTAACGAATACCCCCCCCCCCACACCTGTCTGCTTATCAGAACACCTATCATCAATCTGAACATATGCACATACAGAAACATGAAGAGATTTAAAAACAATACATGCCCAAACCTAATTTATGTAATAAAAATGAAGAATAATTCAGAGAAACAATACCGTTTCATGAGGTTTTTGTCAAATCCAAAGTTCTAAAACTAGGTACCTTTTCAGAAAAACATTAAGTTCAAGGACAATAACTCTGACAAAAATTATTCAACCAGACCCATATTTGAACTTAAGCTGTACCACATCTAGATTTAGCTTTATTGCAAATATGTAGTTAATATCTCCAACCAAGAAAGACCAGAAAATTGAAAATTTGACAAAAAATTAAAGTTTAAGGGCCGTAACTCTGGCAAAAATTATTCAACCAGACTGAGATTAGGAATTAAGCTGTAATTCATCTAGAGTTAGCTTTATGCCAAATATAAAGTTAATATCTGCAACTACTTCCCAAAAAAGTCTGGAAAATCCCAAATTTGAAGAAAAAAATTAAAGTTTTAGGGCAATAACTCAGGATATAATTATTGAACCGGGCTGAGATTGTAATATAAGCTGTAACTTATCTAGATTTAGCTTTGTACTAAATATTGAGTTGATATCTCGAGTCACTTACATAAAAAGTCCAGAAAACCAGAAAACATTGGTACCTGGGGACTAAAAAGGGGAGATAACTCCTGAAGTAGTGGTCCGATCATAACGGAAATATGCGGTGCACAGGTTTATATGGTCATATGGCTATATATGAACTTTCAACAAAATTGAAACAAAACTGTAGAAGAAGAAGGCCGGACAAAATTGTGTCCACGGACGGACAGACGGACAGACGGACGGACAGACGGACAGACGGACAACCTGATTCCAGTATACCCCCCAAACTTCGTTGTGGGGGGTATAAAAATTAGAAATAACGTAAACCTTTCATTTTTTTATCCTACAAATATCAGAAAATAAAGTAGAGTTAAATTTTTGGTCCTCGAATTTGATATTTTGTTTTCTGAGGACTTTTTCATCAGGTTAAACTGCATTTGAAATTGTTTTCTGATATTTGTAGGATAAAAAGTGAATAGTTTACATTATTTACGTTATTTCTATATTGTTTTAACTATTTTTTATGTTCTCATTAATATTCATGAGTATCCAAATAAGGTAATTTAAAAAAATAAATGGAAATAAAAGCACAATGTCCTATCTCCAATTTGGTACCAGTTTTATGGGTTTTGGACAAAAACTGGCTGTGATATGGACGATTTTGCAGGTACGGACCATCAATACGAAAACTCGGGTGCTTAAAAATTAATGCTATGGTCCTCAAATTGGATATTTTGTTTCCTTGGGGTTTTGGCATCATGTTAAACTGCATTTGAAGTTATTTTCTGATATCTGTAGGATAAAAAAAATGAACGGTTTACGTTATTTCTATACTTTTTTACTAATTTTAATGTTCTCATTAATATTCATGAGTATGCAAATAAGGTAATTAAAAAAACAAGTTGGAAATAAAAGCATAATGTCTTATCTTCCATTTGGTACCAGTTTTATAGTTTAAGGACAAAAACTGGCTGTGATATGGGCGAATTTGTAGGTATGGGTCATCGTTACGAAAACTGGGGGGTTGCCATGGACACGGTTAAAATACACATAGCCTTAAAGATTCAGGACACTTTTCTGAACATTTTGGTACCCATGAAAAAAAGTCTAGGGGGGGGGGGGTGGGGGTGCACGGTAGACACTACTGGCTCCCTGAGTAATATAAATACCTCAAGCAAGGTCTAGCAAAAATAAAAAAAAGTGTTGTCACAAAAGATTATTCCCAGGGCGGCTTAAGAATGATAATAATAGAAAACTTTATTAAAGGCTTAAAATGTATTTGGATTAGAAGACTAATTCAGTCTGAAGCAAAGTGGACAACGTTGGTGAAACATTTCTTAAATATTGAGAAAATAGTTAACTGTGGAAAACATTATCCAGAAATAGCTGTACATAATAATATATTTTCGAAAGATGTCCTAACAGCATGTACAGTTTACATGATGGCAGTGCCAGTAAAAGAGATAAACGAATTTATTAAATGTCCACTGTTTTATAACCAATACATACAGATTGGTGGCAAAAGTATTTTTCGTAAATCGTGGTATGAAAACGGAATAAGATACATCAATGATCTATACCCAAAAGATAAAATACTAACAATCGAGGAATTTCAGAAATCGTATGGCTTAAAGGTTAACAGCTTACATTATATCGCCATAGCAAAAGTGGTATTGAACTATCTGAATGGAAAAGTAGTAAAGTCAAGCAGGCAACGCCACATACAAGACGCAACCACCACCAAAACACCGATAGACAAAATGACAAACACACACACACAACCACACACCCCAAACGTACACTACCACACGAAATGAACACAGAAAACACCAAAAGACACACAAGAACCAGAGACAAACGTTCCACACATGAATAAAAACACAAGCACAAAGACGCAAGGCAAAGAAAAGGAAGGGTGACAAAGAGAGTACCGCCTTGGCACGGTCAGTAGCAAAAACACCACTGGGGGTTTAAACCGGTTTACGGACGTCCTAACCTCACACTTCTCTCAAAGTCACCCTAGCTTTACAAATAGTGTAAATAAAGGTATCCCCGCTGGATTTACCCACAACATAGACGACGGTGAACACATGACAACATGTAAAACATAGCATAATAACTGTGACAAAACATATTGCAATGATCATTCTAACAGGAAAACCTGTCTGCCTTTTTTACCACACCTCTTTGAACGAGTGTTGACAGTTGCGACGGGTAGTAGAATCTTTTATGATATATTAAACAGTAATACAACAGAGCCTACTAGCAAAAATAAATGGAATACTTACTTCGATTCCATATTCCTTGAATGGAATTCGATTTACAAATTACCCTTTAAGATCACGAGAGATAGTAATTTACAATGGCTACAAGTTAGAATATTACATCGAATGTTACCTTTAAACAAGTACCTAGCGACTTTAAAATTACAAGACAATGAATTATGTGCCTTCTGTTTTAAACAACCAGAAACGATACCCCATTTATTTTTCCACTGTGAAAAAACACAGTATTTTTAAAGCATGTAAAAGACGTTCTACATAACGCAAAAGTAAATATTGACGTTAACGAAGTGTCTATTTTATTTGGAGAAAGCTGTAATAAAACGAATCTGTTAATTTTATACATCAAACAATATATACACACAACAAAACAATGTAAACGGGATATGAACATAAATGCTCTTAGAAGATATTTAGAACAAATGATAGAATCAAATAAGTTTATTACATTACAAAGTACGATGTCTTTGGATGAATTTGAAAGCAAGTGGCAATGCATTAAAACATTTTGCACTCCCACACCCGGGTACTTGAAAATAGAGCAAATATTGCAGTTAACTTACACAATACAAGTTACTATGAGGCATGTCTTCTATTTTTTCTTTATTTTTCTTTTCTTTTCACTTCTATAGATACGCTTTTTGTTGATTAGATTCGGTATATAGTTCAATATGATATATATTTGTATATATAATATATTTGTGTGAAAACAATGTAAGGTGCTGAGTGGGATGATTCTCCGACCCACCACCACCTATTACGGGGAAAATAAAATCTGTCGTGCTTAGGTTAATAACGGGTTCGCCTGCAGATGGCTCAGGGTAAATAAAAACGTGGGCGATATTTTTGTGCAGCAGTGAGCTATACTGTGCCACTTAATTGATAACATTTTTACGGGTCATTATACAGAGCAAAGATTACAAATCTCTTTGGGTAACCGTATTGTTTTCACCAATAGTTGGCCTCAACGACACGGATGTTTGAGGCATAAGTAGTGATTACCAAGAATGTCATACATATTGCATTTTTTAAATGGTAATCTGTAATTCTGATTGCATGTGTTTTTCATTGATGTTATATTTTTGCTTTGTTTTAATATCTGTTGGCCCTTTTGCTAAAAGTTGTGCACTTATTGAATTTGTGCACACAATGCTACTGAATACTTGTCTTTCAGTATTATAAAATGAATGATTTAAAATTATGTCCATGAACTGCAGAGGTATCCGCACAAAAAAGAAAAGACTGAATGTTTTTAAACACCTTAAATATTTAAATTACCATATTTACTGCCTCTAAGATTCACATTTCACACCAGAAATGTACAGAATAATTTACTCAGAATGGGGTTCCGATGTATTTCTAAGTTGTTGTAGTTCAAACAGTAGGGGAGTAGCTATATTGTTTCATAGAATTGAATATAAAGTACACAAACTAGTATCTGATTCTGAAGGCAATTATGTGGTACTTGATCTGTCAATAGCTGATCAACGCCTAACACTTGTATCTCTTTACGGCCTGAATACTGACCGACCATGTTTTTTCAACAACATTTTTGATATAATAGATGATATAGGAAACACATCTTACGCTATATGTGGTGACTTTAATATAGTAATGGACCCCAAAATGGACTATTACAATTATAAAAACCTTAATAATAAAAAAGCACGGGAAACATTGCTACTACATATATCAAACATGCAACTTATTGATACATTTCGAGAATACTTTCCTGAAAAAAAACAACAACCTTTATACATGGAGAAAACACAAACCAGTACAGCAAGCAAGATTGGACTTTTTCTGCTGTCTCCTCCCCTTTCAGTTAATACATCAAAAGCATCAATAGAACACAGCTATCAATCAGATCATTCAATAATACAAACCACATTTCAATTTAATGATTTCCAACACAGCTCAGGTTTATGGAAACATAACAACTCTCTTCTACGGGATAAATACTATATAGATACGATTAACGCGAAAATAGAGGAAATAATAAATCAATACGCTCTACCTATTTATGACGAGGAGAATATTAGAAATATACCGGGAAATGAAATACAATTTGTTATAAGAGATCAACTTTTCCTTGGTACGTTAATGACAGAGATTCGAGAAAAATCTATATCATATGGCTCTTTCAAGAAGAATCAAAGTAAACAAATAGAGGACGAACTACACTACAAAATTAAAGAAATATAACAAAACCTAACCGATGAGAAATCAGAGGAACACTATGATTTATCAAATCAACTTAAACATTTACACAACGAGAAATTAAAAGGTTTTATTATTAGGTCAAATGTTAAATGGGCAGTTGAAGGAGAGACACCTACTGAATATTTCTGTAGATTAGAGAAAATCAATAGTGCTACAAAAACAATACACAAGATAATTAAAGAAGACGGCTCAGAAATTATAAAACAACAACATATTTTAAGTGAAGTGAAATATTTTTACGAGTCATTATACAGAGCAAATGTTACAAATTCAACCAATGATGATTTTAAACAATACTTTAATAACATCAGTATACCTAAACTAACAGACTCAGAAATAAACAACATAGAAGGAAATATAACTTTAACAGAAGCGACAGCGGTCCTAAAAACATGAAAAATAATCGAAGTCCAGGCACTTCAGGTTTCGGTGCTGAGTTTTACAAAGTCTTTTGGAATAAAATTGGTGTTTTTGTTGTTAGATCTTTAAACGAGGCTTTTCATTCAGGCAAACTAGCATGTACCCAAACGCAAGGTCTCATAACATGTATTCCCAAGGGAGAAAAATCAAGACAATATCTTAAGTATTGAAGACCTATTACTTTACTAAATACAGTGTACAAAATTGGGACAGGGTGCAGAGCAAATCGAATAAAACCTTTACTTACAAAATTAATACACACAGACCAAACAGGATTTCTTCGTGGACGATACATAGGAGAGAATACAAGACTTATATATAATATAATGCAATATACAGAAGAAAACTTCCATTCATACTACTTTTAATAGACTTCGAAAAGGCCTTTGATTCACTATCATGGACTTTTGTTAATAACACTTTGAAGTACTTTAATTTTGGGAGCTCAATACAAAAATGGTTTAATTTGTTTTTATAAAGATGCAAAATCAGCAGTAACTCAATGCGGATACCTCTCAGACTTTTTCAAGATAGAATGTGGTCGCAGACAAGGTGATCCTTTGTCTTGTTACATCTTCATTCTGTGCGCTGAAATCCTACCAATTAAAATCAGATCAAATGAAAAAATCAGAGGTATAAATATCAACCGAACAGAACATTAACTGTCCTAATTTGCTGACGATACAAGCTTTATTCTAGATAGATCTAAGGAGTCTTTAAATGAAACCCTTGATACACTTTCAATCTTCTCTGAATTTTCTGGACTTAACGTAAGTTTTGATAAAACAAAAATATTATGGATTGGCAGGAACAAGTTTAGCTCCGACACAATTAAAACAAAATGGAAATTAATATGGAACCAACGACAATTCCAGATGTTAGGTGTAAACTTTCATGTAGATTTAGAAAAGATGATTGAAATTAACTTCGATACAAATATATCTGAGATTGAAAATACAATTAAAAATTGGAACAGACGAATACTTTCACGTATAGGCAAAAATGCTGTGATTAAAAGTCTTCTCGGGGCAAAATTAAATCATCTGTTTCTAGCCCTTCAAAATCCTTCTGAACAAATGTTAAATAAACTTAACAAAATATTTTATAAATTTGTTTGGAACGGAAGTGACAAAATCAAAAGATCAGTTTTAGTACAAGAATATGCAGATGGAGGATTGAGAATGTTAAATATGAACGCATTTATAAATGTATTAAAAACAACGTGGATTAAAAACTTAATATAAAAAAAAATGGCGACTGGTCTGAAATAATAAATTCCAAGATAGATTTGAACAAATTACTAAATTCTGGAAAACACTATTGTGAAATTCTGTCTCAAACATGCAGTAATAAATTCTGGTCAGATACCTTTAAAGCTTTTTCAGAGCTGATCAGCAGTCATGAAATTGAGAAAAACGCAATCAAAGAATATCCGTTATTTTATAATCAACATGTCTTAATTGCAAATAAGAGCGTTTTGCTAAAAACATGGGTTAAAGAAGGAGTAAGCTGTATTGGAGATATTTTAGATTCCCATAATACTTTTATGACCTTAACAGAATTTAATGAAAAATACGGTTTACAAACCAACCATTTAGTATATCGCGGTATGATACTAGCAGTAGGGCATGCATTAAAAAGCTTAAATATAAACAAAAACGATATAAGAAATATACAAAAACCTTTTATTCCTCCTTATCTCAGAATTCTGTATAAAAACGAAAAGGGATCGAAATTAATGTATAAATGCCTGAACAAAAAGTCTGACCAACCCTCATGTAAGGACACTTGGTGTAGAAAAATACCTTCATGCACTAATTTTACTGGTAGCAATTGGGAGCAGATTTTCAGTTTACTATTTAATATTTACAAATGATACTTTTATGCAGGGGTTTCAGGTGAGAATCTTATATCGTATTTTAGGAACAAATTACTACTTATACACAATAAATTATACAGATAAAATATAATTGCACATTCTGTAACATGGAACCAGAAACAATAGAACATTTGTTTTGGTATTGTCCAGTCAGCCAATCCATCGTAAGTAATGTTCTGACATTCCAAAATAGTCCTTTTGTTCCTCTAGATATTGAAACAATGCGGTTTGGCTATATAGCAACCTGTGACATTGCAAACAAATTGTATACTTACCTTCATTAAAATGTGTAAACACAAACATTTCAGACCTACTTCAGATGGTCTTAGAGGTTATATTGCATTTACATATGATATTGTAAAGCAGATTGCCTTAGCAGAAAACAGAGAAGATGAATTCAATAACAATTGGGAAAAAATAATCGAATTGATTATATAGTTAATCAAATTGATTTTAAAAGATTAACTATATAAAAGTTAACATGTCATATCATTGATATATACCATGCAATTCAAAAATTTCCTTTTTCATTTGATCAGTAAATAGAAATACAGATCAGTAGACATAAGCATTATGTCAATATGGCCACAGCTTTACAGATATTCTTTTTTTGTTTAATACCGAGCCTGTTCTTTGCTTGAAGATTTTAACAGACGTAATTTAGTTATAACTGATAAACTTCTTAAGCAAGGTTACAGATATCACAAACTTCGGAAAACTTTTTCTAAATTTTATTATCGAAATTTACCTCTCATTAGTAAATATAATTGCAATCTACGGACGTTACTGCGACAAGGCATTTCTCAACCAGAATTTTATGGGGATGTTATCTACAAACCTAGGAAAATTCGGGGTCATATCCATTTTCATGATTTGTTTATAAAACGCATTAAAACATTTAAAAAAAAGGTTATGATCCTATTATATTGCAACGCACTGCATGTTTGGTTATCGACCCTTTTACAGTCGTTAGCTACGCTTCCTTCTTTGCTTGCGCGATGACAGGCCGAGGGTAGTACTCTATGATGGTATACTCTTAAACTTGGATACAGGATGAGCTTACCAGACTCATGTATTACTTTTTCCCTGTCGTGCCCTTAACGGCTCACCTGCAGGTGCTCTGACTTCAGCAAAGTCATTGAGTACATATTTGACGGATTGTCACAGTTATTATGCTATGTTTTACATGTTGTCCTGTGGTCACCGTCTATGTTGTGGGTAAGTCCAGCGGGGATACCTTTATTTACAATATTTGTAAAGCTAGGGTGACTTTGAGAGAAGTGTGAGGTTAGGACGTCCGTAAACCGGTTTAAACCCCCAGTGGTGTTTTGCTACTGACCGTGCCAAGGCGGTACTCTTTTTGACACCCTTCCTTTCGTTTGCCATGCGTCTTTGTGCTTGTGATTTGTTCATGTGTGGAACGTTTGTCCCTGGTTCTTGTGTGTCTTTTGGTGTTTTCTGTGTTCATTTCGCGCGCGCGCGCGTGTGTGTGTGTGTGTGTGCGTTTGGGTGTGTGGTTGTGTGTGTGTGTGTGTCATACTATCTATCGGTGTTTTGGTAGTGGTTGCGTCTTGCATGTGGCTTTGCCTGCTTGACTTTACTACTTTTCCATTTAAAGGTTCTGCAATGTAAAATATGATCTAGCTCCCTACTCCATGAATATTCGTGTCAGAAATAGTCTGTATGAATGCTAACTACATTAGATTTTATAATAGCGAGTGAACAAAGAAAGTTTGGTAATAACTGAAAGTGTACAAACATGTCTAAATTTTATCGTAAGCAAAAGGAGCAGACCCCGATCAAGAAACTCATATAGAAACCGTCTGATCAGGGTCTACCCTGTTTTTAGCCAAGACGCAATTTTCCTTATTTATGGAGGATAGAGAGACAATAGTATGATATAGAAATAGAAAGAGCATTATGCTTGATAATTGTACGTTGTGGAGAGGGATGGATCCCCGACCCTTACATACCAATGACGAGGATAATAAACGAGGCCCCGTCATTATAGCAGTACCTGAAAAAAATCTGCAACCCATTTGCCAAGTCTTTGATATAGGTTTGGTACTGTAATTGTTTTAGAAAGTAAAAATAAAAATGTTTTAAATGATGTCATATTTTAAGGTTTGTTTCCATTTTATAACAAATACAGTAACGAAACTTTATCAAAGACATGGCACACATGACATACATGAAAAATATTTCAATAAAAATATCCATTTGTTTATTACTTTATCTCGCCCCAACCTAAACGTGTAACATTCATTTAAATAGTTTTAGAGAATATTCAAATGTATGGTAATAATCAAAGTTGTGGAATTTTAGGATGTTTTATATCATTTGCTTTTCAAAGAAGTTTTGATAAAATGCCATTCTAAATAAGTCATTGATGAATTCAAAGAAAACCCGTATATTGATACAAATTCTAGACTATATATCTACAATCGCAAACACAAAATCTGAGGTTGAAACAGAAAATACGTTAACCAGATTTAAACAAGATGTGTTTGTGAAACACCATGCCCTGCCAAATTTGACCTTTGACCCTGAAGAATGACATTGTCATGTCACTCCTCAAATTGTGCAGCTTTATGAGATACACGTGGGTGCCAAATATCAAGTCTCTATCTCTACTGGTTCAAACGTAATGGTGATTTGACCTATATATTTGACCTCTGACATTGAAGGGTGACTTTAACAGGCTACCCATCAAAATGTGTGGTTGTATGAGATCAAGTTTCCATCATTACAGGCTCAAAGCTTATGACCAATGTTAAAGTTGGTTACAGACAAACGGACAAACAGCCAAGGGAAAAACAATACCCCCTCCGATCTGATCTGGGGGCATAAAAATATCCAACTGCTTCACATGATTGTGCTACTGATATTATAAAGTTGGGAATGTTTGTATTCTAACACAGAAATTATCTTAACATATATGAAAATACATTTTCTCTTCCGTTAACCCTTTCTCTCATATAAACACTTTAGAGTAGACCCTGTTCAGAAGCCTTCTACTGGAACTGTCTGATCTGGGTCTGCTGTCTTTATGAAATTATTTAGATCTGATCCAACAGTTTTGAAAATGTTACCTTTTTTATTCAGTATATGAATATTTATTATTAAGTGATTAATTCATTAATAAACATTCAGAAGGAAAATGGTAAAATATGTAGAAAATAGTTATCATGTAGTTAATAGTAAAGTGATTTTAACCCATTCCTCCATAAATACACTTTACAAAGAGAGTAGGCCCAGATCAGATGGCTCCTATCAGGGTCTGCTCTGTTTGCTTATGATATAATATAGATGTGATTCTACAGTTTCTGCCATAGCCAATAATTCCAGTGTTCATGTGATATTGTAACAAATTAATCTAATTAATATTCATGACATTATTATTTCTTACTTGAATATTCATGCAGGAAACGGCATTACCAAGTGTATCACATTCTTACAGGGAATGCAAATATTCTAACATATATCAAGCACATCATTGTCTGCAAAACATTAACAGCAACTAAATAGACAACACACATAACTGGAAATTCGGCCTCAGTTCCTCTGGGACCCATCTGCATTACTTTGTCTTGCATAATTACCAAATATTCTAAAGACCAGCCATTTGATTATCAATATGTTGCATTAGAGGTTTCACAAGAAAACAGACATAGAAAGTACTCATCCAATACCCTCCCATTGCAGACCTAAGTGGTAGAATAAACTTTAACTATTCCCTCATGTATACACACGTTTCAAGCATTTGCAAACAGAGTAGAGCCAGATCAGATGGCTGCTGTAGGTTTTTTGATTTAGAGAGCAGACAAAGCTTAAAAATCCCAGTTTTCAAATAAATTAAGGTCTTAACTCTGAAGTACCTGTTTCAATATTGCTACTTATTCAAATTGGCTTAAATATTATAACAATAAAGATTTTCATAAAGTTCGGTGATGATTATATGATAACTTTATTACTTAGAGAGTGGACGAGGCAAAACAAGAGAAGTTTTGTATTATGCAATGGCCATAACTCTTAAGTGCCAATTTCAATCTTGCTGGTTATTGAACTTGGCCTAGATATTATAGCCATAAACATTTTATAAGGTTTGGTGAAGATTGGATGAGACATTTTTACTCAGAGGGCGGACTAGGCTAAAAAGACCAAATTTGGATACATCAATGGCCATAACTCTGAAGTTCCTCAAACAATCTTGCTTGATATCGAACTTGTCCTAGATAGTATAGCTATAAACATTTATATAAGGTTTGGTGAAGATTGGATGTGAATTTTTAGAATGTTTAGAGAGCGTACAAGGTTTTGTGACAGATGGACGGACACACTGACGCATATACAGACGGAAAGGAGCAACTCAATACGTATCCAACACCACCGCTACCCGAAGACAGGGACGGCCATTTCCACTACTAGAAATGTCAGATACCGACAACGACGATGGTTATTCTCCCCGACACCGCTTAACTCCATAGTAACTCGGACTAATGCACAACCGCTGTCAAAAAACCCGGAAAGCTGACTCGGAACCGCATACAGGCAAACAGAGTACATTGGTATTTCTTAGATTCAAGTGTTTCCCCACCATTAAGTCAAACAGATTGGCATCTAAAAAGTGTAGCCCTGGACCATTCTGGGCCAAGGCTAACCCAACCAGGCGTCCAATTAACTGATACTTGTTAGCCTCACATGCACTCAGATTGTGAGTGAAGATTTTCGCTGTCTCTGGCCCTTCGAAGAACTGCGACTGGTGCAGAGCATTGAAGACGAGTCTGAAAGTACAGGTCATTTAACAAAATTTATGTTTAGTAAGAGTATCTTCAACATCCAAAAAACATTTCTGAGAATATATTCAAATATCAGTGGATGACAAAAATTATTTTATGATGCAAATTATAATTATCTTGTTTGGTATGAGATGATGAAAACTAGAACTACAGGTGTATTACTAAAGGTGATTAAAACTCCAACCTCAATACCTGACACAGAAAGCAAAGAAATGAGTTAAGAAATAACATCAATTTTGAGACTTATAATTTGAATTTAATAGGTGAATGTCATGCACATTTACCCTGAAATACCAATTAAATAGTTGGGATCAAAGGATTTTGGATGGACAGACAGACTGACCACCAGAACAACCAACAAACCATCAAACAGCGTCCTATATAACCCCACTCAGACTCTGTTAAATGAATATATACTATAGCAAAAGGAAGCACACTAAACTATGAACATTTTTTACAGCTGGCTTTCTAGTGCAATGTTGACCATTTTTGTTTACTGGATGATGACATAAATGAGTTCCTACCCATGTCAAATGTATTACTGTTTGTGATTAATTTCTTGTTATCCGGAACCTCTAGATTACCTGGCTGAATAGTCTAAGTGTGCTTTCGATTAAATGTTGTTGCTAAACCTATAATAGCTAGTCAATGGCTTGTGTTCCTTATATACTTACTATGGCTACAAGAACATTTAATCTCACCATGAGATGTGATTTTTATTTTTTGAAAAAATCAATGCTTGATTAACCCTTAGCCTGCCAATACAATTCTAAATCTGTGGGAGCGGTGGTCCAGTGGTAGTACGTTAGACTTTGGATCGATGGGTCCCCGGTTCGAATTCTGCCATCGGACTATCAATTTTTTTCTGAGCAAAACATGCATCCCACGTTTGCTCCTCTCTACCCAGGTGTATAAACGGGTATCTGTGAGGGAAATAAGTCAATGTGACATGGCTGCCTTAGGCGCCGATTGATAATGGCCGACTTATAACCCAGTGATCAGGGGGTAAATTGTGAAGTCGGGAGAATATGTACATTGTATGTAGTTCCAGACTGTAAACCTCACCTTTACCTTTACCTTTACAATTGTTATCTGCTAAAGGTATCATCTGCTTCAGTTTCAGAGTGCTTCTATGTCACTCAATGGTAATTAAAACGTTGTCTGAGTGTCAAACAGCTTTGATCTGATTGAGTCAAGATACTTGGTATCAAAATTATTCCGGATCAAAGTTGTTTGCATCTGGCAATTAGTTGTGAATGATAGGCCAAGGGTTAAGCTTTACCTGATAAAAACTACATTTCATGCCTCTTCAAACAGAGTAGAGCCAGATCAGGCAGCCTTTAAGAATATTGTGGGCAGACTTTTCACCACAGGTCAAAGCAATAAAATTATATATGCATAGTAGGCGGAGTTTTGCATGAATACTGAACAGGTAAAGGGTTATTAGACATTTGTAATTTTGAACATAAAAAAGGACATTATAAAATGGCAAATGGGTAAATTTGAAACTTTTTGTTTTAAATTAGTCATATTTCAAATTATATTTCAATACATTTACATAAAAGTTAATGTGTGAAAATAAGCACATTACTGCTGTATAATTCCTTTTATTGTAATATGATTTCCTTTCACAGTTTAGAACTATAATATTATCAATAGTTCATTCAATTTCATAAGCCAACCAGTATCCAGAAAAAACCTGTATGAAGCGACCATAGTTGTCATGTCCCTAAATTGGTTGCATAATGCAGGTTTTACTATATACTTCAAATACCTGAAAAATTCCCTTCGGGGGCCTCCAAAATTTTCTCCTATTTCTCCGCTAAATTTTACAAACAGACTGGCCTTCATATAAGTATTGTTTCTTTCAAGTGCTCTCAGAGCGCTCTGGAGAATGTCCTTTCTAAAAACAATGATTTTGGTTTTTACATCTTTCAAAACTGCATCCTTCTGGAACTCGGACGTGGGCTATAGATTCTGTTTCCTTAACCGTTGTCCTGCAAACAATATGTCAGTTTAAATTTTACCATATTTCAATCATAACAATGACACAGCGAGAGAGCCACATAAAGCTGCCAGAAGGGAAGAAGTTGAGAGGAAAGCAGTTGGCTTCGCTCAAATGAGCTAAATATCCCGCAGTAATATGGCTGATTATCATACCTAACCTAGACGTATGCCTACAAATATTTTTAGTAAAACTGGTACAGATCCAACGAAAACAATGAAAGTAATAGAAATTAATAGAACAGACATTGGGTTAATTACATGGCAATGTAATAATTAAATTACAATTACTTTCATAAAAGGTCAATTAATTAAATTACAGAATAGACTTTTGTCAAATTAATTAATTACATGTCAAATACTTTGAAAAGGCTGGCAACAAGACATGTTTGAGAAAACAACATAAGCTTTCGAAGGATCCACCACTTTCATAATTTATCTGCGTAAATTATTGTCTACTTCAGGTTATAATATTGGGTGTTTTTCAATTTCCTTACAAACTTATAATCAGTGTCAAACAGTTTGGATCCGGAGTAGACGGCAAGTTACTGGGCGACGTTGATCCGAACTGTTTCAAAGTTTATCTAGAAGCCTAAGACGATGAAAGAGTTCTATACGTCAGACGTTTTAGTACGTATACATATGTACATGTATGGCGTGGTGTGTAAAAGACATCTACCCTTTAGGAGCCAAATAAATGTCGTCAGTGTTTCTCAAGATATTATTGAAGTCAAACAGTTTGAATCAAGATAAACATCAAGTTATTCGACATCTCATCTGGATCTATTCTGTTTTCCAAGATGACCACATATTTTCACAATACAGCAAGCCCTACGAGTCACCTTTGTGTTGAAAGCGTAAAATCTGCAGGGTTTGTGTCTTCTACACGATGAAGGACATGACGATTAACTTCGCCGTCATCAAAGGAGCGGCCGCACTAGGTCAAATCTTGATGAGTTAGCAAATTTCTTTCAGTGTTTCTTGATTTTGTAGAAAAACATGACCGTTTCAAATTAACGCTAGTAGTCATCAAATGAAGTTTTACTACCAAAATTAAGGCTGATTCTGATGGATAATCATGAAATTATGTTTGACATCGTGAATATTAATTAGAAGATATTTATTTCTAGCCTATACATATACCCAAAGTTGGCCATGGGCATAGAACCAGATAGATATTACTCATTAGCAAAGAGAACATATCCTGATCAGACGGCTACTACAAGTACCGTCTCATGTACGTCTACCATTATTTGCAAAGGCGTCAATGGCATTTCTACCAGATAAAGGGTTAAGGAATAATGCTCCATGCGATTCTGAACTTTGCAACCACGGTTTCTGGTGAACAATGTAAACCAAAGATTGTGGACTAGGAACATAAATGTTGTCACAATAAATTAGCCATGGGCTTGACCATTCATTTGATTTACTCAAATCTCTATTCATAAGCTCCTCAATGTCTAAGTTGTTAGAGGAAGAATGTGTAAGGGATGTATCGTCTGCAAACAGCGGTGTTAGACTTTCCAAGTTGTCGGCTATATCATTAATGGCTATATCATTAATGTGCAATAAAAATAATAAGGGTTCAAACACAGATCCCTGTGGGACACCAGCATTTGTTCTGCCATTGTTTGAAGAATATTTTTTCACTAAGAGCTTTTGTTGTCTTTTGGAAACATAAACTCACTATCTAGTTTAAAAACTGACCATTAAACCCATAGAAATGTAATTTTCTTGATAAGCCTGTTGTGCCAAAAATTGTCGAACGCTTTAGAAATATCGCAAAATATTAAACAAATATGTGTCTTGTCCTCTAGTGATTGACAAATACTTTCATACATTTCTATCAGTTTATAAACAGTTGTATGGTTCGGTAGAAAATCGGACTGTAATTTATAAAATAAATCATTGTCATGTAGATAATTATACATACGAGGGGTGTTCCAAAATTAATGTCACTTGCATCGGTGCTCATATAGCGGAAGTGCTTTTGTTCATTTTAATTTGCTCTGCCCTTCAAAATACTCTCCGCCAGCCAGAATACACCTTTTTAGCCGGTCAATCCATTTTTGGAAGCATTTTTCATACTCTTCAATGGGGACACCCATCAGACACTGATAAACAGCAGATCCAAGGGCATTTCTCGAATTGTATCTTCTTCCAGATAAATGATATTTAAGTTTTGGAAAGAGAAAAAAGTCGCAGGGGGGCAAGTCTGGCGAATACGGAGGGTGCGGAAGGACGGTAACCTTCTCTGACTCCAAAAAGTCAGTCACAATACGTGCCTTGTGAGCGGGTGCATTATCATGCAAAAGTCGGACATACTTAAGTCCTGTTTTGGGGCGGCTACTTTTGTAGTAGTTCTTCAATTTTCTCAGAACAACGTTTTTATAGAACTTCCATGTGACCGTTCTGCCTTTTGGCACCGGGATTAGAATAGCTGGACCCTTATTAGTGAAAAAATAGCATACAAAACCTTCTTTACCGTTCGTATTCGTTTGGCAATACTTGGGCGTCTGGCATTTTTAGTGGCCCATATTCGGTTGGAAACCTTCCGCTTTGGTTCAAAATAATACACCCAGGTCTCATCACCAGTGACTATATTATCAAAAGCCTTTTTACTATATTTTGGGTACATTTTGAGAAGTTTTTTTGCCATTGTTACACGCGTCTTCTTTTGCTCATCCGTTAACAAATGGGGTATCCATCTTGCATTTATCTTTCTAACTTTTAGGTGTTTCTTCAAAATTGCATGAACTCTTGCTAACGACAAGTTTGTCATTCGAGCCAATTGTCTTACGGTGAATCGAGCATCAGTTTTGAGGATATTTCGGATTTTTTCTATGTTACCTTTGGTCGTAGTTGTTGCAGGACGACCTAGGTGAGCAGCATATTTCAGTTGCTGCTGCCCAGCACTAAATTTAGCTACCCACCTACAAACAGTCCTGTGGGACATTTGGCCCTCCCCATAAATGTCACACACCTCGCGGTGAATATCTACAGCCTTTATGCCGAGTAATGACCTACCTTTTATATAGGCCCTAATTTCAAGAACATTTTCAGCTCGTTTTCCTGTCATTTTGTGTATAGTCTAACGAATAGGCTATGAAACGATGTACACTGTACCGAGGCAAGTGAACGTGTGGACGAGATATTTACCTGTGTCACGAGCCAGTGATCACTCAATCGACACGAGGTGGTTTTGTGCATGAATTGCACGATTTCCGCGAAATAAAGCACAGATGACATTATTTATGGAACACCCCTCGTATGCTTAAAGACAACTCTCTCAAATACTTTGCCAACACATGCAATTGGAGACACTGGTCTATAATTCATAACTTCGTGAGGGTCACCTTTTTAAACAGAGGAATGACAGTTACTTTTTTCCACAAGGAGGGAAAACACTGGGTATTAAGATACATGTTAAATAAGATGCATAACGGTTTACTTACTGCATCGGCTATATATTTGAGCATTGGATGACTAATTAAATCACATCCAGATGCTTTGCTTTTCCAAATTGCAAATTCGGGTACTTCCTTTCCACTGTCATCGATAGTCGAAATAGTGCAAAAGTATTGATTTAGCATTTCGGCTTTTTTTTGGTCGTCTGAGACTACTGTATTATTCTGATTAATTAAAGGCGGAATAAGAGAGGAGAAGCCTATTTGTTTTGTTAATCTATTAATAAGTTTCCAATAGGATCTCGTATCACCTGTATATAAACGGTCAATAAGTATATTAGCATTATTATAAAAGGATATACGAGCAAACTTTGTCATGTTGTTCACTTAATTGCGTTGTCGTTTGAAATCGCTTAAATTTAATTATGTCTCCTCCATTTATGGGGAGATATATTATTTTTGCCAGAGTTGTCTGTCTGTCCGTCCGTCTGTCCGTCTGTCTGTCTGTCCGTCTGTCCGTCTGTCTGTCTGTCCGTCACAAATTTGTGTCGCACGTATCTCTGAAACCAGTTGGGATAGAGTCACCAAACTTCACAGGAATGTTCACCAGCATGAGTTGTTGTGCACCTGGGGATTTTGAATTGTCTCCCCCTGATAATTTTGGAGTTATTGCCCCTGATGACTTAAAATTAGAAAAACGTTGTGTCGCGCGTATCTCTGAAACCGCTGGCACTAGAGTCACCAAACTTCACAGGAATGTTCACCAGCATGAGTTGTTGTGCACCTATGGTTTTTGAATTGTCTCCCCCTGATAATTCTTGAGTTATTGCCCCTGATATGAATACTTAAATTTATACAAACTTTGTGTCGCGCGTATCTCTGAAACCAGTAGGGCTAGAGTCACCAAACTTCACAGGATTGTTCACAAGCATGAGCTGTTTTGCTCTTGGGTTTTTTGAATTGTCTCCCCCTGTTAACTTTGGAGTTACTGCCCCTGATGACTTAAAATTAAACAAACTTTACTTAGTGTCGTACCTATCTCTGAAACCACTAGGGCTAGAGTCACCAAACTTCGCAGGAATGTCGACCAGCATGATTTGTTGTACAACTGGGATTTTTGAATTGTCTTCCCTTGATAACTTTGGAGTTATTGCCCCTGATATGATTACTTAAAATTAGAGAATCTTTGTGTCATGCATATCTTTAAAACCACTAGGGCTAGAGTCACCAAACTTCACAGGAATGTTCACCAGCATGAGTTGTTGTGCACCTGGGGATTTTGAATTGTCTCCCCCTGATAATTCTTGAGTTACTGCCCCTGATATGTTAACTTAAAATTAGAGAAACTTTTTGCTGCATGTATCTCTGAAACCAGTAGAGCTAGAGTCACCAAACTTCACAGGAATGTTCACCAGCATAAGTTGTTGTGCATCTGGGGGTTTTAATTGTCTCCCCCTGATAACTTTGGAGTTACTGCCCCTTATGACTTAAATAAGAGAAACTTTACTTTGTGTCACATGTATCTCTGAAACCACTTGTACTAGAGTCACCAAACTTCACAAGAATGTTGACCTGCATGTGTCTTTGTGTACCTGGGTCTTTTGAATTGTCTCCCCCTGACAATGTTGGAATTATTGCCCCTGATGACTTAAACATTAGATCCTGATAAGTTTGGAGTTACAGACATTACACTTGTGTATTGGAAAGAGGATGGGAGGGGGAGACATCTGTTTTTGTGACAAAAACAAACATCTAGTGCAGTCTTGTTGTTCCTGTTTTTGTAGTAGAGCTTTTCTCGGATTTTCAAATGTCAAGCAAGGTTTATCTGAAGGTCATTATGTAATCATTTTAGAAGGTATACACTGTTTAGCCATTGAAATATATTGAGCGTTGAATATGTCGCATGCACCGTCAACTGAAGATGCACCGACAAATAAACCAGCCCAATCATATATATTAATTAAGTTATTGATTTTTTTATAATCACCTTTTTATACATCCAGATTTCCCTTTTGTACGAACTATTGACTTGTCCCGATATATTTATGTATGTTTCACATGAATTATGGTCACTATTTAATCTGTCAATATCAATTACGGACGAGTTGTTAAAAGAGACTGAATCGCTTAATAGGCATTTCCAACCTATCCCGATGACTATTTGGATGTCGGATGCCGAGATAAACCGCTGTTTAACAAGGGGACATCTCAACATAATCAGAGCAAGGCTGTCAGACCAACAAAATATAGTGTTGTGTTCCTCATAGAGAAGAAACTAATATAAACACCATGACATTAATTATGCTGCTTTAATGTGACATTAATCATCCAAATCAAATCGTGTTAAAATCCGAGGAATATTATTTCGTATTAAATCATTGTATAGTTCATCTGTTTTTACGTAATAAGGTCAGCTAGTCAGCGACTAGAGATACATCATTTTGGGTCTATACAATATTGTTACCATTAACGTCCTGCTCCAATTGGCGATGCTGTGCTTGGTTGCAAGCCGGTGTTCTTGCCCCACAATATTGTCACCATTTTACCTTTGACCTGCCAATTTACCTTTGACCCGTCTTTGATTAACATGTTCATTACCTGCTCTAAACCGTAGTGACATACGCAGCAGCTTTGATCCCGATGAGAGTACTTGGGCATCTCACCCAGATCCAAACTGCTAGACACTCAGTGAAATTTGCTTTCCTCTTTTCTATTCAAATTTAAAAAATGACGCAAAAGATTTATTGCGCATGCGCATAATTGCCAAAATAGTAAATGAGTTAAATGGACAGTGCAATACCGAAAGTAAACTTGCCGTTGAATCCAGAACTTTTTACCCGTATCTGTATTTATTTTAGAATTTTTCTGAGAATAAAAATATGAAGGGAAATCCACAGAAGTGATAGGCCTGCATCTAAACCGACTTTTTTCTTTCTATTTGGCCTAAACGAGCAAATACGAGTAACGTCCGAGATATACGTGGACATTTGCCGTTCATCGGCCTTTTATATAACTGTTGGTGAAGCATACATGTATATAGATAATTGTATTAAAATAGTAAGTACCATTGTATTCTATTTTCTGCTCTGTATATTTAATGTACATACGTTATAATGCTTCTTGAAAACAAGAGGGCCATGAGGCCCTGAAGCGCTCACCTGAGATACCCCAGGGACGGGGCCATCATTTGTACAACCTTGGTAGAGAACCACAAGGCAAAGCAGTATGCCATTAATTAAAGGTCTAAGCCTTATGGTTTCAGAGAAAAATGATATAAGTTTTCCCATGAAAACTGATAAGCCAGGGCCAAGTTTCGCCCAGAGGTCATGGTCGTAAGTTGAACAATCTTGGCAGAGGACCACAAGCCAAAGCTACATGCCAAATATCAAAGGTCTAGGCATTATAGTTTCAGAGAAGAAGATTTTTAAAGATTTTCCTATGAAAAACTGATAAGCCCTTGGGCGGGGCCATTTTTGGCCCGTGGTCATAATATGAACAATCTTTGTAGAGGACCATTAGATCATGCACATACCAAATATCAAAGGTCTAGGCCTTACAGTTTCAGAGGAGAAGATTTTTAAAGATGTTCCTATGAAAAACTGATAAGTCCTTGGGTGGGGCCATTTTTGGCCCGGGGGTCATAATTTGATCAGTCTTTGTAGAGGACCACCAGATCATGCCACATGCCAAATATCAAAGGTCTAGGCCTTACAGTTTCAGAGAAGATTTTTGAAGATTTTCCAATGAAAAATTGATAAGCCCTTGGGCGAGGCCATTTTTGGCCCGGGGGTCATAATTTGAACAATCTTTATAGAGGACCATTAGATCATGCTACATGCCAAATATCAAAGGTCTAGGCCTTACAGTTTCAGAGAAGAAGATTTTTAAAGATTTTCCTATGAAAAACTGATAAGCCCCGGGACGGGGCCATTTTTGGCCCGGGGGTCATAATTTGAACAATCTTTGTAGAGAACCATAAGATCATGCTACATGCCAAATATCAAAGATCTAGGCCTTACAGTTTCAGAGAAGAAGATTTTTAAAGTTTTTCCTATGAAAAACTGATAAGCCCTTGGGCGGGGCCATTTTTGGCCCGGGGTTATATTTTGAACAATCTTTGTAGAGGACCATTAGATCATGCTACATGCCAAATATCAAAGGTCTAGGCCTTACAGTTTCAGAGATTTTTAAAGATTTTCCAATGAAAAATTGATAAGCCCTTGGGCGAGGCCATGTTTGGCCCGGGGGTCATAATTTGAACAATCTTTATAGAGGACCATTAGATCATGCTACATGCCAAATATCAAAGGTCTAGGCCTTACAGTTTCAGAGAAGAAGATTTTTTAAAGATTTTCCTATGAAAAACTGATAAGCCCCGGGACGGGGCCATTTTTGGCCCGGGGGGTCATAATTTGAACAATCTTTGTAGAGAACCATAAGATCATGCTACATGCCAAATATCAAAGATCTAGGCCTTACAGTTTCAGAGAAGAAGATTTTTAAAGTTTTTCCTATGAAAAACTGATAAGCCCTTGGGCGGTGCCATTTTTGGCCCGGGGGTCATATTTTGAACAATCTTTGTAGAGGACCATTAGATCATGCTACATGCCAAATATCAAAGGTGTAGGCCTTACAGTTTCAGAGAAGAAGATTTTTAAAGATTTTCCTATGAAAAACTGATAAGCCCCGGGGCAGGGCCATTTTTGGACCGGGGGTCATAATTTGAACAGTCTTTGTAGAGAACCATAAGATCATGCTACATGCCAAATATCAAAGATCTAGGCCTTACAGTTTCAGAGAAGAAGATTTTTTAAAGATTTTCCTATGAAAAACTGATAAGCCCTTGGGCGGGGCCATTTTTGGCCCGGGGGTCATAATTTGAACAATCTTTGTAGAGGACCATTAGATCATGCTACATGCCAAATATCAAAGGTCTAGGCCTTACAGTTTCAGAGAAGAAGATTTTTAAAGATTTTCCTATGAAAAACTGATAAGCCCTTTGGCGGGGCCATTTTTGGCCCGGGGGTCATAATGTGAACAATATTTCGTTCCCCCTAGCCACTGATGCTTCTGACAAAATTTGGTTAAAATTGGGTCAGCAGTTTCAGAGGAGATGTCGTTTGAAAATGTGGACGGACACCGGACGACGGACGCCGGACGGACGCCGGACGCCGGACACCGGACGCCGGACGACGGACAGATAGCGGTCACAATAGCTCATCCTGAGCCTTCGGCTCAGGTGAGCTAAAAATGCACCCAAGGGTGCATAAAAGCGAAATGCAATTTGTAATATTTGAAGCCTTACGCAAATTTGTCGCGTGAAAACTATTGATAACACCGTAACATATATATTACAGTATATCCTCTCTAAAGCCTTCACTTGGTTTACACGCTTAGAGATTTTAGGACAGCTAGTTGTAAAATGCAAAACAATGATAATGCAGAAGGAGTTATAAAGGTATGGAGGCAGATCAAATCTTCGTCTGTCGGTTTGTCTGCCTGGTCGTCCGTCCCACCCCTTAGAAAACGTTCCATATTTTGTTTGTGTAGAGAGGTACTGTACTATAACTCCTACGAGTCGTGGGTCATAACTCTTGTGATGAACATTTCAGCAGGCGACACGTGTTCCTATACGTTATAATGAAATAAACTTTAATGAATATTCAGTAGAACAGGAATAGCAAATGCGCCTATTTACGCCTATGGACCAACAGAGAAGCTAACTGTTAATGGCTCTACTTCCAGCCATTGTGTCCCCCACCCCATCCCATCCCTCCAGATCATACCGTCCATGAAACGGACGTCTTTAACTTCCTGCTTATAATGATCAACAATCCACCATCCTCAGCCACCAACACAGGATTTAGAAACTTTGCAGAAGACGAACATGTATATACATGGGATGTTTTCACTGTGCTTGTTAGAAACAGATACCAATCTTACCAGATAACAGGGGAAACGCCAGAAACTTCAATAGAACTACAACTATTAAAATACATTTGATAAATGCACATGTTAAGTAAGCAATTAGTCTTTTATTATAATTTCTATACATTCATTTAGTGTCAACCAGTCACAATTCGCCAATAATCAACACGCTTGATATGCCCCCTTGTCAAACGTATGAAAAGGTCGTCATCTGGAGTACACATCGTCATCGGGATAGGTTGGATATGCCTAATAGTATTGGATCTAACAAAGTGCTACACTTGAGTCCTATTCTGGTTGGTTCGGTTATTGATCGCCGCATGAGCGGCGATCACTAATGGAATGTTCAAAAGTATTTACCCATGTAGGAGGGGTAGCGACAAGTTTTACAAAGTCTATTCCGCGTACATCGGTGAGAAGAACCAAATGAATTGGCACATGAGAGCGTGGCAGAGAATAGTTTCTATCTGCATTATTGATGTAGTGAAAAGTGTGATGTAAAAACCTTCATACGATGTTTAAAAAGAAATTTATCAAACAAATGTACAATAATAACAATAATTATGACACTTTTTTCGTCGAAGTATCGACATTAAATGCCAAAAACAGTTTTGTAAACATAAATGAAGCCGGGTCAAAGTCGCAGAATTGAAGCCGGGTCAAAACTGTAGTCGTGCACCTGTTTGCGGTGCTCTCGTTCTAAATTATGCCCTTCAGAGATTTTGACATATTACAGTTTTGTTTAATGACCATTGTTTATTGTCCAAAAATGTTGACAAAAGTAATACATACATCAGTATATTTATACACGTGATATACACATGTTAAGTCATGAATAGATTCAAACTCTTTGCTAGTGCCTTTATATGTGAAAGCGATATATCCTAAATATTTATCCTCTTACGTTTTGGTATCGTCAATATGCCTCTGAACCAATCAATGACCGCCCTAGATATTTGTGTCAAGTTTCATGTGATACTTCCAACAATGCATATATGTCATAACAGTTTTACCAGGTATTTACTTGTTACAGTTTGCAACAGAGTTCTTCTTTATCAGCATGCCATAGTATATTTTCTTGTTTACATAGTTATTTGTTTCATAATAAATGACTATATTTTTAATTTATAGCATTGTCTCTTTATTATCACCTTTTTAGAGAAGGGGAGTAGGATATTCATTTATCCTCATTTTTTTTTAGCTCACCAGAGCACGAAGTGCTCATGCTGAGCTTTTAGGATCGTTGGATGTCCCTCGTCTGTTGTCCGTTGAGATACCACATTTTGCACTTGATCTCTAAGTAAATTGGTTTGTGTTTTGCCCTGCATGAAATTTAGGTCAATCTCGAATATGGGTCACCTGGGCTCAAAAACTAGGTCACTAGGTCAAATCTTAGAAAAATCTTGTTAACGCTCTAGAAGCTACAAATCTTATTGGATCTTACTGAAATTTTATCAGAATGTGTCTCCATGAAATCTAGGCCAAGTTCGAATATGGGTCATGTCGGGTCAAAATCTAGGTCACTAGGTCAAATCTTACAAAATCCTAAACACTCTGGAGGCCACATTTTGCACTTGATCTTTAAGTAAATTGGTTTTTGTATTGGCCCTGATGAAATCTAGGTCAAGTTCGAATATGAATCGCCTGCAGTCATAAACTAGGCCACTAGGTCAACTCATAGAAAAATCTACAAATGTTATCAGATCTTACTGAAATTTTATCAGAATGTTTGTCCACATGCAATCTTGGTCAAGTTCAAATATGGGTCATGTCGGGTTCGAAACTAGGTCACTACGTCATTACACTCTAGAGGCTACATATCTCGTTAAGTTTTTAATGAAATGTTGTATTTCAATTGTCTTAACAAATTGCCTTGCATCAGTATTCGTCTTGTAGTATGTATGATTAAATCTAGTTATTATATCGTATAGAGGATGTCTGTTAATGTTTGAAAGCATATCTACATTTATATCCCCAGTTAAAATCAAATTGTTTGACGTTTCGTAAGCCTTACCTATAGCGTATTCTAAATACTCCCAAAAACTATTATTTGCATTTGGTGGCCTACAAACTGTTCCTAACATTATTGATTGATTATTTATTTCGATTTCTATCCATATTGTTTCGTAGGGTGCTGATTCTATATCAAATTTTCTTTTACAGAATACTGATTCAGAACAATATCCTAATACCCCACCTCCCGCGAAATTTTTATCCATCCTAAACGGTTCTGAGAAATTTTCGATTAACAGGTCAGACATAGGAATGTTATCATCAAGATGGGTTTCTGTTAAACACAATATGGTGTATTCTGTTGCAACATCTAATAAAACACTCAACTTATTTCGTATACTACGAGCGTATAGGGTTTTATTAGTGAATACTGTAGTTACTAATGTCATTTTAACCCTTCCCCTTATTTGTCAGACCCTAGACTGGGTATCCTGGTTTTATTTATAGAATGGTAAAACTCGGATACTTTGTTTTGGTGTTCAAGTTGAGCACGTCGTTATCGTACACGTTAAATCCTGTCCGAAACCATTGGACTGCGACCTAACTCATCAATTTGTCGGAATTATACGAAGATTCCCATTGATCAACACCAAGTCGGTTGTTTTCGGAAGCGTTCGCTGAAACTTCCTCGTGGCTATATAAATAACAAAGCCTCTGTTTGAAGCAGTTGTAACAGATATATTATATGCTCCTGTACAGCAAATGCTAAATGTTTAAGACAGTGGATTCAATCCTAGTCAGTGTTATTCCGTTTTCATTGCATATATTATTGCTACTCCAAAGCAAAATATGCATTTGGGTATACTCTACAAATAACTGTTGTGGCATTCAGTCTTCTAACCGTTGGCCTGCTGCGGGCGGACAAGATTGCCTCTGTAAGCCAGAGCTTTGTAGCATTCAGTCTTCTACCCGTTGGCCTGCTGCGGGCGGACAAGTTTGCCTCTGTAAGCCAGAGTTTTGTGGCATTCAGTCTTCTAACCCTTGACCTGCTGCGGGCGGACAAGTTTGCCTCTGTAAGCCAGAACCCAGAAGGAGACATCGCGTAATTCGGCGTCTCATCGGGATTCAAACTTGTTGATACTCTACCTGTGTGATACTCTGGCCATGCTGTTGGGAAAAAGGCAGGTTAAGTGAACAGTTTCGGGTGAAATTGGAGCCTGGTTCCGGGACAGGTGATGCTCGGCAGGCTAAGGGTCTCTTGTATTGAATGTTAGTGGTCTTAGTTTTAGTACCCCATATTAAAAAGTACGACCAGTCTCAAAAGACACTTTTACAACAGTTGCGTTATACACAGGCCTTGTTCCTTCTCAGCAAAAAGCTCTGTTTTTCGAAACAGAATGTAACCTCGCAGTTGTCTCATTTCTGACCATCTCCCTGAAATAATGTTGCTATATATTAAATATATAAAATGTACACAGTGGTCTCAAAATCCGCATTACTAATTATTGTATGGCACCCTTTCTAAATGTTTAGGAAAACAAGGACATGTTGTATTGCTATGCAAGACATGAGTCCCCCACCGGACTGAAAAAAAAACAAACTCCACTCTCCCCAACCAACCCACCCATGGTGTAGTTGACCATGGTATATACATGACCACCTGAATGGTATTAGTACCTACGTTCATACTTTGAATCAGTAAAAAAAGTTATTGCCCGACAAGAAAATATGAAAAAGGGGAGTAACTCCAAAATTAATGAGGCTAGAGTTATTGCCCTTCTGTAAGCTTGTTCCATATGAGACGTTTCAAATCAATTGAACCAGTACATAAAGAGTTATTAACTTGATAAGAAAATATGAACAGGGGAATAACTCCAAAAATATAGATGCTAGATATATGGCCCTTGTGCATAGCACCATCCCTCATCATGCTTGTTCCATATGTGAAGTTTCAAATCAGTTGAACCAGTAGATAAAGAGTTATTGTCTGGACAAAAATATGAAAAAGGGGAATAACTCCAAAAATATTCATGCTAGAGTTATGGCCCTTGTGCATGACACTACTCATCGTCATGATTCTTCAATGTATGAAGCTATAATGATTTTGGCCTTACTTTGTAGGATATATGGCCCGGACACGAAGCGTGACAGACGGACTGACAAGAAAATATGAAAAAGGGGAATAACTCCAAAATTAGTAATGCTAGAGTTATGGTCCTTGTGCATGACACTACCCCTTATCATGATTGTTCCATATGTGAAGTTTCAAATCAATTGAACCAGTAGATGAAGAGTTATTGTCCGGACAAAAAATATGTAAAAGGGTATAAATCTAAAAATATTGACGCTAGAGTTATGGCCCTTGTGCATGATACTAGCCCTCATCATGCTTCTTCAATGTGTAAGTTATAATGAATTTGGCATAACTTTGTAGGAGGTTAGGCCCCGACATGAAGCGTGACAGACGGACAGACAGACGGAATCGAGCAAACCTATAGTCCCCCAACCGGTAACCGGAAGGGGACTAATAATGCGTTTAAATTGATGTTTTGTTAATAATTAGTATGTGAGGAAATAGATACTATAGTGTGATAGACGGAGCATTTTCTTCACTGGAGTAAAAATGTTTCGGATCGACACGTGTTCTCCGTTTTATAGTGTTTGTCTGTAGCTTGATATATTTGGACGGGCTTTAAAAGTGACCTATGTGTTATTTAGTACTTTTGTCGTGGATGTCGGTTCCACCCGCTCCCCCATTACGGTGACACGTTTCTGTAAATATGTAATTTAAATCTTTATGTTGGACAGAGTGTTTGCTCATTAGAGCAGGTGTTTGCTCATAAGAGCAGGTGTTTGCTCATTAGAGCGGGTGTTTGCTCATTAGAGCAGGTGTTTGCTCATTAGAGCAGGTGTTTGCTCATTAGAGCGGGTGTTTGCTCATTAGAGCGGGTGTTTGCTCATTAGAGCGGGTGTTTGCTCATTAGAGCAGGTGTTTGCTTATTAGAGCGGGTGTTTGCTCATTAGAGCGGGTGTTTGCTCATTAGAGCGGGTGTTTGCTCATTAGAGCGGGTGTTTGCTCATTAGAGCAGGTGTTTGCTCATTAGAGCAGGTGTTTGCTCATTAGAGCAGGTGCTGTGTTTTGTACTCATATGTATCTTAGTTAACCCTGTACTCCATGTAGACTATGCCCATGTAAGTAATGGTGTCTTTTTGTTAAACGTGCAGGCTAAATAATCGAATCTGTATTACGCTATAAGCAAACAAAGCGGGCCCTAATCAATATACCGAGTTCCTATTAGAGCCGCTTGACCTGGGTCTACCCTGCCTGCAAATGCGTGGCAATGTGTATTCATGGAGTAACGGGTTAACTAGACAACTCTGATTTTCATTGAGATTGTGTACGAGGTGAATGGGTCTGAGTAGTCTAAGGAAATCAGGTGGATCTATCAGGACTGAGAGTTTCACAAACGGCCAGACTTTGGATCGAACACCGATAACTATCGATGCAGACCCGAAACCAAGTCGTTAACAGTAATTATTGGTACATGCAACACGAAAAAGGTGTTCCGCTTGGAACGTCGCTCGAGTGATTCCGGCAGCCGAGGGACGCCACTCCACGTGGACCCCTTTGTCGCAAACAGAATAAGAGCAGTTCATTTTCCTGTTGCTCTTTGTAGAAATGGGTTGCCTCCCTTTGACTGTCTCTTGTTAATAGTACAGTCGAAGCTCGGCAATTCAAACTAGTGTATACCGTCATAAATGTAGCTATAGGTCGAGCTAACCAGCAAGTTTAACTCTCTTAAACCAGGCTCAATGCTTATAAAGCTTTAAGTTGAGTCTGAGTTTCGTTCTCAGGCTTTTGATTGGTCAGCTTTGAGTTCTCAAGCGTTTGATTGGTCAGATTTGAGCCAAAGGCTCAAATCTGACCAATCATAGGTTGAGAACGATCTCAGACTCAACTAAAAGCTTTATAAGCATGGACCCAGATGATTTATTCTATCCTGTTACTGTCGAGGACAATTGCTTAAAGTGTTTCATCGGTTACCCGGCGTCTAATCTGGAAACTGTCTTTGTTCGAAATACCTCGGGATATGTCCTAGTATATCATCAACACTGAGAAAGGTTGCTGGTTTTCTCCGACCTGACCATTAATGCGATGAAACGAGCTCGTGGTGGCGCATTTGTCTTTAGTCTTTTCACTCGTATTTCATGGCAAGTTACCTGATACACAGTGCGGTGAGTCTTTAGAAATGGAGCAGACCGTGATCAGGCAGTCCTGGAAATTATGACATGTATGACCAGGGTCTGCTCAGTTTAGCTGAGTTATGATATAACATGTATATAGATATTGACGAATCTGAGCTGACTCTGTATGCTAAAGTTCTTTATTTGCCATGAAAATGTTTTGCCAAAAGATTTGTTCTACCGAATGCTGTATTCTATTTGCTAAATACGTGTACTTGTAAATTATTTGTTTATTTTTATTTTTTTTGGAGGTTGGGGGTGTTATAAGGATCTATAGACGAGAAATGGAATACGAAGTAGAAACACGTCACAGGAGCTGCTGGTAAACGTACAGGTTTACGAAACACTTTGCATTCAGACCGGACACTGAATAAACTGGTGTCTAACCCGACTTCAAAATGTTTGTCATACTAAGACATAACTTTCTTGTTAATTGTTAGATAAATTTTCTTCTCACGTAGCTTTAACATTATACCTTTCGTCGTTTTTTCCGGTTAGGTCCTTGTACATTAGATGTGTGTCGGTGAACGCAAATCTTTCCTCCTACTAAATATTTCATTAACTTAAGCAACCATTAATAATTCACTCATGTCCGATTGTCTGTTTGTCAGTCTGTCTGTCCGACTGTCTCTCTGTTTTGTCCGATTTTAATATTAACTTGTACGCGCAGTTTCTTCGAAACCTTTGATCGGGTTGCCATGAAACTTCATAGGATTGATCAGCACTATGCCACGTTGTGCTTACATGTATCTTATTTCCCATTCGGTTCGATGATTTTCTGCAGAGTTATGGGACTTCGTGTTCCTGTTTCGTTTCTAAACTCTTCTGTTATGGGACTTTACTGGTCTTTTCATGTTTGTAACTTACATTTCTCCGTGATAACAGCTACTTATTTGGTAGAATTCCCTGTCAGACTCCAAAATGCTTGTTACTTAATTTACTAAGCATTTTAGCATTGTGCATCCTGATCGGACGGCTGATGACTGGTGAACTCAGAGAAACCGGAACTCGACCGGTTGAAACTGATGTAGTAATATGTAAATATAACAACTACTATACCTGTATTGAAGATGTAATTTTGCTTCAATCTTACACTGGTGCGCTTGTTGTTGCGGATTTTCTTTATGATAATACAAATCTGGGTCCAGACGAAATGGTCATATCTGACCTCCTCGTCAGGGTCCAAATTGGTTAGGATGAGCGTTTTGTATATATAAAATACGATGAATTATACGGTCAAATGTATCGTCTAAAATGGTAATGATACTTGTGACTTTCTAGAATTTTAATTTTGGTGAGAGTGCAGAATTCCGACATTCTATAAAATTGTCCGATAAAACGACCATTACCCCAATACTCATGAGCGTTCACGTGTGGGATAATGTCACCAGTAGTAATGATTTGCTGCGTTTTAAAGAGGAAGTCCCTGCAATGATCGCATATTTTCAATAATATCATAAAACTTGGTATTTGTTATGCTCTATCATTATTATGAAGGTCCCCAAATTGAACTTATATCGAAAAATGCCCATGTGATACAAATAAACCGATTTCATCAATAACTGATAATTTTTGTTCTACAACACAATATTATCGGCCTTTTCCGTAAATTCTTCCGCGTTTTGCTGATGATCACCCGATCCCTCCATTGTTTACGTAATAGCTTTCTCGGAAGTGGTCGGAGAATCGCGAAAAGGGCGAACAGTTACGAAACTAAAACTCAACCCGAATAAAACTGAAACATCGGGGAGTAAAACCGGGATCGGCGATATCAAACACATGACATTTAACTTTTGCGTAAACTGTAGTGGCCGTGTATACCATATAGGGTTATAAGTTGAATTAATTTTCGTCTGCACACTTTTTTCGTACATGTCTTTTCTCAATAAGACTTTTCTACACAATGCGGTCTGAATGACAACTATTTTATATCACAATAATATGCATTCTTGAATATGCAACGAATTTAGCTATTTAGTAATTTATGTACAGGCTAATCCGCTTTATGTCATTTATTTGAAGTGTTTTAACTCAACTCATCGGTTTCGGACCTGTCTCGCACCTAGTCTGTGCTTTCGAAATGTTATATGTCTAGCAGTGTTTATTTTGCTACATGCGTTTTATTTGCCTTGTGTTAGTTCTCTTGATGAGAGTAAAAAATACGTGTACAATGATGCCACATTCGACTGTACGTATACTGGTATGCTTTGTCCTGGATCCGAACAATATTTCAAGCAGACTTAGCATTGGCTAGCATGATTTTGTATATTTATAGTTTAACCCTTTCCTTCATACGGCCACTTTGTTTTATATATATATAATTGTGATATATATTTATCACAGTGGCTTCTTAAACTGAATATTTCTGGGAGATCCTTTGGTGCATCTCTAAAAGTCAGGTTTTGAAATCAGTGTGATAAATAGAGCAGTTTCTGCTGATTTTTTGGTTTTCTTTAAACTGCACGCTCCTAAAAAGAAGCGACCAGTTTTTAGTAGGTTTATTTAACCCTTTCCCTATTCTATTGTTATTACAAATTTCATTATTCATAATTTCATAATGATATAAAGAAGATGATACATTGCAGCCATTTTATAAAGTAAGGAAACAGATCCTCTAGAAGCCGTCTGATCTAGGTCTACTCTGTTTGCAAATGCGTGAAAACACGTTAACATGAGGGAAAGGGTTAAAGATATTGTGGCTAAATATAGCCTGTGCAGAAGCGGGTTTTTATTACAGTTGTATTCCGTTACCCCATACGTTAACCCATTCCCTGTTGCATATTCATGTCAGAAACAGTGACGTCATGGATATTAATGAGATTAATGTTTTTTTATAACGGCAAATGATCACAGGACATTTTGACTAAGACAGAAGCTGTAGAATCAGACCTATATTGCACCGTAAGCAAGCGGAGCGGAGCTCCTAAAGGGGCCGTCTGATCTGGGTCTTCTCTGTTTGCAGATGCGCGAACACGTGCTTAATTGAGGGGAAGGGTTAAATGGTGTTATATTAGTACTCGTTGATGTTGTGAAACTTATAATGTACATATAAGTACCTTTTATGAATCTTTTAATGTACATGTAATGGTTTTTAAAGTATAATATCCCAAGCATATAATTTGGTAAACTTGAAATGGATTTTAAAGAAATTTAATTTTTTTCCAGTGCATTGAACTTTAAACTTCTGAGACATATTGCTTTCTGTAAAACCGTTTTCTAAAATACCGGGTACTGTTATTGTATACCTAGTATGTTTTCCACACTTATTTGTATTTTCAAAATTAAAGTCTATAGGCATATTTTCATATGGAACAAGAGTACCGCATACGGTACATAATACGCCCACTTGCAAACGTTCTCTGATTCAACATGCCTTATAAGTGTTGACATTTTCTAATCTGCAAATATCATTTCAAATGAAAAGTTATGGCCATCCTCATATTTGCATAGATTTGCATTATTTTTTTAAGTGCAAGGGCCATAACTCCGAAACAACAAATCAAATGATCCTCAGAATCGACTTAGTTTCAGGTCTTGATGCATTAAACATGTGTATGAAGTTTCATTAATATCTGTCATACAGTTTTGCTAGAAAACAGCGTACAAACTATATGCATATATTTGCATTATTTTTTAAGTAAAAGGGCCATAACTCCGAAACGACAAATCAAATAAACCTCAAAATCTACTCAGCTTCAGATCTTGATGCATTAAACATTTTTGTGAAGTTTCATTAATATCTCTCAAATAGTTTTCCCAGAAAACAGCGGACAAACTATTTGCATATTTTTTAGGACAAGGGCCATAACTCTGAAATGAAAAATCCAATGAACCTCAGAATCAACTCAGCTTCAGATCTTGATGCATTAAACATTTTTGTGAAGTTTCATTCATATTTCTCAAATAGTTTTCCCAGAAAACAGCGGACAAACTATTTGCTTGTATTTGCATTATTTTTTAAGGACAAGGGCCATAACTCTGAATAGAAAAATCAAATGATCCTCAGAATCAATTCAGTTTCAGATCTTGATGCATTAAACATTTTTGTGAAGTT
Organism: Azorinus chamasolen; assembly: GCA_963576725.1. NCBI lineage: Eukaryota > Metazoa > Mollusca > Bivalvia > Cardiida > Solecurtidae > Azorinus > Azorinus chamasolen. The sequence goes on along the minus strand of OY755241.1, from coordinate 73,617,247 downwards.
TCATTAATTTTGTCCAATTAACCCTTTATTCCAAAGAAGAAGGTTGTTGCAACAATGGCACTTACGAACATGGCGGACTCGGATCAGACGGCCACGGCTGCAGCTGACTGATCAATATCTGCTCTGTTTGTGTGTGGTTTAATGTGAGTCTGGTTTTGTTGTTTCTGTCACGATGGAAATGTCCCTTGCCGTTAAGACGTTTTGACAGATTGTCTAAATAATATTCGTGCATGCAGTATGTTCATCAAGCAAAGGATTTATACCCAGCTTGTTGATTGTATAAAATTATACAGTAAAACCTCTCTTAACCGGAAGTTAAATTTAGTATAAATATTGGTCTTGGAGACAGGTGACAGCTTAATACAGGGTGGAAGTCATGCAGAAAGCTCCTAGAGGAGCTTTCTGTATGACTTTCACCCTGCATTAAGCAGTCACCTGCCTTAGATATCTATCTGGTATCAATTTGTTGTTAATTATTTGATTAGTGTATCGATAAATATAACGCGCAATCTGATTTTGAACAGTATGCACGATCTTATAAAATTGAATGTACATAAGTCCTTTTCAGTTACTTAAACACGAAATTTAAAGAAACATATCCCCATCCCAAACATTTTTTTATGTTCATGTTATTGGGCTGCTTTCGCAGCCCAACATTATACGGCTTTGAATTTTGCCCATGCGTTTCTGCGGTCCTGTGTTTCTATAAATGGCAATCTGTTTTAATAAATATGGTTTACTGTGAGACAAGTTTTTATTTATATATATTCATTTATTTCATTTATTTTCATTCATATATTTTTCTCAGCATATTTTGGTCGGGGATAATTCTTTCTTTTCTGCCACGATCCAGTTTCAGTGAAAATGCTAGTGAATTAGGTATAAATGATTAAAATCACTTTCCCAAGCATAGCTGTCAGCGTGGTCTAAGGGTTATAACGATGGACTAGGAAACGTGTGGTCGTGGGTTCGATCCCCGGTGGAAGCTGAAATATTTTTTTTCTCTCATATTTTCTTAGCACCCTTAGTATACGTGCTTTTGGTTTAAAATCATTTTGTACATAAAAATATAAGACCTTTGTTTGCATTTTGGCTTTGTTAAAGTTATTTAGCTGAGACCTCGTGGTTTTGTTGACCGTTTTGCATATTTCACCATTGTGAATTTGAATTTGCTTCAACTTAACTGTATAATTATCTTATACTAACCTGTTCTTAATTTGGGGACACGATAAATGAAAAAGTTAATGGGCATTGAGTCGACCTCGACCTATCGGAATAATTTCATGTAGACTGTAAGTATGAGAGTTTGTATGCCTTGTGAACATCACTTAATGTGATAATGGTTTCTACGTCAGTGTGTTTCAGCAGATGAATAACATTGATCTGTGACGTAATGTGTACTATTGGTGTCAAACACAGGTATTATGCATCATGGCTCATTAAAACATTCCCCTGTTTCTGCTACATGTATTAATTCATACATAACAGTCATGTTTTCCCAATATTGCTCCCTCTTTTTCTTCTATCCTGCTTAAATACATGTTACGCAGCCATTTTACACTTGCGTAAAACCTTGCTTGTTCTTTCTTTATTGCTTTTATGTAATGCCTGTACATTTTGGCCATATGCATTCTGAGTTGCGCTTCAACCCCATGACCGCTGTATTATAGTGTCGATGGAGTATGTCTGCATACTGGCGATGATCTTGTTCTTATTTTCACTCCTGAAGGTATCCTAGTTATTTCAAAGTATAAGCCTGTCGCCGTTATGCCGTCATACCACTGTCGATCCGCATTTTCAAATATTTTGAACTGCTTGCGTATATTCTGGATAGCTAAGACGCATATTGAAGCATATTCCTTGTTGAGCAATGTTAAATCAGCTTCAAATCTCTGTGATCAAATAATTCATCCAAAACATCGCCTGACCACTGTAAGTGAAAGATGCATAAAAATATTGCCTGCTTCAATAATTTATTGCAATTACAATTGACTGCTACGTTTTCCGCATGGCTGGTAATTTTGCTCCTCTGTGCTGGCGATGTTCATCCAATTCCAGGTCCTGAACATTGTGTGAATTCATCTTCGCTATCTCTCAACTCATCCGGTCACAATTCATCAGCATCGATGTTGTCATTAGCCAGTAATCTATCTTTAATGCATTATCATGTCCAAAGTATGCTGTCTAAACTTGATATTCTGTCAACTGAATTGAATGGTTTTGATATACTTACCTTCACAGAAATTAGGTTGGGTGATTCTGTCTTAACAGCAGATTTAATCATTCCCTCTTATCAACATCCAGAACGTAAAGATCGCCTTTCTGATCAACATGGAGGTGTTATATTGTATGTAAAAGATGACATAAATTACACTCGTCGTATGGATACCGAAATAATAGGTTTGGAGTGTATATGGGTTGATCTTTGTATATGGGTTGATCTTTATATTAGCCATAACCATGTTTTAATTGGCGTGTTCTATCGACCTCCTAATTCGGATGCTAACTATTATTGCATGATTGAGAATTCTATTCACTCAGCTGTTGACACGGATATAGATGACATTATAATTACCGGTGACTTTAATTTTGACATGCTTAATACCCAAAGAGCTCGCAAAATTAACAGTTTATGCCAGCAATTTGGCTTTACTCAAGTTATAAACGAATCGACTCACTTCACTGAACATTCATCTTCACTCATTGATGTCATTCTTGTAAAAAAACAGAGACAATATAATTTCAAGTGGAGCAGATGATCCTTTTCTCCAGCAAGCACACCGCTTTCGCTGTCATATTTATGGATTATTTCGATACACCAAGCCAAAATTTAACTCTTACACTAGAAAAAATTTGAAATACGAACAAGGAGACTATGACCTTCTCAGAGAAAAGTACGATCAACAGATTGGACAAATTCGGACCTCAAAAACAATAGGAGTCATATAGTGGTCATGACCAACCACCACAGCAAGTTTGAAGATCCTAAGCCAAACCCTTTGAGCAGTTATTGATCGCAAACCATTTCACCAGTTAATGTCATGGTGACCTTGACCTTTGACCTAGCGACCTAAAAAACAAAAGGGCTCATGTAGTTGTCATGACCAACCACCTAAGCAAATTTGAAGATCCTGAGCCAAACCCTTGAGCAGTTATTGATCAGAAACCATTTTACCAGTTACGGTCATGGTGACCTTGACCTTTGACCTAGTGACCTCAAAAACAATTTCTAGAGGACAGAAGGAGAAAACATAAACTAGCATTCCTCTACAAGATGAATCATAATGATACATCAGAATACCTGTCCTTCCTTGTTCCCTCTCTTAAAGGTTCGGAGACCGATTATCCATTAAGAAACCGAAACAACCTCCAAATGTGCATGCTAGGACAAAGTTATACTCCGAATCCTTTCTACCCTCGGCTGTCCGAGAATGGAATTCCCTCCCACTGGAAGTCAGAAATTCAAGGTCCATTTCATGTTTCAAAGTAACAGTCAGAGTAAGAATCCAACACCTCCATACTTCTTTACAGGGAACAGGAAAGCACAGATACTTCACACACGCCATAGAACAAATCTTAGCTCTCTTATTCTTCCACTTTTTCAAAGGAATATTATAGATTCTCCTTTATGCCTATGTGGTGATATTGAAAGCACTGAACACTTTCTTCTAATATGCCAAATTCATCAAATCCCACGTACTCGTCTTCTGAATACTGTCAGACCAATATGTCCTGTAACAATAAAGCTTCTCCTAAATGGAGACTTATCACTAAATTTTGAAAGTAACACCATTATTTTTCAAGCAGTGCAAACCTTTATATTGGGATTGGCGGTTCAGCTAAGTGCTTGGGGCGAGCATCCCATGTTCCCCATTCCCTCGTTTTCCCCTTCTCACATCCATATGACCAATTCACTTTTTTCCTTGTGTCATGTTTCTTTTTTTTTTATTTGTAAAACCTCTGGCTTGATGGTTTTGAATAAAAACATTTGTAATCACGTGCTTATAGTTGAATAAATATTCTTATTGCAATGCTCATACCGATCCTTAATACTGTTGTGTATAAAAATCCTTGTGCAATTTTCCACATGTTTTCAATATTTGTTTGTCAACACGAAATGTGATTTTAACAAATGTCCACCGTTATATTGGCAATATGTGAGGGGAAAGGATCTATATATGCAGTTTTGCTTTCGATCCAATCCTTTTTGTACCCATGATGATCTTGCTGAACAGGGTTTATTGAAATAAAATATGTTTAAACTAAATTCATTTAGACCGTGACCCTTTTTTACCATTTTAACTTATAATGTTTCTTGTTCGCTTTCTTCTTATATGTTTCTCATTACTCTTGCTTCCTGTTATGTCTAGCTGTGCTTCCTCCTTTACGTGCAATGTTCAGTGCTATTGCGGAACTTCCATTTTTCAATGGCTAGCTCTTGCTGTATCTATATACATACACATGTTTATACTGCCTAATGGATAATGACGTAGTTCATTGGAGAGCAGCCATGGGAGCCTATTACAGTAAAGTATACACCTGTCTTATTAAACAGGCTAATTACTGGTATTCTCTTAACCCTTCGCTTGCTGAATTTTAAAATACATTTATCCTTCTTTATCCTGTGCGATCACTGCTGTGGAGTGCACTGATCGCACAATCAACTTGTAAATAGTGCAGACCCTGATGAGACAGCCCCTACTAAGTATATCATTTATTAGATAAATATATAAAGTTGATATTTTGTCACCTCTCTGACAATATATCAAATGATACATTGGCAGTAGAAGGTTTTTATCTTTACAGAAAAGATAAATAAAATCACTCAGGTGGCTTTGTTATATTTCAACCGAACTAGTTTCTTTTTGAACTTTGAACTTTTATTTCGATAACTGTTTAGGGCCCAGTTTAGTGGGCAACATTAACAAATGCACATACAAATCAAACAAGCAATAAATTGTCACGCGGGAATAAACGTACGTACATTTTAACTAGTAATAATTAATGTATGTATATATGTAGTTCTAAAATATCAAATAAAAGACTGAGAAATCAAAAATTGGGTCGGAAGTTAACAAAGTAGTTACTATATTATATGAGCATGCATGTAAAGGTTACTCAAAGCTCCAACAAAAGGGAACTCGGGAAAGATAGCCAATAACCTATATGCGAAATGCTAATAAATCTAAGCTAGACCTATATACTTGTAGCAGACAATCACTATTATGATGTTTATTGGTTTTTGTTTAGACAAAAATTTGGATACTGCGAGTAAGAGAGACACACACTCGCACGCACACGCGAGCACGCACGCACGCGCATACATGCACGCACGCACACTCACGCGCACACAGACCTTTATGTACAGCCATAATTCATAAACATTTATTACCATTCCATAGAAGTTTGTATGTTTCAACTTTTGCTTTCAAAAGATCACCCATTTTCAGAATATATGTACTTCACAACAGCAGGTGTTAAGTGTTTGTGCGGCGGCCGTAAAAAGTCGCCCGTACTTTATTCTCAGTGTTGTTATATTTATACCCCCTTTTGAAAAAATGGGGGTATATTGCTTTGCACATGTCGGTCGGTCTGTCGGTCGGTCGGTCGGTCGGTCGGTAGATCGATGGTTTCCGAGTGATTACTAATAAACAGCTTGGTCTAGAATCTTCAAACTTGCTGTGGTGGTTGGTCATGACAAATAGATGAACCCTATTGTTTTTGAGGTCACTAGGTCAAAGGTCAAGGTCACCATGACCTAAAATGGTAAAATAGTTTCCGATCAATAACTGCTCAAGGGTTTGGCTTGGGATCTTCAAACTTGCTGTGGTGGTTGGTCATGACTACTAGATGAACCCTATTTATTTTGAGGTCACTAGGTCAAAGGTCAAGGTCACCATGACCTTAACTAGTTAAATGGTTTCCGATCAATAACTGTTCAAGGATTTAACTTAGGATCTTCAAATTTGCTGTGGTGGTTGGTCATGACCACTAGATGACCTATATTGTTCTTGAGGTCACTAGGTCAAAGGTCAAGGTCACCAGGACCTTAACTTTTAAAATGGTTTCTGATCAATAACTGCTCAAGGGTTTTGCTTATGATCTTCAATTTTGCTTAGGTGGTTGGTCAAGACAACTAGATGAGCCCTGTTTTTTAGGTCAAAGGTCAAAGGTCAAGGTCACCATGACCCTAACTGGTGAAATGGTTTCCAATCAGTAACTGCTCAAGGGTTTGGCTTAGGATCTTCCAACTTGCTGTGGTGGTTGGTCATGACAACTAGATGACCCCTATTGATTTTGAGGTCACAAGGTCAAAGGTCAAGGTCATCATGACCTTAACTGATGAAATGGTTTCCAATTAATAACTGCTCAATGGCTTGGTTTGGGATCTTCAAACTTGCAGTGGTCGTTGGTCGTAACCACTAGATGACCCCTATAGTTGTTGATGTCACTAGGTCAAAGGTCAAGGTCACCATGACCTTAACTTGTGAAATGTTTTCTGATCAATAAATGATCAGTGGTTTGGCTTTGGATTTTCAAAGTTGCTGTGGTGATTAGTCATGACTGCTAGATGACTTCTATAGTTGAGGTCACTAGATCAAAGGTCAGGGGGTCTGATGTATTAAAAATACTGTAAATACATTATTGGATTATGATATGTATACGTTCGGCCATACTTCGTGTTTAAAAGAAAAACAAAATTTACTTACAAAGATAATTGACATTAATGTACATAAATACAAACTAAAAGCACTGCTCAATAGACCGTACTAGTCAACAAATTAGTACATGAAATGTATTTACTTTTTAAAGTACCATATAATTGTACTAATAAGGATTGACAATGCTTTCAATATATTGTAAGTGTCGGTATTGATTAATTCTATAAATTTAACATAATTTGGGCGAACATAATAATAAGTTGGCAGTAAAATTTTCCTGTTATCTGAAAAGAAGGGACATTCCATAATATAATGGCACTCATCCCCCAAAGTTTTACATGCAGTACATATTCTATCATTGTATGTTATGTTATGCCATCTTCCGATTTCAACAAGGAGTCTATGATTTCTTGTCATAAAAAATGAATTCTCTACTTAACGCTGCTGGTAATGCGTTGATAGATGTGCTACGTCTGAAAACAGATTTGACTTATTTATATATATATGTGTATTAGTTGTTCGATTTAGATCTGCTTGCCATTTCTGGATATATAATATATTATATATCTTAATTTGCATAATGATGTTTTTTTAAACCATTTACTGTTTGGATAATTTTGATTATACCAGATACCTGAGAAACCATTTACTGTTTGGATAATTTTGATTATACCAGATACTGTTTGGATAATTTTGATTATACCAGATACCTGAGAAACCATTTACTGTTTGGATAATTTTGATTATACCAGATACCTGAGAAACCATTTACTGTTTGGATAATTTTGATTATACCAGATACCTGAGAAACCATTTACTGTTTGGATAATTTTGATTATACCAGATACCTGAGAAACCATTTACTGTTTGGATAATTTTGATTATACCAGATACTTGAGAAACCATTTACTGTTTGGATAATTTTGATTATACCAGATACCTGAGAAACCACTTACTGTTTGGATAATTTTGATTATACCAGATACCTGAGAAACCATTTACTGTTTGGATAATTTTGATTATACCAGATACCTGAGAAACCATTTACTGTTTGGATAATTTTGATTATACCAGATACCTGAGAAACCATTTACTGTTTGGATAATTTTGATTATACCAGATACCTGAGAAACCATTTACTGTTTGGATAATTTTGATTATACCAGATACCTGAGAAACCATTTACCAGATACTTGAGAAACCATTTACTGTTTGGATAATTTTGATTATACCAGATACTTGAGAAACCATTTACTGTTTGGATAATTTTGATTATACCAGATACCTGAGAAACCATTTACTGTTTGGATAATTTTGATTATACCAGATACCTGAGAAACCATTTACTGTTTGGATAATTTTGATTATACCAGATACCTGAGAAACCATATACTGTTTGGATAATTTTGATTATACCAGGTACTTGAGAAACCATTTACTGTTTGGATAATTTTGATTATACCAGATACCTGAGAAACCATTTACTGTTTGGATAATTTTGATTATACCAGATACCTGAGAAACCATTTACTGTTTGGATAATTTTGATTATACCAGATACCTGAGAAACCATTTACTGTTTGGATAATTTTGATTATACCAGATACCTGAGAAACCACTTACTGTTTGGATAATTTTGATTTACTGTTTTGATAATTTTGATTATACCAGATACCTGAGAAACCATTTACTGTTTGGATAATTTTGATTATACCAGATCCCTGAGAAACCATTTACTGTTTGGATAATTTTGATGAGAAACCATTTACTGTTTGGATAATTTTGATTATACCAGATACCTGAGAAACCATTTACTGTTTGGATAATTTTGATTATACCAGATACCTGAGAAACCATTTACCAGATACTTGAGAAACCATTTACTGTTTGGATAATTTTGATTATACCAGATACTTGAGAAACCATTTACTGTTTGGATAATTTTGATTATACCAGATACCTGAGAAACCATTTACTGTTTGGATAATTTTGATTATACCAGATACCTGAGAAACCATTTACTGTTTGGATAATTTTGATTATACCAGATACCTGAGAAACCATTTACTGTTTGGATAATTTTGATTATACCAGGTACTTGAGAAACCATTTACTGTTTGGATAATTTTGATTATACCAGATACCTGAGAAACCATTTACTGTTTGGATAATTTTGATTATACCAGATACCTGAGAAACCATTTACTGTTTGGATAATTTTGATTATACCAGATACCTGAGAAACCATTTACTGTTTGGATAATTTTGATTTACTGTTTTGATAATTTTGATTATACCAGATACCTGAGAAACCATTTACTGTTTGGATAATTTTGATTATACCAGATCCCTGAGAAACCATTTACTGTTTGGATAATTTTGATGAGAAACCATTTACTGTTTGGATAATTTTGATTATACCAGATACCTGAGAAACCATTTACTGTTTGGATAATTTTGATTATACCAGATACCTGAGAAACCATTTACTGTTTGGATAATTTTGATTATACCAGATACTGTTTGGATAATTTTGATTATACCAGATACCTGAGAAACCATTTACTGTTTGGATAATTTTGATTATACCAGATACCTGAGAAACCATTTACTGTTTGGATAATTTTGATTATACCAGATACCTGAGAAACCATTTACTGTTTGGATAATTTGGATTATACCAGATACCTGAGAAACTACTGTTGCAATGAATATTCTTTAGATTGTTCATGCAAGTCTTCGATAAGTCTTGTCCAAAACGATATTGGATTGTGGATTTATTTCAAGGTCGCCGTATACCATGTATGAAGGGGTGGACTTTTTTAGGTTAAAGATATACTTTATAATTATAATTTAAGTTGTATCCTCTCAAGAGCGTCAATATTTCCATACCCCCATATTTCGCTGGCATACAGTAGTACAGACTTAACTGTTGTTTCGAACAACTCGATTTGTATGTCATAAGGTAACGATAATTTTTTAGCCTTTTTTCAGTAATGAGAACATTGCCTTATATGTGTTTCTTTGTTTTAACAATAGAGCCTGTTTTTGAAAAAAATGTTCCTAAATATTTGTAATCATTAACTAATATTGAAACTTTGGTTACGATTTTAAATTCTATGTTTGGTAGAATTCTGGTCTGACCAATTATCATTATTTTCGTTTTACTAATATAAATATTTAATTTCCATTCTTCTCAATATTCTTTTAAGTGGTTTAAAGATATTTGAAGATCGTTTTTTTTATCTTTTGTTATCACTGAATATTACAGAATCATCTGCGTATAGTAAGATAAAGAGTTTAAGGAACATATCTGTGTGTCGTTTATATTGATACCGTTAATTTTATTTTCTAAATACTCCTCTAAATCATTAAGGAATATATTAAAGAGAAAAGGTGATAAACTTCCCCCTGTCTTACTCCTACGTTACACCCGAAAAGGGGCGAAGAACCGCCAGAAGTTACAATTTTTGATTTTCTATTTTTGTATAAGTTTTGTATAACATATAAACACTTGCCATTTATATTGTGTTTCTTTTATTTTTTCCATAACCCTATTCGCCACACTGAATCGAAAGCTTTTTGGAAATCAACAAAACAACAAAAGAGCTTTTTCTTTTCATTATTTACATTGTAAATTACAATATCGAATAGTCCGTTTAAAATAAAGATGTTGTCTACTGTACAGAAATGTTTTCTGAATCCAGACTGTGTATCATGTATTAAATCGTCTCGTTCTGCAAATGTATTTAATCTATTATTTAGTATACAGGTAAATAGTTTACCGAAGCAACTGAGAAGAGTTATTGGGCGATAGTTTTCGGGTGATAAGGGGTCACCCTTGTTTATATATATATAGGTTTTATTACGCCAATACACCAACTTTCTGGAATTATTCCAGTGTCGAAGACAATATTGAAAGTTTAATATAACCTGGCATCAAAATTTCTACAGTTGCCTTAAGTTGTTCATTGACGATTTGATCAGTTCCTGGCGATTTATTATTCTTTAGTTCTTTAATGGCTTTTTTTTAATTTCTATTTATGTTATCGGACTGTTTATTTCTTCATTTACAGCATTAGAGTCATGTCTGTTGATTTTTTGGTTTATTTTGAATATTACCGTCATTCAGTTCTTTAAAATAGTTGTAAAAATCTTCTACGGACGCCTCTGGTTCTTTTGATAGTTTTTGCGTTTTAAGTATATTCCAGTATTGCTTTGTGTTTGTTGTTTTGAGAGCCCTTAAGTTATCGATTTATTATATTGAATGTGCGTTCTTAGGAGTGTACGTTTGTATTCTTTGCTCGTTGTTTTTAATAACAGTTCAATATGTTAGTTTTATATTTATTGTATGCTCGTTTGGGTTTATGGTACTTATTTCTTATTAATATACATTCGTTGTTAAACCATGGTGATTTAAAGTCGGTTTTTGTTACTTGGCACGAATTTTCTACAGTACCAACTGCTTGTTTAGAGGAATTTGAGAACAAGCTTTCTATTTCGTTTACGTCATTTATATGATTTTGATTTATGTTTCTATTGAAGACTAAACTGTCTACTTTTTCCTGTATATCAGAAATCACTGTTAGATGAAGCTTTTCTGTAAAAGAAAGTGCTTTATTTTGGTCCCATAGGGTAATTGCTTCCTGAGTATTTTTCTGTATTTCTTTTAATCCTTTCTTTGGCGAAAGTTTTGTTCTCAATTCTATTGGGCAATGTACATCAGAATATAAGTCAGAAAATTCCAGAACTTGCAAATTGGAAATATTTTCAAACAAAGATGATGTTGATATGACGTATTCGACTACGCTAGCATTTCTATATGTTAATTTTGTGTCAAGAGCATCTGGTACAATTCTACCGTTTAATATAAACAGATTATTGTTTCTACAAAATTGTATCATTTCACGTCCATAGTTGTTAATATCATCATCTATAACCTTTCTTTCAACTATCTGATGCTTCAAAATGGTTAGAAATGTCACGATCCTCTTCTTGAATATTTTCTAAGTCAAATAAGTTTGAAATAAAGTCATCTGGAGGAAATCTGCTAATTTTCCACACCGTGAATGAAAATCTCCAAAAAGCAATACATGTTGATTATCTGGACAAAAGCTGATAATATCATTTTGTAATTCAAGGAAGGGATCGTCTGTTTCATATCTGGTACCTATAGGCGGTATGTAAACAATGCCACATTTCATATCATTTTCACATGATTCACCGTATAATTTAGATGAAATAGTAAAAAGCTGAACTGGTTATGATCTCGAAATGGAGATGATTCATTCTCTATGGAATGAGGTTACTTATCATGGAAAAAACATTCTTGTGTGTAATGTGTATAGGCCACCCTCATCTCCTTTCTACTTTTGGGACAATTTCAACGTTTTTTCTAGAAAAAGCTATTGAAAGAACTCCTCAAATAGTTATCATTGGGGATATAAATGAAAACCAACTAAACGCAAATACAAACTTTAACCAAATCATGCTCCTAAACACCTTGATAAATGTAATAACTGTCCAGACCCGTGTTTCTAATTCCACCAGCACCTCTAAAGACCCAGTTGCTGTATCGAATGATTTGGAAGTCCTTGATTCCGGAACTATGGATGTACCGGACTAGATTAGTGATCACAAAGCTACATTTGTACATATAAAATATCCTTTAACTAGATCCAATACTGTAACCAGGAATGTCCGGTTGTACAATAAAGCAGACACTGACAAACTAAATGAGTTAATTTTAAAAGAAAACTGGAATTGTATCGATGATTATGATATAAATGAAGCAATCGCTCAATTTAATACAAAACTTCTTCAATTAATGAGAGCATGTATTCCTAATAAAGAAGTCACTATTCGGAAAAATGACAAACCTTGGTATGATAGTGAAATAAGGAAATACTCAAAGAAACGAGATCGCCAAAAAGGAAAGCAATAATCTCAAAAATAATTTACAATGATCTAAATATAAGCAGTTTCGAAGCAAAGTCAATACTTGAAAAAACATATGCCAAGGAACACTTTTTAAGCAATCTTGAAGAAATCGTTCACGATGCGTACATTAACGATAAAAAAAAGTCAACTGGAAATGTCTTACAACCTTTATGAGATCACACAAATCGTTGAACTCTATACCCCCACCACAAGCACCTTTCACTGACACTATAGATAACTTTGCATTTACGGACAGCGATCTGTTAAACGACTACAGTAAAACATCTCTATAACGGCCACTAAATTGCGTTTATTAGTTGGTATTTAGGGAGCGTTCTGTTTTACTTTCAGTTTGCTTTAAGCAGCCACCTGCCTTTAACACACAATATTTGATGTAATTTAGTGGCCGTTATAGAGATGTTTTACTATACTGTGTCTCCATCTCATTTATCGAAAATAACAATGCAAATCTTCCTGATTTTACCTTACTCAAAGACTCAGTAATTCAAAATGTAGTGGTAACAGAAAACGAATTTATAAAAATGATAAATACACTAATGAACAATAAAGTAGTTGGTGAAGACCTCATCAGTCATCGAGTCTTAAAACATGTAAAAACTACTATAGTTAAGCCCATGTGTAAACATTTTAACAAATCACTGTTTGAAGGTATATTCCCAGATCAATGGAAAATGGCAATTGTCATGCCGTTATTCAAAAAGGAGATGCTAACTCAATGATAAATTATAGGCCAATATCACTTTTAAGCTGTGTCGGAAAATTAATGGAAATAGTAGTTAACAAATATCTATACAACCATCTTATTTCAAACAATCTAATATATGCCAAACAATCAGGGTTCCTAACAGGTCATTATACTATCAGCTTATTCATATTTACAATCAGATGTCACAGTCTCTAGACAGAAGGTTAAACCCTTGTATAATCTTCTTTGGTATTTCTAAAGCATTTGATCGTGTCTGACACAAAGGTTTAATTTTCAAACTACGTCAATGTGGACTTACGGGACATATACTGCAATGGATTGAAAACAATCTTTCAAATAGAAAGCAAAATGTTTTTGTGGGATCTTCCTTTTCTGATGTGAAACCAGTAAGTGCAGGGGTACTGCAAGGTTTTGTTCTTGGACCGCTCCTGTTCTTATAGTTTATGCCAATGATATCGTAGTAAAATTATTACGCATATCTCGCCTCTTTGCCGACGACACACCCATTGCCTTTACATCTAGCAGTATGCTAGATATCGAAGCGATAATGAATAAAGATCTGCAAATCATTTCTAATTGGGCATAATCTTGGCAAGTCTCTTTTAATCCTAGCAAGACTGAAGCATTATTCATCTCATCCAGTGTAATTGCATAAAACAATTTTGATGTTCGAAAATATCCCGATACAGTTTGTAGATCATTACAAACATTTAGGTCTTACGCTGAGTTGTGATGGCAAATGGCATGCCCATATCGATAATTTAATAACATCATCTACACAAAATTAGGTATGATGCGAAAGATAAAGTGTTGTTATACCTTCTGATCATTCGAGATCATGAATTTCAGTACTTCTTGTTCTGAAAATTGAATACCGCTTAAGCCGGTGCTAGGGGGCGTGTGCAGTGTTGCACTTTCAATTACTGCTCATGAACAGACTCAATAAAACCGAGTCTGCATTTTTCTCTTTTTGTGTTGCAATTTTTGCTTTCGGGGGATCACCACCCTTCAGAATTTATTGTCTGTAAAACGAAAAACATTGGAACAGTTATATATTTCATTCTTAAGACCGATTCTCGAATACGCATTAGTTATCTGGGACGGCTGTACAATTGTAGAGAAACACAAATTAGAGAAAGTTCAGCACGAAGCAGCAAGAATAGTCTCCGGTCTCACACGATCGGTATCATTGGACAGGTTGTCTGAAGAGATAAACTGGCCAACTCTTTCAGATAGGAGAACTTATAAAAAGCTTATATTGGCATACAAAATTAAAACACAACAGACACCTAGGTATCTAAGTGACTTGTTTCCGAATACGGTTGATTCAGTTCCCTATCATCTTCGAAATCCCCATGACTTTGCTGTTTTGAACTGGAGAACCGAGATCTTTTCTAAGTCTTTTGTTCCGAGTCCTATATCTACTTGGAACAACCTTTCTAACTATGTAAAAGAGCTAGATTCTTTTTCTAAATTTAAAAATGCCTTAAATGCATCTGTCCTGAAGAGAAACAAAATACCGCCATACTTTTATTCTGGAGAGAGGTTGTATTCGGTTATCCATGCAAGAATACGCAACAAGTGCAGTAACCTAAACTACGATCTACTATTAAACCACTTAACCTTGAAGGGGGCATGCGTGTGTGGCTTCGAAAGAGAATACGCCGGATATTATTTGCTACAATGCCATATATATCAGAATACCAGGATTTCACTTTTTCTAAAGCCCCACAAGTACCATCCACTTTCACCTAATGTTCTCCTTTCTGGTTCTACAGCCTTAAGTAATGAAGAAAATAGGGTAATTTTTCTGCTGTCCAGACTTTTATAAAGGATACCAAAAGATTTACATAATGCGCAAACAAACGCAATAAGTACTGATGCACTGAGGTTTTTCTTCTTCTTCTTCCACTTCTTCTCCTTCTACTATACTTCTTATTCTTTATTTTCTGATGTAAACTCTTTGAAACAATTTGAAAAGCATACGTATTACTGGTATAATACTACTTATATCGAAATCGCGCCGCATATTCTCATGTACCGTAATTGATGAACATGTCATTGTACATTAATACTATCTCAAAGGTAACCCTTAGCGGAACCAGCCAATCGGGGAGGGCCGTAATTAATGTTGTCAGATTTTGTGTGGCCCGACCCTTTTGTTGGTTTACATGACATTGATATTATTTGTTTTCTTGTATGGTTATGTTATGTACTATCAGATTGTATATGCATTGTATATTGGAAATAAAGTATGTTTAAACTAAACTCAAGATTTCAGAAAACAGGCCATGATTTTTGATCAGCCCACGATTTTCGAATCGGTCCCTCGATCTGGGACCGACCCACGATTTGAGTCTTACATATATAGGCATGCATGATGTCTACGGATGGTGTTCCAGCACATATATGGGCTTATACTATTTAATGCACGGTATTCATGTACACATATTTAGGCCTAAGTGATATCCATGCATGATACACATGTACATGTATTGACATACGATATCCATGCATGGTATTCGTGCACATGTAGGCCTATATGCATAGTATCTTCTAAACGATACTTCCTAACTGTATATATAATACGCAAGATATAATGATCGTATAGATATTAACTACATAAGACGTATGTAACGATTATATAATGAATAAGAATTGAGGTCCATAAGAGCAGATGGTAGCTTAATGCAGGATCAAATGAACGCAGAAAGTCCCTTTAGGAGTTTTCTATATTTTATTATCCTATCACATATTTTAAAAATAAAGTGTGACCTAATTTTGATAATCACTGTAGATATGTTCGACTGTAGCTGGATTTCCATACTAGCATTATAAATGAGGGTATTTTACAAAGACAGTTACTGTACAATCATATATAGATTCTATATTATTCTATAAGCAAACAAAGGTCCAGATAAGATGTGTAAATTTTAACAATTTTTAAGAAAAGCTCCTTTTTTCTCCACCAAACTATTTACTGTGATTACTCTTTAGAAAAGAGGGGTCACTCTTTAGAAAAGAGGGATCACAGTATAGGGTTTGGTGGAGAAATGACGATTTGAGTACGTACGTTTATCTGTAGCTTTGAGTACAGCCTTGTATATACACAGCTGTACGACATTATACACAGCTGTACGACATTATACACAGCTGTACGACATCATACACAGCTGTACGACATTGTCCTGGGTGGGATTGGTACTTTATTGGAAGAAGAAGAGTAAAATAAAAACATCTGAAATAGGTCCAGATAAGATGCGTAAATTTGAACAGTTTCAAGAATAGCCTCTTTATTTCTCCACCACACCCTTTACTGTGACCACGTTTTAGAATCGTCTCAATAAGTCGATTCTAAAGAGTGGTCACAGTATAGGGTTTGGTGGAGAAATGTCGATTTTTGTATTCGAGTAAGCACGTTTATCTTTAGCTATGAGCAAACTTGTCGAACAAGAAATATAAAAATATTACACTTTTGTTGCTCTACAACATACATACCTTTTTACTTGTTGTATAGGGGTCTTGACGGTGCAAAGTGGCAAATAGTATTATACCTTCACAAAATATCAATTTATCAAGAGCAATGAACCTACTGTCCATATCAATTTACTTTGTCACTGAATTTGAATCGAGTTTTTGTTTTAATTTGTTACCGGATTGAGACAAAATTTAAACCACTTGTGTCATCGTTTTTCAGGAACTCTGTGACCAATTTTCCTTTGAATCCATCTTTAAATAAAGTTTTGTGCATAAAAACAATGTTTTCCCATTGTAAACAAGTTCATTTCAAATTGCAAATGGCGGACGATTGACGTCGAGAGGAACGTTCGAATTTAACTGAGGGTAATTATAGTACTTAAAAGTTGACGTCATACACGAAAGTACGTCATTTATTTCATACCAGTATGCTATCCACCCTGTTTAAAAATGATACGTTCCACTATCCATATATCCATAAAACATACGGCGGCCATTTGCAAAGAAACAGCTGATCGAATTAGCATGTAGAAAATGCATTTTCGGAATTTTTTCTTGTTACTGTATGATATCAAGGGCTATTTAGCATGGGTTTTTTTTTGAAAAAGATGCGATCAAATAAAGTAGATGTAAGTTCAGTCTGACAAAATTCAGTGACAAAGTAATTTGAAATGGACGGTAGCTGTTAATCAGCGGTCAAACAAATGGTGTCTGGTTGCATAGAACGCCTTGTTAATAGTTATAGCGGAAGTGATGTCATATATCAGAACGAGGCGCACGAAATCGAAATCGATTAGCTCTTCCCGGAATCTTGAAGCTCGAAACCGAAGATAGACTACCGACCTTTGAAATAAAGAAATACCTTTATTATACGCCCGTTTGAAAAAACGGGACGTATTATGGAATGGCGCTGTCTGTCCGTCTGTCCGTCTGGTTGTCTGTCCGTCTGTAACATCTCTAACTCACGTTCCGCTTGGTGGATCCTTCTCAAATTTAGCCACAATGTTTATCTAGACATGCTACAGTAGCCTGCCAAGTCCCGGTTTGTTTATCCAAGGTCAAGGTCACGCAATTGGATTTACAATTTTCGTGTAGCAAAAATGTTAATCGGTCTGTCTGTCTGTAACATCTCTAACTCAAGTTCCGCTTGGTGGATTCTTCCCAAATTTAAGCAAGTTGTTTATCTAAACATGCTACAGTGGCCTGCCAAGTCCCGGCTCATTTATCCAAGGTCAATGTCGCTTAATTGGACTTAGAATTTGCGTTTAGCATTTGTTTTAAGCAAAAATGTTAACCTCAATTTATGTGGAACAAGTCAACTTATTTACATAACACTTTGTAATAAAGCTTTGAAACTTGGAACACTTGTTCACCGTCACAACCTTCACCTGTAGGCAAGAGTAAATAACTCTGTCAAGCATTTTGACTGAAGTATGCCCCTTTTTAACTTAGAATTTTTGGTTAAGGCTTTGTTCAAGTCCATTTATTTACATAACCCTTTGAGATAAAGCTTTTAACCTTGGAACACTTGTTCACCATTACAAGCTTTACCTGTTGGAAAGAGTACATAACTCTGTCTAACATTTTGACATAATTATGACGCTTTTTAGCTTGGAATTTTCGGTTAAGATTTTGGTTAAAGTCCACTTATTTACATAAAGCTTTTAAACTTGAAACATTTGTTCACCATCACAGGCTTCATCTTCATTTTAAGCATTTAGACACAATTATGGCACTTTTTGAATTATAATTGTTGGTTAAGGTTTTTTGTTAAAGTATGCCTATTTACAACCTTGAAACTTGGTCGCAAAATTGGACTTAGAATTTGAATTTAGCAAATACGTTAACCCCAGTTTATGTTGAACAAAACCTCGACGGGCGTATATTGTGCCCACTGGCACTCTTGTTTGTTTTCTCTGAATGACTATTCTCAGCTTACGGTGATATATTTCATTCTCACATATATTTTCTGAATCATCGGTGTCTTCTTGACGCTAATTTTCAGACTATTGTTTGTCTACCTTTAAATTATTGTTGCACATTTATCAAAAAGCTTTTGTTATCGAGAATGTTCCAAACTTGCTACACTATTAACACACTATAAAACTTCCAGCATTACTTTTGACTTGCATTAAACTGTGAGGTTGAGAAGTTATTCAAATTGGAAATCGGATGACTCGAACCTCTGTTATGTCGAAGTAATTTGTATGGTCCCTTGAAGTTCGAGATATCGAAGTTTAACTGTATTATAAAACCTGTTTACAGAGACCACCAAAAACGATAATTTTCTGGGTATTTAAAACAGGCGGTAGTGTAATGCTAAGTATTAGGGACCGTCGCCTGTACATACACGTCTGATCTGGGTCTACTCTGTTTGTAAATGATTGAAAAACGTTTATATGACGTACAGTAGAACCCATCTAAACCGGAATTCTAGATGAGAGGAATTAGATTCCTTTGGGCAGGTGGCTGCTTAATGAAGGGTGAAAGTCATGCAGAGGAGCTTTCTGAATGACTTTTACCCTACATTAAGCAGTCACCCGTGTACAAGACCGATATTCATACTAAAATGAATGTCCGATTTAGAGGAGTTTTACTGTAAATCGTTAAGGGTTAAATGTAGCTGCGTATTAACCCTTCTCTTGCTGAATTTTAAAATACATCTCCCCTTCTTTACCCATGCCCCGTTGTATATTTTCCCCATGAAAAACTAATAAGCCCCAGGGAATGGACAAGTTTCGCCCGGAGGTCGGGGTCGTAAGTTGAACATTCTTGGCAGAGGACCACAAAGCAAAGCTACATACCAAATATGCAAGGCATGGGTCTTATGGTTTCAAGGAAAATTAATATGCCCCAGGATGGGTCCATGTTTTTACCTAAGGGTCATAATTTGTACAATATTGGTAGAGGACTATTAAATAATGATATACATGTATACTAAATATCAAAGGTCTGGGATTTTTAAAGATTTTCCTATGAAAAACTGAAAAGCCCTTGGGCGGGGTCATTTTCGACCCAGGGTTTATGATTTGAAAAATCTTTGTAGAGGACCATTGCTTGATGCAACATACCAAATATCAAATTCCTAGGCCTTACCGTTTCAGAGAAGAATATCTTTAAAGATTTTTCTGTAAAAAAAAATGATAAGCGCTGGGGCGTGGCTAATTTTTTGCCCGGGGTCATAATTTGAAAAATCTTGGTACAACACAAATAGATGATGCTACATACCAAATATGATTTTCAGAGAAGAGGGTAATTAAAAATTTCCTGTGAAAAACATGAGCCCCGGGGCAGGGCCATTTTGGTCCGGGTTCATAATTTGAACAATATTTGTAGAGAAATATTAGATCATGTTACATAGCAAACATCAAAGGTCTATGCTTTACGCTTTCAGAGAAGAAGATTTTTAAATATTTTCCTATGAAAAATTGATAAGTTTGGTCCGGGGTCATAATTTGAATGTGCAAACAGCTTAGATTCAGATTACTCGCCGACAAATAGTCTTTTAATCTGGATCCAGACTGTTTGACGGTCAGAACATTTTCTTGAACAGAACTGCGAGCCGCCCGAGTTTGAAGACCACAGTTACGTAGTGTTGAAAGAACCCTAAATTGCTGAATTTTCCATGCGGAGTACAGTGCTCCCTCTCTACAACGACACCCTTTGAATACGAATATTGTATATGTTGTTCAGAGGAAGCTGTTATGGAGAGGGAAAATCAAACATAATTAGCTTGTTTGCCGATCCCCAGATAAGGTGTATTTCGAGAACTAAAACCGCTATGCCTCAATCAAACCCTATGTTGTTACCACTCTTTAGAATCGTCACAAAGTGACGATTCTAAAGAGTGGTCACAACATAGGGTTTTAAAAAGGCATAAAGAAAATACGATTGAAAAAAAAATGTTTCTGGAGCCATGTTGTTTCGAAAACAGTGACATGCGTTGTTGTTTGGAGATAATCGTTATTGAAAGGGCGTAGGGAGGGATCACTGTAGTCCATTATTGTTAAATAGTAGGGACGAGTCAATTTAAAATAGTTTTGCTTATTGTTTAATAGTAGAGACCAGTCAATTTAAAATAGTATTAATTATTGTTTAATAGTAGGGACCAGTCAATTTAAAATAGTATTACTTATTGTTTAATAGTAAGGACCAGTCAAATTAAAATAGTATTACTAATTGTTTAATAGTAGGGACCAGTCAATTTAAAATAGTATTACTTATTGTGTAATAGTAGGGACCAGTCAATTTAAAATAGTATTAATAATTGTTTAATAGTAGGGACCAGTCAATCTAAAATAGTATTACTTATTGTTTAATAGTAGGGACCAGTCAATTTAAAATAGTATTAATTGATGTTGACGTTTCAATGGCAAACTCGGGTCAGTATACTCCCCAGAGAATCATTTGATCTGGGTCTACATTGTTGGCAAATGCCAGTACATTCATATGCCATCGGTAATTTCTCAAAAACATAGTCAATTTTGAAGAAAGTAGAGTTTGGAGCGAAAACGGTTTTAGCATTTTGTTTTATTTTAGCTTTGCAAGAGATATGTGAAGGACATTGTTACAAAAGTAGTAACGTCGGTCTATTCGGGCTTATATGGCGAATGAGAGGAAAAGCGAAGTGTACACTGTCAAGCTGATTGGGTTCTATCGTTAAACATGATGGACTTTTTCCATTTTGAAAAGTCAGCGTTCAAAAGTGTTAACCTTTGTAACGCTAAGCACAAACTTACTGGTATTTGGGAAGTATTCAAAGCGCGAATGATCTGGATCCAAGCTGATTGATCATTTGTTAATGTTTTCGAAAAAGCTTGAACGAATCAGATGAAACCACAACCGTATCAAATGAGACTTTTGGTAGACTTTATTGTTACATTTTAATATCCTTTTTCAAATAAATGCATTCAATGTATATAGTTAGTACTAATTATTAATACTGTTTGATCAGGCGTCGAAATACACCTCTCTCAGATTACGTATTAATCAAATATACCAAATGTGTCAAAATGCATTTATATCAGGGGAATAATTAATCCAACATCCCGTTGCAATATGGTATCTTATTATACTGCAAAGTAAAATCCTCGATTTTGATTGGTCAATTAGCCATGTATAAAAGCCGTGTATCCCTCTAAATTCTGATGTATATACGGAGTCATGAGCAACAATGGAATTTCCCCCGTCGAGGGCCTCACTTCATTGCTACAATAAAATAAAAATGGCCGACCAGCTTTACTTCGTCGATTCGATCCAAACAACCGCTCTCAAACGAAATAACAAGAGTTTTGGGCGGAACAAAGTTATCCATTGAGAAACATTTTTGTTATAGTTGTTGTATAACAATGCAAATGAACCCGATACGTGGCGAAGGTCTTATTCTGCTCTGATGCTGAAGATGTTGTCAAAGTGCTTGTGCAAGTACTGATTAGGCCCTAAACCCCCGCTTTTACAAAGACAATCCACACCCAATTCGATTCAGATTTTATTTTTGCACATGCACAGTAAACGTAGGCCTACCTGTAAATTGCAGTATAGCCGCTCCTTCCAACGCCCATTTTTGAATATTATAAAACCGTCACTTTGACGTCATCCAAATGACGTCGGAATAGCGCCAATCACTCTATAAAGTTTAACTGTTCTCATGCTGAAAAATAGTGTCTGCTTAACCGCTGATATGCTGGGAGTTTTACTAACGTCCGATTCTTTCAATCTTTTGAGAAACTAATGCACTTGGAAGACCCCTTTCTACCCACAAAATGAGCTGGCTATTATACATATATTATAAGCCCTTACCTTACAGTATGAGGCCCCTGAGGGGAAGCAAAACGACGCCTAAATTAACAACGCTAATTAACTGCTACAAATATTAAACTTTGCAGTATAATAAAATCGTTATACAGATCATTGGCGGGATATCTGACTTTTCATTCCCTGCTGAGGAAAATACATGTAGCCCTCGCCTAACGGCTCGGGCAACATGAATTTCCTCAGCAGGAAACAAAAAGTCAGATACCCCGCCAATGATCTGTATAACTAATAATGTAGACGGACGTGTTCTAGTTACGTCTTGTCATTGCAGTATGGTATCGTGTAGACGGACGTGTTCTAGTTACGTCTTGTCATTGCAGTATGGTATCGTGTAGACGGACGTGTTCTAGTTACGTCTTTTCATTGCAGTATGGTACATTTATGTAAACAGACGTGTTCTAGTTACGTCTTGTCATTGCAGTATGGTATCGTGTAGACAGACGTGGTCTAGTTACGTCTCGTCATATTGACTGGTTTATCGTTTGTTGTCTGGTTGGAATTACTAGGTGGACTGATCACAGTTTGAGGCGGTTCAGAAGGTACTGTACGAGGCGATGATTCAGGAACAAATAGAAATACAGTTGAACTTCGATATCTCGAACATCAAGGGGCCATACAAATTAGTTCGAGTTAACAAAGGGTCGAGCCATCCGATTTATAATATGACCAATATCTCATGTTCACAGCTTAATGCAGGTCGAAAGTAATACTGAAAGCTCCTACAGGGATTTTCAGCATTACGTTCGACCAGCATTAAGCTATCACAAGTAAGCAGGAGCTTTCAGCATTACTTTCGACCTGCATAAAGCCAACACAAGTATGCGTTTCTAGATATGTGTAGTCATACATGTACATTTTAGAACAATTATTTATTGTACATTTTGGAAGGACCGAACTTTTAGTTCGAGTTATCCCGACGTTCGAATTATCCGAGTTCGAGATATCGAAGTTCAGCTCTAATACAAATATGAGTCAGTGTCTATATAATAATGTACAGTAGAGGCTCTATATAATAATGTACAGTATAAGCTCTCTATATAATTATGTACAGTAGAGGCTCTCTATATAATAATGTACAGTAGAGGCTCTATATAATAATGTACAGTAGAGGCTCTATATAATTATGTACAGTAGAGGCTCTCTATATAATTATGTACAGTAGAGGCTCTCGGAAAATGCAACTTTATGAATAAGCACGTGCGTTTTACAAGCAGCAAGCATTTACACCGAAGTCACTGGAAAGCGGCTCACAGGGCTTGTTGCTATGGGCGACTCACAGGGCTTGTTGCTATGGGCGACTCACAGGGATTGTTGCTATGGGCGGGCTTGTTGCTATGGGCGACTCACAGGGATTGTTGCTATGGGCGACTCATAGGGCTTGTTGCTATGGGCGAATCCGTAATAACCTTTGCAAACAGTTTGGATCCGGATGAAACGCCGAGTAACTTGACGTGTCATCTAGATCTAATCTGTTAGACACACAACTTACGTTTTAGAGAATATTTTTATGGGAAATCTATGAAAGTTAAAGTGGAGGACAAATGAGTTTAAACGGGACAAAAGTACCACAGAACGCTCCTGAAGGAGCTTTCTACATTAATTTATTACTGCTTTTAACTACCACATACATGTACCTTTATAACACAGACTTATACATCGTTTTATTGTCATTTAAAGGGGTTTGAAGTAAACTTTACAGTAACGCCTCCACCTAAAACGGACATTTGTTTTAGTATACATATCGCTCTTGGAGACAGGTGTCGACTTAATGCAGGGTAAAAGCCATGCAGAAAACTCCTTAAACCCTTCGCTGCCAAATTATGTCGTCTGCTAACTTTGTCGTCTGCTTTACATTTTTTTTTTATTTTCTTCATTTTTGTTTCAAAACATAGTAACAGTAACAAACAGTTTGGATCCTGATGAGACGCCGAGTTACTCGGCGTCTCATCTGGATCCAAACTGTTTGCATAGGTAATCACAGATCCGGCATTAACAGCGAAAGGGTTAAGGAGCTTTCTGCATTACTTTTACCCTGCATTAAGCAGCCACCTGCCTTAAAGTTTTATCTCTACTAGAATTCCGGTTTAGAGGGTTTTTACTGAACTTGTAAACGACTTTCAGGGTCTGCATTGTTTACTTGTTCCTTATCAATATAAATGACAAGAAGTGAATACCACGACACGTTTCCAAAACGACGAACTTGATCTACACGGTTTGCTAATTGCCACATGCCTCTCGCCCAAAATGCATCTTAAACACCAACACATCAAGATTATGATAAACCCTCATCTCACTGTGTTGAAAGTAATGTCTGCTCCAATTTGGATCTTGTGCAAGTTTACTACTTCGATTCGATCAAGCTTTTTGACAATATATTGACAAAGTATCAAAGAGCTTAGATCCTGATGAGACGCCGAGTTATACTGCGTCTGATCTGGATCTAAGCTGTTGGCAAACTGAGAGTCAGACTGCAGTTAATGATCTGGATCTAAGCTGTTGGCAAACTGAGAGTCAGACTGCAGTTAATGATCTGGATCTAAGCTGTTGGCAAACTGAGAGTCAGACTGCAGTTAATGATCTGGATCTAAGCTGTTGGCAAACTGAGAGACAGACTGTGGTTAATGATCTGGATCTAAGCTGTTGGCAAACTGAGAGTCAGACTGCAGTTAATGATCTGGATCTAAGCTGTTTGCAAACTGAGAGTCAGACTGCAGTTAATGATCTGTATCTAAGCTGTTGGCATACTGAGAGTCAGACTGCAGTTAATGATCTGGATCTAAGCTGTTGGCATACTGAGAGTCAGACTGCGGTTAATGATCTTGATCTAAGCTGTTGGCAAACTGAGAGTCAGACTGCAGTTAATGATCTGGATCTAAGCTGTTGGCAAACTGAGAGTCAGACTGCGGTTAATGATCTGGATCTAAGCTGTTGGCATACTGAGAGTCAGACTGCAGTTAATGATCTGGATCTAAGCTGTTTGCAAACTGAGAGTCAGACTGCAGTTAACGGGAGAAGTGGAGAGAGTGTACATGTTTGAAGACAGCACACACAATAGTCATCAAGGTATTGAGCGAACAAGATTTTGAGCTGAAAAATAGCCTATGAGGCAATGGGTTAATTTACATGTATTTAACAAGTTACATACACAGACGTTTGTTTGGCGTAAATTTATATGTTTCCGTTCTACTGCAATTTACCACTGTATTTTTTAAAATAAAACTATGCAAAGCCTAGACTTATTGAATATGCATAATTGGATGCGCATTACACAAAAGATTGAGCAGGTGACAATTTTAAATTGGACTTTCGAATTCATAGTTGTCCTAGCACAAATGCTGGATCCTACCTCTAAGTTCATCATCGAAATGCATACTATTGACCCCAGGACTGTATGTTAAAATGGTGTAATGCATGGCAAGTTTCAAGAGGCAGGCTTATGTTTCCAGTTTGTTTGCTTTAAAGTGTATTTAGAGAAAAGAATATCAAAAAATATAAAGAAAATAACTAAAAAATATACTATTTTTATTTCTATTTAATTTTGATTCTGACGGGATTCGAACCACAGAACTCGGCCTTCACAGTCGCAGCTCTTTCCCCTCGACCACGCTTGGGTCCCAATATATACGGGTTACATGGTTCTATTTAAACGCTACAAAGGGTGTGAAAAGCGACAACGACTTGTGAACGTACATACTTAATATGCAAATTATACAGACCCACTTTTCATGAAATCTCCAAGCATAAAATGAATAGATTTATAGTATTCAAAACTTTGAATAAAATCAGTTGACAGCGCTACATAATTAACATCGTCCTGATAGCTTAGTGGATAGGTCGTAGGCTTCCTGTTCTAAGGGTCAATGGTTCAAATCCCAGTGAAATGTATTTTTTTTTCTCTTGTAGGAACCTTCTAATCAGGATCTGCTCTGTTTGCTAATGAATATGGTTCTGCAATTTCTGCCATGGCTAAAATTCCCTATGTCATGACGTTTTTATTTCTTTCAGGAATATTTATGGAGTCAAGTGTTAAAGCATATTGTTATTATGACATTATTGCTTGTTACTGTAAAAATATGAATATTTGATTTTCAGAAGATCGGTGCATATCCAGATTCCGGAGGAACCCTCTGATCAGGGTCTATACTCTTTGCCGTTCAAAATACGTATACACTTTCATACTGAATGGACTCATTTGCTAGATACTGACGAACCAATGATGTCAACATTCAATGCGTTAATGCCTTTACATGGCGGATAATGTGAATAATGAGACATGGGATTCAATACATAACAAGTAAACCGTGTAGACGGTGAAACTCTGCTTATTTACACATATAGCATGAGGGTGACCGTGAAGAATGCACGTATTAGATCTACATGTACATGTATCTATACTTGTGGTATACTATAGATCTACTGCTTCTACAGTTTTTGCCACTGCCAAGTGATCCCTTGTTTATGTACATTTTTATATGAATATTGATGAAGCTATTTTTACAGCAATGATAAAAGTTCAGCAGAGGACCATCATTGACCCTCCTTGTGAAGACTTAGTCCATTACATGCTAAGTAAGTATTCGTCTGCTTCATTTCGTAAACTAGTGTTTCTCTCATTTCTTTGCTGAACCCTTTCCCTTATGCAAGCGCATTTTGACAAATCTGCAAACAGAGTAGACACAGATCAGACGGCTCCTATAGGAGCCGTCTAATCAGGGTCTACTCTATTTGCTTATGGTGTATTTATAGATCTGATTCTACAGTTTCTGTCTGAGGCAAATTATGTGTGTTCATATACCATGATAAAAATAATCGTATCAATATTTATGACGTCATTATTTTTACATGAATATTCAACAGGGCGTTGGTTAACGTTTCCAGTAATGACGCTTATCATCTGGATCCACACTGTTTGCATGGGTGGTCATGGTTACGCTGCTAGCGTGCAGGGAGTTATCGTACCGGAGGTTGAACCACGTCCAGAGTTGTTAGAAGACATTCTGGTGTGTTCTTTGGCGCTGTGCTTCTGGTCTTCTTCCTACACTTGCTGTACACCTGCGAAATACGATTGAGTGCACGTGTGAATTGGTTTTGAAATAATTATTGTTAATCATTAACCCACATAAATACGCCGATTGATGCTTTGGCAAACAGAGTAGACTCAGATAGGACGGCTCATTTAGGAACAGTCTGACATTGAGCCGCTTCATTTGCTGACATAAGCTTAGATTTAATTCTGTATCATTTGTCGTTATAATTTATTCATTTGTTTTATATTAGAATGTCAGGAAAAGGTTAATTAATGGTCAGAAGGATCGGCGTCTTATGGTAAAGCAGCTAGTTTCTTCATATACAGTAAAACCTCTCTATAACGGCCACTTAATTGTGTTAATTAGTTGATATTTAGGGCAGGTGGCTGCTTAAAGCAAGGTGAGACTATAGACACGACGCGGTTGCAGTTCTTACTGGCATTCTCTAACTATAGACACGACGCGGTAGCAGTTCTGACTGGCATTCTCTAACTATAGACACGACGCGGTAGCAGTTCTGACTGGCATTCTCTAACTACTGACACGGTGTGGTTACAGTTCTGACTGGTACTCTATAATTATAGACACGGTGTGGTTACAGTTCTGGCTTACATTTGCAGACATCTTGGATTAGGAATCCAATTTGTTTTTACAATCGGTCAGTAGTTACGTAAAAGCCTGGACGTAAGGGATATATAAGGAATCATACATCAGCTTACAGTTTAAGCTGTTTAAACTGCATTATAAGAGTTAGGAGAATTTTTCATCCGTGAAACTGATACACATACAATAAAAGCCCTCTAAACCGGAATTCTGGTGGAGAATAATGTAGATACTTTTAGACAGGACGCTGCTGCTTTCTGCTTGAGGTTTACTCAGGATTATGCTTTCGCTGTCTCCAAGACCCATAATTATACTAAATTAATGGCCCGTTTTTAGAGGTTTTACTGTTGCTTCGCGAAAGTTCAGACGGCAATATTAGAACAATACGAGTGATATAAGGTAATCATACGAGTGATATTAGGTAATCAAACGAGTGGTATAAGATATAAGGTAATCATGCGAGTGATATAAGGTAATCATACGAGTGATATAAGGTAATCATACGAGTGATATAAGGTAATCAAGCGAGTGATATAAGATAATCATACGAGTGATATAAGGTAATCAAGCGAGTGATATAAGATATAAGGTAATCATACGAGTGATATAAGGTAATCAAGCGAGTGATATAAGATATAAGATAATCATACGAGTGATATAAGGTAATCAAGCGAGTGATATAAGATATAAGGTAATCATACGAGTGATATAAGGTAATCAAGCGAGTGATATAAGATATAAGATAATCATACGAGTGATATAAGGTAATCAAGCGAGTGATATAAGATATAAGATAATCATACGAGTGATATAAGGTAATTTAACAGTGTCCGACAAATTTATTTTTTGTTGGTAGCCCACTGGGCTACCAGATTTTTTTTGTACTAGCCCAGTGACTACCTGATAAAAAAAATCTAGTAGCCCAGAGATTTTTTATTCACTTTCCAGATGGTAAGACCGTGCATCCGTGTTTGGTGTATGTACTCATTCAGACCTAATATCCTTAAAGAATAATGACAACACAATCATAAAACTAGATCTATATTACATTTTTCTTAAATTTAATTATTTTATTATAAATTGCCATTCTTTCGCTTGTTTTAGCTGCTATGGGTGCTAGCTGACAGATTTTAAAGTGACTCTGACAAAATGTGTTACATCAGATGATGAATTAGCACTGTCAGACTGTGCATATATGTTATACTAACATTCCACTAAATGTTGAAATGAGTAAATAAACACAAATTTTAAGTGGCAATTTATTACTATTTTGTCTAATACTCATTACATGTCATTACCTTTGTCATTAATTAAATAAAATTTCGTACTGACAGGTCTGGTCATATCATGTTTTGAATGGCTTAAAATAGGAAATCTACTTTCATTATTCTAAGTAATGCGTAAAATTAAATAATTAAATTCAGAACATTGAGTTTAGGTCCTTTGCACTTGTTTTAACCTTCCAGTGTGTGTCAGATGTTAACAAGACATTTTCAAATACAAATGTAGTGTAGCCCTCTTATCTGCGTACCTGTATGCACTGTAAGCCATACAAGAAGATATTGTGGAAGTCATTCCTTTTTACCTGATAGAAAATCGGGTCTAAATAGATTGATGTTTCATTCTTGTTTTACCCCATATAACACAATCATGTAACGTTAGTTAACAGAGCCAAACATCGTCAATCTTGAGGAAATAATGACGAGGTGAGAAAAATCAAGTTTTTAAAATTGAGTAGCGAGAGAAAATTTGTAGATTTTCGCCGAGATTCGATCCGCGAAAACCCATTACATTTTGGTTTTGTTAATGATATGAGTGACCGGAAGTTAATTTCATAAGCGAGTTTGGTTCCAAATCTCGCACCATTGAAGCGGTAACTGATCAATTTATTAGTCAACTGAAACTGTCACACACGATGGGCGGAATTTAAATCTAGATTACGTATGGAATATTCTTGCTCTGCGGGATTCGGAGATAAAACATTTCGACGAACAAGTGTCAGTCATGCACCACTTGATAGCCAATACATGGCAAGCGTCAGTGGTTGACACGCACTATGGGTTAACAACAGGACACGCGTCAGAAAACACACTCCAGATTAATTGTATGTATACCGACCCTAACTCTGGGAATTCAACATGTCATCATTAATTGCCCTACGTTCTAGATTATCTGTTATAGCCGGGCTCTTGATCTTTGCTTTTACACTTAGCCCGGCGGGCTTGTTTTGAAATTCTTTGATAGCCCGACAAGATTTTCTGGTAGCCCCCGGGCTCCGGGCAATGGATTTGTCGGACAAATTAAATTATACGAGTGATATAAGGTAATCATACGAGTGATATAAGGTAATCATACGAGTAATATAAGGTAATCATGCGAGGGCTATAAGATATAAGGTAAGCATACGAGTGATATAAGGTAATCATACGAGTAATATAAGGTAATCATGCGAGGGCTATAAGATATAAGGTAATCATACGAGTGATATAATGTAATCATGCGAGAGCTATAAGATATAAGGTAATCATACGAGCGGTATAAGGTAATCATGCGAGTGATATAAGGTAATCATACGAGTGGTATAAGGTAATCATGCGAGTGATATAAGGTAATCATACGAGTGGTATAAGGTAATCATACGAGTGATATAAGGTAATCATACGAGTGGTATAATGTAATCATATCACTACGTGTTAACCCGTTGGATGTGAGAAACGAGTGCTCTGACATTTGCAAACAGTGTAGATCTAGATCAGATGAATCCTTGAGGAGCCCTCTGATCAAGGTCTGCACTGTTTGTCATTCAAAGTCTTCTGGTAATTTGAAGCATTTCGTATTAAATGGACACGAACTTTAAATCATCAAATATGTTTAGATTCAGATGGGTCATGCAAGCTGTCTGACTTTTTTTGCGGCTCTTGTGTAAATGTAAAAAAAATTCAGACAACTGTTTCGATTATTTGAAGAATAACGTCGAAATCATTGAAGTAGTATGTGAACACATGGCGTTTTGGTCACGGGAGACATTTAAGAAATGAATGACGTGCCCCCGGTGTTCATGAGGTTATGCAACGCATAGCTTTACGAGCAAAGTTAGTGAAGCCCGAAGGTATAAAAAATAGTCCCAAACACATATTATAAATATAGAATGAATACAAGATTTTAATCAGTAAATTGTCCAGCGGAATTCTGGGAAAAGGAGAACCGACTCAAACCGGTATTGAAATGAACGTTCATGGGAAAATGCAACTTTCTTTTTAGAATAAGGTTATATAAGGACGTTGCAGGGCGAATGTAAATATTATAGAATATTTACATTCGCCCAGCAACGTCCTTATATAACCTTATTCTAAAAAGAAAGTTGCATAACCTCATGAACACCGGAAGCACGTCATTCATTTCTTAAATATAAGAAATACAATGGAATATAAATATAAGAAATGAATGACGTGCTCCCGGTGTTCATGGGTTATGCAACGCATAGCTTTACGAGCAAAGATTCACGTGAAGCCCTTCGGGCTTCACTAACTTTGCTCGTAAAGCTATGCGTTGCATAACCTCATGAACACCGGAAGCACGTCATTCATTTCTTAAATAGTAATCGTCGTCTGATCTCGGTCTACTCTGTTTCCAAATATGTTGACCCATTCCCTAAAAATGACGCCTTATGACGCCTCTGTAAAAGTCACTTTCTGAAACCATTGCGATAAATAAAGCATTTGCTCCATAGGAGCAAATTTTCTATTATCACAGTGGTTTCAACACTACACAATTCTTTAAAAAATAATGTTTTCCTTTAGTTAATGCTCCAGTAGATTCTATTAGGTAGGATCTAAAAATAGCCTATGAGGTAATGAGTTAAAACATGTAAACGTTCATTGAGTAGATGGTACCGTCAATATTTTGTCATTAAAACTTTTACTCCATAAATAAGCCTTTTGAAGCATTTGCAAACGGAGTAGACCCAGATCAGAGGCTTCTATATGGGTTATAGACCTAGTTCAGGGGCTTCTATATGGTATTTGTTCTACAATATCTAATGGAATTGTATAAATTCCAATCAAGGTTTCTACCATGCTCAAAACTCCCGGTGTTCATCTGAATTTTATAATAATATCACCAAAACCGAAAGTAGCTAGAGTACACATGTGTGTACGAGCAAAATATCTATAATGGCACATAAACACATATACTTATTTTATATACATATATATATATATATATTTCCGGTTGTATTTATTGCCAGTTATATATATACTTATATTGAATACGGCAAACCACGTGAAAGCAAATCTATAGTTCACTGCCAGGACACATTTGAGATTCCTAATACTAGCGACAGCGTGTATCCAGCTGATATGCCTAACAATAACAACTTGTTTGTATCCAGCTGATATGCCTAACAATAACAACTTGTTTGTATCCAGCTGATATGCCTAACAATAACAACTTGTTTGTATCCAGATGACATACCTAATGATAACTGTTTTAGGATCTAGATGAGATGCTAATAAAGACAACAGTGTGCATCAATTGATAAACCTAATAATGAAAACAGTGTACATCAATCGATAAACATAATAATGACAACAGTGCAGATCCTCATGATAAGTCTAATAATGACAAAATAGTGAATCCAGATGATAATTCTAATGAGTTTTACGATGTACATCTGAACGGATGCCTTTAAAATAATGATACAGTGTGGATCCAGATCAGAGGCCTTGGAAATCACGATACAGTGTGGATCCAGATCAGAGGCCTTGGAAATAACGACAACTTCGGATTAGATATCTATTAATAACAACAACAGATCCACGAGATACGTAATAATGTTTTATATTAACCAAAAGTACCTGTTTTTATTTGTGGCACAATTAAAGAACTCTTGTGAGTAAATTCCCCATGCGAATTCCTCTGAAAATCGAACTCATCCAAGCTGTTATTCATTACATTTTTAAAGCAGTTTTGAAATGAATTAGTCAAGAAATGAAAGGGCTACCTGAGCAACACTTTATACTGATACAAGGACGTACTGACGGACGGTCGAACGGCTCAAAAGCTATATACCACGAGCAACATCTTTGCGTGGGGTATACTTATTATATTATTTCAATGTTAGTATGCAATTGAAGTCAATATTTGTGTTCACTTTGAATACATACATGTACCTACATATAATTCTTCCGTTTAGTTTACAATCAATAACTTTTGTTGAAGGAAATAACAACACACATATGTAACCAAACTTTAATCACGAGAATCATGGGTCGTTTGTAGTTTTCGACACGTCGAGTCGAAAGTCATTTCATAAACCTGGCATGATTTCATAAACATATTGTGTCATATCTATCATTGTATCTAGGGAAATTCTTCATTTTACCCGAGGTAACTATATCTTCATTTCACCCATACTTAGTCTTGTTTTAAAGTTAATGTGTATGAACGTTGTGTACTTTGTAGAATGTCGTGAATTATAAGGTTGGTTGTGATGCTAGGTATCACCGTGCCGCTATTTCGTACGTTTAAAACTTTCTAAACCGGAATTCTAGTAGAGAAGGATTTAGATACTCTTAAGCATCTGCATTAACCCTTCTCTTGCTGAATTTAAAAAACCCAACAACATTTATCCTTCTTTGCCCATGCCCTGTTGTACAATTACATATATCTTCACTGTGTACGAAACAATGGGCGAATCGGCTGCCGCACCATGTATATGCTATAAATATTATACTCACAACTATAGTCAGTTTCGATCTAATGCCAGTGGGCAAAACGCGTTGCAAACGAGAAGAGGGTTGACATCGGGCCGCCTTAAAATCCGACGTTGGACCGATATTGGAAACAATACCGGCCCAATGTCGGTCCGATTGCAGTGTGCTGCCTGGTTCTACTGTAATCTGTTTGCAATAGTTCCTTTTTCCAAATGAGCCGTTCATGAACACATTTCTACTGATTCTGGCGAACGTCAAAGTCAAACAGTATAAACAATGACGGCTGATCTTGGTCTACATAAGTTGCAATATCCCTTTTCCCAGACATTTTGCTCATTTGCACTTTTCTCATTAGAGATCTATACATAATTGAAATAAAAACACTGTATACCATTAAAGCATTTGTTACGCCATCTATGGCGTATAGATTAACGATGAAATCAGTAAAATACAGTAACATCCATCTAAAGGGACCACAAAAGGGATCTAATAAAAGGGGTCTAATAAAAAGGATCTAATTCTAGGCCTCAAAGGAATAAGATAGCTAAATGCAGGACGAAAGTTATACAGAAAGATCCTGCAGGAGCTTTCTGTATTACTTTCATCCTGCATTAAGCAACGACCTACTTCAAAAGGCACTTATGTGTTGTATGTGTTTGTAGAAAGTGTATTCTGTATTTCAACCCTTAATGTATGGGTATACAAGAACTTTGCAATCAATGTAGACTCAAATCAAAAGATTCATAAGGGATCATTTTGATCGGGGTCTGCACTGTTTATGATAGAAATCATTTTCTTCGGTGATATATTTTGATACAATTATTCGTTTGATTAATATTCAGAAAAAGGGAGCCAGTTTTAACAATTTAGTCCATAATACGCCTTTCTATGCTTTTGCAAAAAGAGCAGACCCAGATCAGACGGCTCGTATAGGAGCCACCGGCTCAGGGTCTGCTTTGTTTGCTTATGAAATTCTACAGTTCCCGTGTCCATGTGCTATTAAAATAATCTAATTAATATTCATGACGTTACTTTTTCTTACATGAACATCCATGGAGTAAAGGGTTAATTAGTCAGGAGATTAAGATTTTAGAATTGATCGACCTTCGAATCTGTAATCACCTTCTTCTTTATTAATTTTCTAGGACGGGCTACCGGGATTTCGCTTTTCAAAGACAAGGAAAAGAAACTTAACCGATCAAACTTGAATTGTAAAATGATCTGGATCTACTCTGTTTGTTTATGGAATGATATTCTACAGTTTCTGCTATGGTAAGTTGTTCTTGTGTTCATATGCTTTTATGAAAAAATAATCTAATTAATATTCATGACGTCATTATTTCTTACAGTTAGAGTAATATATTTTCAAAAGTAGCACCGGTTTTTGACATTAGGTCTATCCCTTTCCTTCATGAATATTCATGTAAGAAATAATGACGTCATAATATCCACTCTCCAGCAGTTTGTAAAACTGAATAATTCACTATTTTGTAAACTTGAATTTGTTTACTTTCTAAAATGGCTACAATTTATGTAATCTTTTCCATATTTCATTATAACTATTTTGTCCATGGATATTCAGTAGGTATTGGAATTTGATATAAACAGAGAACAGGGACATCATTTAAGTACTGTTTAATACATATTTTATTATTTCAAACATATACAGCAGAACCTCTTTATAACAACCATAAGGAATAAACATTGGTCAGTAAGAGCAGGTGGTTGCTTAATGCAGAAAGGCTTCACTTTCATCCTGCATTTAGCCACCACTGTATTACCTTCGTCCTGTATTAAGCAGCCACCTGCTTATGAAGACAGTCATGTTTGTTTATTAAGTGGTTGCATTAGAGGGGGTCTACTGTATTATATTACTATTATATCATTCTTGTCTTTCATCCTTCATCTGATGAATATATATGTAAAATATAATCACACGATGATGAGATTAATATTTATATAGGACATTTTACATAGGAATTTTGATCATGGCACGAATTGTAGAATCAGATCTATAACAGAGCAAACCTGTTCTATAGGAGCCATCAGACCTGGGTTTTCTGTTTGCAAAGGCATGGAAAGAGTTACGCAGACTTTACTAAAAGTTTGGTTCGTCGAGGTTTTTTCTCATCTCAAATGAAACGATCACAACAGAACATCTAGGGACAAATAAGTATAAAGCGAGTAAGACATACAGCTGAGACCCTCTAAAGCGGCCACTCAATGAATAGACACTAGTGTCATGTAAGGCATACATCTGAGACCCTCTAAAGCGACCACTCAATGAATAGACACTAGTGTCAAGCAAGACATACATCTGAGACCTTCTAAAGCGACCACTCAATGAATAGACACTAGTGTCATGTAAGGCATACATCTGAGACCCTCTAAAGCGACCACTCAATGAATAGACACTAGTGTCAAGCAAGACATACATCTGAGACCTTCTAAAGCGACCACTCAATGAATAGACACTAGTGTCAAGTAAGACATACAGCTGAGACCCTCTAAAGCGACCACTCAATGAATAGACACTAGTGTCAAGTAAGACATACAGCTGAGACCCTCTAAAGCGACCACTCAATGAATAGACACTAGTGTCAAGTAAGACATACAGTTGAGACCCTCTAAATCGACCACTCAATGAATAGACACTAGTGTCAAGTAAGACATACAGCGCTGAGACCCTCTAAAGCGACCACTCAATGAATAGACACTAGTCTATTTAACCCATTACTCCATAAGTGCTTTCTACACATTTGCAAACATAGTAGATCCAGATCAGATGGCTCCTCTATGAGCTTTTTTTGCTAATAAATCAATATAGATAAGATTATATAGTTTATACCATGGTGTCATTGTAAAAGATAATCAAATATAATATACAGATAAATAGAATCTTTATTTACATATCCTCAATACACATTCAGTAACTATAAAACAAATACAATAAATATTTCAATTAGTGCAGAGCCATGCCATACATGAATTATAGAACAGAACAGAACTGTCAAACATCTTGATCATGAGAAGACGCCAAGTTAACCCATTACCTCATAGGATATTTTTAGATACCACCTCTTTGAATAAATCTGCCGAAAAGGAGCATTAACTAGAGAAAAGGAAACATTTAGAATTTTGTAGTTTGAAACCATTGTGATTAATAGAGCATTTGCTCCTATGATTAATAGAGCATTTGCTCCTATATGAGCAAATGCTCTATTTATCACAATGGTTTCACAAAGTGACTTTGACAGAGTCGTCAAAAGTCGTCAATATGAGGGAACGGGTTAATTTCTCAGACCTAGAGATATGAGAACTGGCAGCATGTTCCTTACTTCTTAAAACAAAACAATTATAACACAAAATACAACAATAGCTCTACAATTTAACAATTTAGGAACTAA
Source organism: Azorinus chamasolen (assembly GCA_963576725.1). Lineage (NCBI taxonomy): Eukaryota > Metazoa > Mollusca > Bivalvia > Cardiida > Solecurtidae > Azorinus > Azorinus chamasolen. The sequence continues at coordinate 73,579,876 of OY755241.1, read as the reverse complement.
TACAAAATAAACAAAACAAGGTTTGAGAACTAATACAAAACAAACAAAACAAGGTTTGAGAACTAATACAAAACAAACAAAACAAGGTTTGAGAACTAATACAAAACAAACAAAAACAAAGTTTGAGAACTTATACAAAACAAACAAAACAAAGTTTGAGAACTAATACAAAACAAAGTTTGAGAACTAATACAAAACAAACAAAACAAGGTTTGAGAACTAATACAAAACAAACAAAACAAAGTTTGAGAACTAATACAGAACAAAAATTACAACATAAAATACAAATGTAGCTTTAACAGTTTAACAAAGTTTGAGAGCTAATACAAAACAATATATATATATAAAGAAATCATGCAATCATATTTGAATTATAAAAGACTATAACTACAAGTATATAACAATACTATACCATTCATATTGCACTAGATCTACATATAAGTTAAAGAGTATAAAGACTCTGTTAATCTAACAAACACACACACGTACGCACATTTACGAACACATATCTGTTTGATTAAAAACTACGTAAACCAGAAAGAAGATAAAAACTGATTTGAGAAAAAAGCCCAAACAAGCTATATTACAAAATGTTCTTAAGAAAACGACTATCACCTCAAATCAGATTTGAGATAAACTGATTAACAGAGACTTTATACCTGAAATAAAAGACAAGTATTTAAACATGTGTTACGGCATTATTTACAATCTAATATATGAACATTAATTCAATTATTGCACTTGGAAACCGGAAAAAGGCATCGCCTTATAAAATGATCATAAAAAACATGAAATGAAATATGGGATAAACTGACTACTAGAGACTACATTAAGAATAAACCCCCGACTAGATAACAAACGAACATCAACACTATTTACAATGTACACTAAAATTGGACATATTTACCACCATACAGTAAAGGGTTGACATGGATTAATACCAAACAATTGATAAGACAAGTTCTCACAAAAATATGTATGCAGATAAAAAAGCCACAGATAAAATTGTCATTTTCGCACCAAACGATTCTAAAGAGTGGTCACAGTATTGGGTGGAGAAATAAAGGAGCTCTTCTTGAAAATCTTTAAATTTACGCACCTTATCTGGAGCTTCGTATGTTCAAAAACAATGAAAGGTTAATGAGGTCACTATATAAATTATCACCATCTAACCCTTTCAGTGTGGTAAAAAACATCTAATGCCCTTTGCAAACAATGTAGACCCAGATAACAGAGCTACCAGGGTCTGCACTGTTTTGTTGTTAAACTCTTTAAATATTCAATGAACATTCACAGTAAGACTGATCTCTTTAAAATTTGGAATGGACTATTTGTTAATCCAGCACTGAAAGTATTAACGAAATATATAGGTACATTTTAAAGACTTGTTATAATCCAAACAAGAACAAACAAGAATTCTCAAAAACGTTCCAATAAAAAGAGTCTTCAGGGTTGCAAACAGTGTATATAAGAACCTGCCTATAGTCACCATGCAATGAATAAATGGGGGAGACATAGTGATGTTTGTGATGGTGAACAAGTGTTCCCAGTTTCAAAGGGTTATGTTCCCAGTTTGAAAAGCTTTATCTCTCAGGGTTATGTAAATAAGTATTAAAATTTGGCCTAAATACAGAACAGGGAAAGGGAAAGTTAAACAGTAGCACCCCTCAAAACTGGATGTTCCAACTTAGCATCAATATTTGTGTTAGTCTCTTAAAGTTAAACAGTAGCACCCCTCAAAACTGGATGTTCCAACTTAGCATCAATATTTGTGTTAGTCTCTTAAAGTTAAACAGTAACACCCCTCTAAACTGGATGTTCCAACTTAGCATCACTACTTGTCTGTAAGACAGGTGGCAGCGTAACCCATTACCTAATAGGCTATTTTTAGACCCAACATCTTTGCATGAATCTACCAAACAGGAACATTAACTAGAGGAAATGAACATTTATAATGTTCTAGTTAGAAACCATTGTGATAAATAGAACATTTGCTCCCATAGGAGCAAATACTCTATTTATCACAATAGTTTCAGGAAGAGGCTTTTACAGAGGCGTAGAAATGCGTATTTATGGAGGAAAAGGTTAAAGCAGGATGAATATATGCAGAAAGCCCCTCGAGTTTGGGAAATGTTTAACCCTTTCTCTAATGTAAATGCTGTTTGGCACCTTTGCAAACAGAGTAGACCCAGATCAGACAGCCGCTGAAGGGGCCAATTTGACCTTTGCAAACAGAGTAGACCAATATCAGATAGCTGCTGTAGGAACCATTTGGCCTTTGCAAACAGAGTAGACCCAAATCAAACAACTTATATAGGGTCATTTGACCTTTGCAAACAGTAGATCCAGATCAAACAGCTACTGTAAGAGCCATTTGACATTTGTAAATAGAGTAGACCCAGATCAGACAGCTACTGTAGGAGCCATTTGACCTTTGCAAACTGAGTAGACCCAGATCAGACAGCTACTGTAGGAACCATTCGGTCTTTGCAAAAAGAGTAGACCCAGATCAGACAGCTGCTGTAGGAACCATGTGGTCTTTGAAAACAGAGTAGATCCAGATCAGACAGCTACTGTAGGAACCATTTGGTCTTTGCAACCAGAGTAGATCCATATCAGACAGCTACTGTAGGAGCGATTTGACATTTGCAAACAGAGTAGACCCAGACCAGTCAGCTGCTGTAGGAACCATTTGGCCTTTGAAAACAGAGTAAATCCAGATCAGACAGCTGCTGTAGGAACCATTTGGTCTTTGCAACCAGAGTAGATCCATATCAGACGGCTACTGTAGGAGCCATTTGACATTTGCAAACATAGTAGACCCAGATCAGACAGCTACTGTAGGAACCATTCGGTCTTTGCAAAAAGAGTAGATCCTGATCAGACAGCTGCGGTAGGAACCATGTGGCCTTTGAAAACAGAGTAGATCCAGATCAGACAGCTACTGTAGGAACCATTTGGTCTTTGCAAAAAGAGTAGATCCAGATCAAACAGCTACTGTAGGAACCATTCGGTCTTTGCAAAAAGAGTAGATCCAGATCAGACAGCTACTGTAGGAACCATTTGGTCTTTGCAAATAGAATAGATCCATATCAGACAGCTACTGTCGGAGCCATTTGACATTGGCAAACAGAGTAGACCTAGATCAGACAGCTGTTGTAGGGGCCATTTGACCTTTGCAAACAGAGTAGACCAAGATCAGACAGCTACTGAAGGAACCATTCGGTCTTTACAAACAGAGTAGACCCAGATCAGACAGCTGCTGTAGGAACCGTGTGGCCTTTGCAAACAGAGTAGATCCATATCAGACAGCTACTGTAGGAACCATTTGACCTTTGCAAACAGAGTAGACCCAGATCAGTCAGCTAATGTAAGAACCATTTGACATTTGCAAACAGAGTAGATCCAGATCAGACAGCTACTGTAGGAACCATTTAGCCTTTGCAAACAGAGAAGACCCAGATCAGACAGCTACTGTAGGAACCATTTGGCCATTGCAAACAGAGTAGATCCAGATCAGACAGCTACTGTAGCAGACATTTGATCAGAAACTGCTCTTTACTCAGATATGATTTTACAGTTTGTTAATAGACCAATATACAAATGCAGTTAAGTAATTATAGTCTACAAAGGGTTGCGATTATATGAGGGAATTGGTTATAGACCTGTAGCCGGATAGAGAGTGTGGTGAAACAGTTCAGTCATAGGTCTTACTGTGTGGCTTGGTAGCTCAGTCAGTAGAGTGTTGACATGGTAAGCCAGAGGCCCTGCGTTCGAGTCCCACTACCTTAATCTTATAATAATAATAATTCAAAAAACGAGCTAAAATTTTGTCCAAAGTGGATTAAAAAAATAACAATTAAATAAATAAAATAAAGTGCAGGATTTTCATACATCAATGAAGAACATAACACACGGCATGCTTTCGTTTCATACAATAGTAAGATGCAAATAAAAAAATTAAAAATGAGTCTAAGACTAGTTACTCAAAATTTTGCAAAGACTCTACCTAGAATATAGTAGTTTGCTCTCAAAGCAAGATCGAATGAGAAATTGGGAATCAGTTTCTAAGGAGCTATAACATCAGAATATTTTCATACAGTAGAGTTAATTTTACAAGGGGTACAAGTGTTGAGGTGCAATGGTTATGGGTTAAATATTAATATTAACAGTGCAGTGTTAACGAGGCAGGCAAGAAGATGTATTCTAATATTCTGACAGTATCATCCATCAAAGACAGAAAATATGTAGTCCAAATCATATAGGCAGAGTCTTGATACAAGATAAAAACGTAGTTAGTAATTATGTTAGAAATTCAGTTTTTATGGAAACATCTCAAAAACTTCATCAAAACTTTGAAAAACTTCAACCATTTTCTTCAAATTCATCAGTGTAAATTCTACAATTAAACTACAAACACTGACAGACTTCTTCGCCCCAGTGTAGAAAGGTCAACTCATTACTTAATGTTTTATATGGATCCAAATTGTTTGCGACTCGACTTGGCCTCTGGCTTACCATGCCAACACTACCGACTGAGCTACCAAGTCAAACAGTAAACCCTATGACTGAACTGTTTCACCTCAATCTCTATCTGGCTACAGATCTATAACCACTTCCCTCATATAAATGCATTGTCACACAATTGCAAACAGTAGACTCAGATCAGGCGGTTCCTATATGAGCCGTCAGATCAGAGTCTACTATATTTGAGCCGTCAGACCAGAGTCTACTATATTTGCTTTGAACTTGACACAGGTCTTATTTTGTCAAAGAAAATAAATTTCTTGAAAAGTTTACATCATAAAATATCCATGATGACATAATTTATTACCTGAGTATTGAAACAGGTAATAGGAATATTTAGGAAATCAAATATTTTTCTGACACTGTAAAATCATACCTATATTATGCCATAAGCAGACATACCCTGATCAGACGACTCATACAGCAACTGTCTAGTCTGGGTCTACTCTGTTTGCAAACGCGTAGAAACCAGGCAAAGGGTTAAATATCTCTGACAAACTCATTTCTGCTGGTACTCATAAGAATCACATCAACCGTCTAGTCTGGGGCTACTCTGTTTGCAAATGTGTAGAAACCAGGCATAGTTATGGAGTAAAGGGTTAAATTTCTCTGACAAACTCATTCTTATTGGTACTCATTAGAATCACAGCAACCGTCTAGTCTGGGTCTACTCTGTTTGCAAATGTGTAGAAAACAAGCATATTTATGGAGTAAATGGTTCAATTTCTCAAACAAACTCATTCTTACTGGTACTCATTAGAATCACAGCAACCGTCTAGTCTGGGTCTACTCTGTTTGTAAATGTGTAGAAACTAGGCATATCTATGGAGTAAAAGGTTAAATTTCTCTGACAAACTCATTCTTATTGGTACTCATTAGAATCACAGCAACCGTCTAGTCTGGGTCTACTCTGTTTGCAAATGTGTAGAAAACAAGCATATTTATGGAGTAAATGGTTCAATTTCTCAAACAAACTCATTCTTACTGGTACTCATTAGAATCACAGCAACCGTCTAGTCTGGGTCTACTCTGTTTGTAAATGTGTAGAAACTAGGCATATTTATGGAGTAAACGGTTAAATTTCTCTGACAAACTCATTCTTGCTGGTATTCATTAGAATCACAGCAATCGCCTAGCCTGCGTCTACTCCGTTCGCAAATGTGTAGAAAACAGGCATATTTATGGAGTAAAGGGTTAAATTTCTCCTCTGACAAACTCATTTTTGCTGGTACTCATTAGAATCACAGCAATCGTCTGGTCTTGGTCTAGTCTGTTTGCAAATGTGTAGAAACCAGGCATATTTATGGAGTAAAGGGTTCAATTTCTCTGACAAACTCATTCTTGCTGGTACTCATCAGATTCGTCTCGAGCCAATTCCAGTGAGTACAAAAAAAGATAGGAATCGGACAAGAATATAAATAATACATTTATTAACCCTTTTCTCCAGAGAAAAGGAAAATGTTAGAAGTGTGTATCCAACACGTGAGTACCCTTTCCTTCATAAATACGCCTTTCTACGCCTCTGTAATAACAACTTCTTGAAACCATTGTGATAAATAGAGCATTTACTCCTATAGAATCAAATGCTCTATTTATCACAATGGTTTCAAACTACAAAATTCTAAAATTTTACTTTTCTCCAGTAAATGCTCCTTTTGGGTAGATTCATTCAAAGAGGTTGGGTCTAAACAAAATAGATTTTTAATGTAAAATCTGTTAAAGTTAAAGTTACATATTTGCTATATAATCTGCTTTCAGCTTTATCTACTACTAAACAAAAAAGAAATATGTCATATCGCATAAAATACTGCACGGTACACTGCCCCATAGTGCAAATGTGCAGTTTAGCCATAAATCCCAATGTTTCATAGCTGTAAAATAAATTAGCGGGGATTGAAAAGGGACGGTCCTTTACCATTTTTTACTTTAAAATCTATTTTTAGTAGCAAAATACCTTACTGCTGTAGAATCTGTTGCACAAGAAGTTTTATCTTGGTCTTAATACACTGATTTCTGTAGGTCAAGATATGGTGAAAACTGACACCAAAGACTGGTCAGATAACCCTCTGGGCAGTCACTAAAGGACGCAAGGACAACGTATTGTCCTGGGACGACTCAACAGAACGTAGATAAAAGTCAGAAGAAGTAGAACTATTCCGCCAAGTAGCTACACTGAGAATACCGTATAAGGGGGCATGATTGACAAATGCCCACCGGATAGAAACAGCCCTCCGTTCATGAAGGCAGATCTGGAGGAAATCAAGATCTCGGTCAGAAAGATCTAATACCCTGTCTGGAGCCTGAGTGAATTGGGATGTTAAAGTATGCGGGCAAGAGGTCTAAAGACATGTCCCACTGATAAGGTCTAACAGTCAGCCTGATTGACCAAGAGGGTTGCCTTCAACGAAGGCTTCTGGGCTCCAATACTGCAGAGTATATAGAGCAGGAGCTGCTGTAGGAGCTGTAGGGACAGCAGGGGCCACATGTGCCATGGTTGGTGTTCCAACAGGAGTGACCACAGGGGTCAAAGCTGTCGAGAAGGTTGAATTGACGACAGGCTGTCTATGTCTCTCAGACAGAGTCTGGCCTGATGCCGCGAATGTAAAAACATATTTAAAAAGTATAAAAAGTATTAAAAGTATTTAGAGTATTAAATAATAAAACTAAAAAACATAAAAAAATAGAATGAAAATAAAGAAGAAGAGGAAGGGGAAGAGGGGGATAAACTAACGGGAGCTGAAGGAACAGAGCCCTTAGAATTAAAAATTAAAAATAAAGAATAGAATAAAAATAAAATCAGATTAAAACGTTCCTATCCCCATTATCTAGAGCTAGACCTAGAAGTGGAAGGGGGGGGGGTAAACTAACGGGAGCTTAAGGGACAGAGCTTTAGGATTACCCGCAGAAACAGATAATCTGTTGTGCGCTGTCAAATGGCATAGGACATTTTAGTCCTTTGAGACATACATGTAACACCAGCAAGAATTGGCTCGCCATCAGAGATCCTCGGACCAGAGGATTGCCTTCAATGAAGGCCAATGGGCTCCAATACTGCAGAGTAGACTGAGCAGGAATAACTGTAGCTGTACGGACAGCAAGAGCCATGGGAGCCATAGTTGGTGTTCAAACTGGAGTGGCCACGGGGTCAAAGCAGTTCAGAAGGTCGAACTGACAACAGACTGTCTATCTCTCAGAGAGAGTCTGGCCTGACACAGAGTGTCTAGAGTGAGAGATATATGGGGAAAATAAATAAAAATAGAAATAAAAAATAGATAAAAATAAAATAAGATTAAAACTTACTTATTACCAGTGTCTAGAGCTAGACATAGAAGGGAAAGAGGGGTTAAACGAACGGGGGCTAGAGGAGCAGAGCCCTTAGAATTACCCGCAGAAACAGATTATCTGTTGTGCTCTGGAAGGATATTTTCTGTCCTTTGAGACATAACGCTGGCAAGAATTGGCTCACCACCGGAGTTCCTCGGACCAGAGGGTTGCCTTCAGCGAAGGCCTCTGGGCTCCAATACTGCATGGAGCAGTTGTAACTGTAGCTGTAGGGACATCAGGGGCCACGGGAGCCATAGTTGGTAACCAGGGGGTCAAGGCAGTCGACAAGGTCGAACTGACAACTGGCGACCTATGCCTCTCAGAGTCTGGCCTGATGCCGAGAGTGTCTAGAGCTAGAGCTATACGGGGGAAATAAAAATAAAAATAAAGTCATAGCTGGTGTTAAAACTGGAGTGACCACGGGGTCAAAGCTGTAGGATCTGTAGGGACAGCAGGGGCCATGGGAGTCATAGTTGGTGTTAAAACTGGAGTGACCACGGGGTCAAAGTTGTAGGATCTGTAGGGACAGCAGGGGTCATGGGAGTCATGGTTGGTGTTAAAACTGGAGTGACCACGGGGTCAAAGCTGTAGGATCTGTAGGGACAGCAGGGGCCATTGGAGTCATAGTTGGTGTTAAAACTGGAGTGACCACGGGGTCAAAGCTGTAGGATCTGTAGGAACAGCAGGGGCCATGGGAGTCATAGTTGGTGTTAAAACTGGAGTGACCACGGGGTCAAAGCTGTAGGATCTGTAGGGACAGCAGGGGCCATGGGAGTCATGGTTGGTGTTAAAACTGGAGTGACCACGGGGTCAAAGCTGTAGGATCTGTAGGGACAGCAGGGGCCATGGGAGTCATAGTTGGTGTTAAAACTGGAGTGACCACGGGGTCAAAGCTGTAGGATCTGTAAGGACAACAGGGGCCATGGGAGTCATAGCTGGTGCTAAAAATGGAGTGACCACGGAGGTCAAAGCAGTCAAGAAGGTCGAACAGGCTGCCTATGCCAGAACGATTCTTTCAAGACGGAAACGCAGTCATCCATCGCACCTTATCAGTGAGACGTGTCTTTAGACCTCTCGCAAGCATACTTAACATCCTGATTCACCCAGGTACCAGACAGACCTATTATATAGATCCCTCTGACCAAGATCTAAAGTCACTTCAGCTTGCCTACATGAACAGAAGGCTGTTTCTACCTGGTGGGCATTTGTCAATCATGCCCCTTGGATGATATTCTCAGTGAAGCTACTTGGAAGAATAACTGAATCTGTTTAGCTTCATAGGGCAATTATGAAATTAAAAATTAATTGTCACCATTTCTCAGAGCGAGAAGGGGTGGTGGAGTAAACTGACAGGAATTATCTGCAGAAACAGATTTTCGTTGTGCTCCGTCAGATATAGCATGGGAGGACATTGTTTGTCCTTTGAGACAGAACGCCGGCAAGAACTGGCTCGCCAACAAAGTTGCTCCGACCAAATTAACTCACAGTGCAGGGCAAGGCTTCAGAATAATCACAGCAGCCTAGACAAACTAGTTCATGTTACATGGACGTACTCGTAGCCGGCCTGACTGACCTTTGTCCAACTCACGGCAGTCAATGGAGAAATAATAATGCTAGTCCAACACAAACGCACACAAGTCACAAGCACGGAAAAGATTGGAAGAATTTCTTAATAGTCTTTCAATCACTTTTGAGCGAAAACATCTATGAATCATTGGGATGGGTTATGGCTAAAGTGCATATTCGCAGTATGATATTGGATACTATGTGATATTGTATATGTGGTATATGTTATATATGCTATAAAGATATAGCTAAAAGCAGATATTTTATCCAGTAAAGTATTTTACTATTGCTCCATTATCCCTTTACCTAATGCATATTCAAGAAACGGTTACAAGAGCAGACCTTGATAAGATAGCTCCTAAAGAATCCATCTGATCTGGGTCTACTCTGTTTGCAAAGGTGTGTAAAGGTGTTTCTATTGATTGATTGAGTTGGGTTTAATGGCACTGCAATAACTGTATAGGTCATATGGCGCAGATACTGTAGAAAAGTTGCTGGATACATATCTCATTTACATCGAGATAAAAAAAATATGGGATAAGGATCCAGAAACTAAACACCTGCTGGAGAATCAGAGATTCTATTGTATATTTCATAGTTAACCCTTCGCTTGCTGAATTTTAAAATACAGTCTCCTTTTTTACCCATGCCCTGCTGTATAATTACATATATCTTCACTGTGTACAAGTATTTCGCTGTGCAATCACTACTGTGGAGTGCACTGGTTGCACAATCAACTTGTAAATAGTGCAGACCCTGATGAGACAGCTCCTGCAGGAGCTGTCTCATCTGGATCTTCACTATTTACAGGTAGGTATATTGACGTGAATAGCAAGCGAAGGGTTAACCCATTTCCGCAAATTGACGCCTTTTGATGCTTTATCACAATGGTTTCAAAACTACACAGTTCTAAAATTTTCCTTTTCTCTAGTGAATGTCCCTCTTCGGTAAGATTTATTCAAAAGAGAATGGATGTAAAAATACCCTATGAGGAAATGAGTGAAAGAACTATCTATATTTATCTTTTTCAAAAGCCCATCTAATCAATACTAGCGGAATATTGGATTTTGACCATTTACTCAAAAATTCACCTTTGCACACTTTCTGTATTGGATAAATATTTGTGTGTTCATGAATTATTTTTAAAAATACAATTTATATGCATGATGTCATTATTAAATTAAATACAATATGCATGATGTCATTATTTATTTCATGAATATTTATGGAGTAAAGGGATAAATTACTAAAGCTCATAACAGAATTTTACAAAATTCATCAGCTGTTAATTGTCAATACCCTTTCTGTATGATTTTCATCCTGCATTAAGTTTCAACCTGTCTTAACCCTTTACTCCATGAATATTCATGGAAGAAAAAATAACACCATGAATATTAATTTGATTTATTCTGATAACAGCACACGGGCGCATGAATGTTTGGCCATGACAGAAACATCATAGGCAAATAGAGCAGACCCTGATCAGACAGCTCCTACAGTAGCCATCCAATCTGGGTCTACTCTGTTTGTACAAAGGCGTTGAAAGGCTTACGGAATAAAGCGTTAAAGACTATCACTAAGTTTTATGATTACATGAACTAAGAAATCTAACACCATGTCACACGCTGTAGGATCAGATACTTAACACATTCCCTCATATGCTATTTTAGTCCCTACCTCTGAGTAATTTACCAAAAAGAGCATGAAAGGATTGTTTATAGAATTGTGTTGCGATAAACAGTGCATCTACTGCTTTGGAGCAAATGCTCTATTTATCACAATGGTTTCAGAATGTTAAGTTTACAGAGGCGTCAAAAGTCATCAATATGAGGGAATGGGTTAATATTTCATAATCAAATCATATATGTCCATTGATGAAACATGCTCTTGATTCAATTCTCTTTACCCTTTCCCTGTTCTATATTCATTCCAAATTATTCTTTGACAAAATGAAATATGGAAGGTGGAACATTATAGCCATTTTAGAAACTAAAGAAACAGATCTATCAAATTCCATTAGCAAACAGGACAGACACTGATGAGACGACTCATATAAGAACCATCTGATCTGGGTCTACCTTGTTCGTAAATGCATGAAAAAGTGTTTATATGAGGGAAAGGGTTAACAAGTCAACTAATCAAAGCAAAACCTTGTGAATTCCAACTTTTAGTGAAGCAAGTGGTTCCAATCTTATTGAACAGTACAGTCTATTCAGTATGAACACGTACACATTTCATCAGTGCCTTTATAAATGTCAAACAGTGCTGATCTGGGTCCGAGTCCCATCTTTATTATCGTCAAACAGTGCTGATCTGGGTCCGAGTCCCATCTTTATTATCGTCAAACAGTGCTGATCTGGGTCCGTGTCCCATCTTTATTAACCCTTCGCTTGCTGAATTCTAAAATACATTTCTCCTTCTTTACCCATGCCCTATTATATAATTACATATATCTTCACTGTGTACAAGTATTTCGCTGTGAAATCTCTGCTGTGGAGTGTACTGGTTGCACAATCAACTTGTAAATAGTGCAGACCCTGATGAGACAGCTCCTGCAGGAGCTGTCTCATCTGGGTCTTCACTATTTACAAGTACGTATATTGACGTAAATAGCAAGCGAAGGGTTAATGTCAAACAGTGCTGATCTGGGTCTGAGTCTGCCAAATAACACAATTTCCATATCCAAGGGGTCATTGCTCATGCTGTATCTGTGTTATCCTGTAAAAAAAGATTCGTATTCAAAATACTTAAATTGTCATTTCTCCACCAGATTCTATGTTGTGACAACTCTTTAGAATTTAATACATGCATCATATCTGGAGCTGTTACCATTTATGTTTCTGATCAGGATCTGTATAAGCAACAGTAAACTCAACTGGAAATGCATTTGTTGTTCTGCACTATTTGTGTTAACCCGTTACTCCATAAATATGTATTGTATCGTCTTTACAAATGATAGGTGCGGTCAAATCAGGGTCCTCTCTCTTTGCTTATGGAATTGTATACATGAAGATCTAATTCTATAGTTTCTGCCACAGTAAAAATCTTGTGTACCATTATTAAATTTCAGCTGATAAAATTTCAGCCAATGAATATCCATGATGTCATTATTTCTTAATGAATATTTATGGAGTAGAAGGGGTGTATTGCAAATAATAGACATATCATTTCTCCACCATTTTCTCTGTATCGTCTATCAAGAAGATTCTTTAGAGAGGTCACAATAATCTGCTGTCTGTTGTATCTAAAGTAATGATATGCCAAAAGGTCTCGTCTACTTAACGCTTTCCTCCATAAATACGCCTCTGTAAAAGTCACTTTAAGAAACCATTGTGATAAATAGAGCATATGCTCATTTTGGATCAAATGCTCTATTTATCACAATGGTTTCAAACTACAAAATTCACAAATTTACCTTTTCTCTAATTAATGCTCCTTTTCGGTAGATTTATTCAAAGTGGCTGGATCCAAAAATGAGGTAATGGGTTAACCCTTACAATGGGAGACACTAATGCTTGGTTTGGTTTTATCAGGTTTTAGAGATTAATAAAACAGTCCATTTCAATCTTGATTAAATTATACAGCAATAACTTTACCTTAACAGATATTAAACTGACTGACTGCATCATCTCATCTCAAATCCACCTAAGAATCCCCATTGCCTTGGAAGATCATGGCAGTTACATCTCTGGTGAGGAAATGCTTGAAAAAGAACAATAAAATTAATGTTAAGTGTCCTTGGAAAGCCGGGCCTGTTGTTATAAAGCAAAGTATTACCAAACACTCAATATATTACAAATCAGATGCTTGAGAATGAATGCAATGATTTCAAAAGCATAACGTTTTATAACCGTTTTATAACTGACCCATCCTCAGTCATACCAGAGTAGATACAGATCCTGATGATAGGACAAGTACAGTCTTATTTGGTTGCCACACTGTAAGCAGAGGTCATCACAACTTCTCCCGCTTTTTCATTCATTTGCAAACAGAGTAGACCCAGATTAGACAACTCTAAATACAGTTGCCTCTAAATACAGTTAATTTTGCCTTTATCGAATTCAGGCATGAATACTCATCACAAAAAGGGTTAACACAGTAGAAATTTGTATCTGGGTATACACGGCTTGCTTCAAACTCATCACAGTGATCTCCCTTGTCACTACATATCTCTTCAGCGTGGCGATTAGGGGAGATAACTGCGTTGGAGGTTAGGCTTGCTTACATGTACTACAAGGTACCATTCTCTCATGGGTAAAAAAACTTATAATGACTAAGATAAAGCAAGAATTCTATGTCAGTGGTTGTTTTAACCCTTTCCTCCATAGATATGACCTTTCTATGCCTCCATAAAAGTCACCTGTTGAAACCATTGTGCTAAATTGAGCATTTGCTCCTATAGGAGCAAATGCTCTATTTATCACAATGGTTTTAAACTACAAAATTCTAACATTTTCCTTCTCTCTATAGTTAATGCTCCTTTTGGGTAGATTTTCACACAAAGTGGTTGTATCTAAACATCCTATGAGGTAATGGGTTAATCCTATCCCAGATAGAGAGGCATTTTCATGTATTTGCAAACAGAGTAGACCCAGATCAGATGGCTCCTGTGGGAGCCATCTGATCAGGGTCTGCTCTGTTTGCTTTGATTCTCCCATGGCCAAAATATCCATAGATATACAGCTAATAAATATTCATGATGTTATTATTTCTTACATAATATTCATTAGATAAATAGAAAACGTCAACATCGTCATCTTCATTGCCCAGACACTAGGCACTACACTCAGATGTCCAGTATGTTGACCCTTTGTAATCAAAGTAGACCATCATAATGGCAGAATGATGAACAGTCATTTTAGAAACTGTAGAATGCTGAATCAGATCTTTATATTTCACGGGCAAACAAAGCAGTTCCTGATCAGACGGCGGCTACTACAGACACTGTTTGATCTGGGTCTACTTATCTGCAAAGGTGAATGTACATGTATGAAGAAAAGGGTAACTCATTCCTTTCATAGGCTATTTGTAGATCCAGTCTCTTTGAATAAATCTACTGTAAAGAAGCATTTACCAGAAACAAAATACAATTTTAGAATTTCACTGTACATGTATGTAGTTTTGAAACCATTGCAAGAAATAGAGTATTTGCTCCTAAGGAGGAAATGCTCAATTTGTCAAAATGGTTTCTAAAAGTGACTTTTGCAGGGGCGTCAAAATGCGTCACTATGAGGGAATTGGTTAAATACCTTAACTACCCAAACTATTCAAACACCCTATCTCCTCTTTCCACTAGTTTGAAGAGATGAATAATTCACTTCAGCCCAATTTCTATAGCTTAAAATTAGTCTTACATTGTAACAAACAGTGAAAACCCTGAAAGACGAACTCTCAAGAGAAGTTTGATCTAGGTCTGCACTATTTGCTTGTCTGAATAGTTAGGGTAATTAGGATATTGAATAAAATATTTACATCATGATTGCTACAGTTAGTGATTTACCTTTTGTATCTTATGGAGCTGCTGCATTCACTTGCAATTTCAAAGCCCTCCGTGATGGACACTTGTGGGAGGGTTGGTGGATTGAGCGAGTACTTCAATCACTGTTAGCGGCACCATAACATCATAATGTTGGCATATGGTATCATGACATTGACCACTTCAGTTAATCCTCAGGCTGAATGCTGAACTTACAATGTGGAATGATTGGTCCAGCAGTGTTCAACAGTAGGAGCCATTAAGTGTTAAAGGATCAGAGTTGCTAAAGGATTTTGAAAGACAAGCAGTGCAGAGCGTGATTAGACGGATCCTCCAGGAACCTTCTGATCTGGATCTGAACTATTTGCAAATGACAGTCAACTCATTTCCTGAATTTAAAGGGTTAAATATTGAATAGCAGACTGGTGCTAATGAGACTTATCTGCCCATGAGGGCCGAGAAAACAAACAGGGCTACCCTGTATATGGACTCCAGGCCTCAAAGGATAATATGTACTAGAGGATCTTGAACAACAAACAGTACAGATCCTGATCAGACAGCTCCTACAGAAGTCCTCTGATCAAAGTCTACATGTTTGCATTATGCAAATTAACTCGTTCTCGACAGTCAAGGGGTAAAACCCCTCTTAGACACCTATGACCATGCAAGGGTATGACAGGGGATTCAACTCTCATGTCCATTCAAGCAAGCCTAGAAACCACGTTGAGCTACAAACGACTGTAATGATTTAAATATTAACTCATTCCCTCCTAGACTATTTTTGGAATCAATCTCGTTGAATAGATCGACCAAAAAGCAGCATTTACTAGAGAAAAAGAAAACTTTAGAATTGTGTTATTTTGAAACCATTGTGATAAACATTGTGATAAACAGAGCATTTGCTCCTATGGTCTCACTATGGTTTCAACAAATGACTTTTACAGGAGTCAGAAGGCAT
Organism: Azorinus chamasolen; assembly: GCA_963576725.1. Taxonomy (NCBI): domain Eukaryota; kingdom Metazoa; phylum Mollusca; class Bivalvia; order Cardiida; family Solecurtidae; genus Azorinus; species Azorinus chamasolen. Next base: position 73,564,025 of record OY755241.1, on the reverse strand, counting down.
CAGTAGGAGGGAATGGGTTTCCTGCTAGCCGGTTGTTTAAATATAATGCCCGATTAACCCATTTGTGCCAACGATTCCATATATGGGATAAAGGCAAACAGTATGGACTCTGACCAGACACCGCATAATTCGACGTTTGATCAGAGTATACACTGTTTGCTGATATGAATTTCAATAAAAAACAGAACGAGAATGAAAATTTAGACCAGGCATCCCTTAGACAAAAATGGACTAATTCAATGTATAAACATGGGAGAATCAACTGGACGCAAATGTGTTTAATGTGGATCTAGTACAGGTTTTGCTACTTCCGATTTAATAAAGCTTTTGGGAAATTATTGACGGTTTGTGAAACAGCATGGGTCTTGATGAGAAGCCAACTTGCTTGGCATCTAACCTGGATCAAATCTTTTTGCAAATGCAGGTCAGGTCACATATACAATAAAACCCATCTAAACCGGAATTCTAGAAGAGAAGAAATTAGATACCTTTAGGCGGGTGGCTGCTTAATACAGGATGAAAGCCGTGTAGAAAGCTCCGAGAAGCTTTCTGCATGACTTTCACTCCACTTTAAGCTCCCACCTGTCTCCATGACTGATATTTATACTAAATTAAATGTCCGGTTTAGAGGGTTGTACTGTAGTGGGATAGAGGTTAGACCAATTTTGACATGTTAACCATTTACCTAATGAATATTTTTGGAAGAGATAATTTCATGAATAATAATTAGCTACATGTATATGCTTACAATAGCACATGAACAAATTTAGGCCACGACAGAAACTGAAGATTCCCCACAAGAAAATAAAAAATCCTGTTGGAGCCATCTGATCTGGGTTTACTCTGTCTGGGAAAGATTTAAGTTACCCTTTCCCTGTTCTATGTTTACTCTGAATTTCAATACATACTGAATATTCATGGACAAAATAGTTAATCAAACATGGAAGATGGAACATTATAGCCATTTTAGAAACGGATCTTTCAATTTCGATTAGCAAACAGAGCAGACCCTGATCAGATGGCTTCGAAGCTAACAACATGATTCTGCAAACACCAGCCAACAGACGCTCAACTAGATTTGAAGCAATTGAAGTTTGGCATCACAGTTTCTAAGCTTTATCTTCAAAATTTTGCCCACATCCCTGTATAACCTTAAACATTAACACTGTAATCTTGAAACCGGCAGGTATCCTATTCCAACATGGAACAGCCAACCCTTGACACTTGCATGGGCTTGGAGTAAATTCTTAGCCACTGTCAAGTGATATGAAGAAAACAATTCTAGATCATTGGCCTCCGTGATGTCATGGTGAATACAAGAAGAATGGTGGAGGGTTTTCATCTCCAAATTCTAAACAATGGGTTGTTCCTTGGTTTAGCATATATTGACATTGAAATAATGTACCCGTAAAAATACATTTTGAATAAAAAACAGACTGCTGCATTTTGAAAATGTCAAAGCTGTCAGTGGCTTAAGTAAATAAAAACAATTAGAATGGGCAAAAAAGGAATTTAGAATATGTATATTAAGTTAGGTATAAGTTATAAGTGATAATGTTATGATTATGTTAAGTCAGTATAAACCGTGTGTGTTAAACAAGTGCTGTGTTAGAAAGGAATATACATATTCTAATATCCTTCCACATGATAAAAGTGTTTTTAAAAAGTTTTCAGCCAGCGAAATGCATTTAAAATAATGTAAAATTGCAGCCACTGTAACTTTGAGCATCAATGTCATGATGATAAGCATCATCAATGCCATGATGGTAAGCATCATCACACTGTTAACAGAAAAAAATATGTTTCTTCAAATTAATTATCTAGAAATATGAAAATGAAAATCACCAATGCGTTCTTATCCCTACCAAGATATCATGGAGACCTTTTTTGACCAATTGTTTTATTCAGGCAACTTGTCATTGGCTTAAAATTCAATTAAAACACGTGAAATTTTTATGGATTGCATACCCCATGATGGAAAAAGGACACTTACAGATTTCAACATTATTGCATAACTAATTAAGGTTGTAGAAAATCTGAAGCATATTTCTATGTCAAAGTACAGATTGAAAGAAAACAGTTTACCAACATGAGAGAAATTAGTAACCTATAAGTGAATAGTCAGAGATTTGCCAGGCTTCTATAGCTTTACCTCTAATTGATCTATTGTTGTGTGGGTTTGCAAAATTGTGCTTTTGGCATCTGCCCCTGGACCTGTAAAAATTGGTGTTTATATTTAAACCATTTACAGTCATGTACAACTCAATGTGGTTCTACAGAACCCGTCTGATCGAGGTCTGCATTGTTTGTCATTCAAAATCCCCTAGCAAATGACTTATCATTTCATACCTCATGGACCCCATTTTTAACACTTTACTCCATAAATACGCCTTTCTATATCTTTGCAAACAGAGTGGACCTAGATCAGACGGCTCCCATAGGAGCCGTCCGATCAGAGTCTGCTGTTTGCTTTGATAATTCAGCATTCAAAGAGTTACGAGGGTCGTGCAAAAAGTTATGTCATTGGGTTCGGATTTCTTAAGTGATACATGTACGTGCAATTCAAAATATTTTTATAACATATTTTTTATAACCTATCCATCCTTTGCTTGGACGTTTCTTATTGTAAAAATCTTTGACTTTCTTTAGTACAGAGTTCTTGTACAATCGTCCAGTGACTGTATGACCAGATGGGCAAGGCACTTGAACGACTGGCCCACTCGAATTAAAGAATATTGCGTACATCTTTTTTGAACTTATGGTTCTCTTGGCAATACATGGACGTTTCTGCTCTTTTCGCTTCGATTGCTTATTATCAGCCCTTCTCTGTGGCTCAAACATGTACACCCAGGTTTCGTCACCTGTAAGCAAGTTAGAAAGAACTCGACTATCACAACATTTGTAAGTTTCCAAAAGTTCCCGGGCACATTTAAGGCGTTGTTCCTTTTGTTTGTAAGTGAACAAATGAGGTACCCACCTAGCGCAAACCTTTCTCAGGTCCAAACGCTTTTTCAGAATTGTTTGCACACTGCCTTCTGATATGCCAGTACAACTAGCTATATTTTTCACAGACAATCGCGCATCCTGCTCGACCACAACCTTTACAGCAGCGATGTTTGCCTTACTAACAGAGGTTTTAGGTCTACCAGGACGGGTGTCATCTTCAACAGATATTTTCCCAGCTTTAAAAGCAATGACCCACCTAAAAACTGTGCGTATTGAAGTGGCATTAGGTCAATATATACCACACAATTCTTCAAATATCTGCTTTGAATCTATATCAAGCTTAATGCGACATTTGATATAACTACGAATTTCAGCCTTTTCGTCCATTTTACATTGCGACACGTAAAATGGTCAGTGTATATGACTGCATATATCAATTTGCACGAAATAAACGGATACCGTTAGATAGTGAACACACTATTCAGGTGCCGTTGAAGCGTTTTAAAATATACATGGTTTGAAACTACGAAAACCCGTTAATGACAGAACTTTTTGCAGGACCCTCGTAGCCTTAACTAAAGTGGTGAATGTGTATGCATGTGAATGATGATACGCTAGTCTCGTAGCTCATCAGTACAGTCCAGCTCAAGGTCCGACGTCAGTATAACACTACTACACCATAGCTCTCCTCGATTGACTTTCCCAAGGCCTGACACAAGTTTAAGGCAGTTGCATCATAGCTCTCATCCACTTACATTGCCAAAATTCATTACCAGTACAGACCAGCTGCGTCATAGCTCTCCTCGGCTGAAATGTGTGTTCCGTAAACAATATAGACCAGCTGCACCAAAGCTCTCCTTGACCGAAATTTCCGTGGTTTGTTCATAAGTAAGGGCCTGTTGCATCATAGCTCTCTAACATATCCAAGGTCGGTCATCGATGTCTCATATTTGTTGTTGGCACCTAAAAGAAAATTGAATGCAGTTACAGCATATTGCACAATACATGCACAGTAATAATACTCTTGTAAACCGGGAGTCTAATAGAGAAGAATTTAGATATTTTAGGCAGGTGGATTTTTAATGCTGGAGCTTTCTGCATAAATTTCATCCTGCATTAAATTACCACCTGTCTAAAAAGAACAACAATTATACTAAATTGAATGTCCAGTTTAGAGAGGTTTTACTGTAAATAAAAGATGACATATTAATTAGAAAAAGTTTGGATCCAGATAAAAATGCATGTGACTCAAATGGTTGTAAGAATTCAAACTGTTTTAACAAAGCAACACTTTTTGCAAACTGAATAGCTAGCGAAAGACAATTTTATTTACACACACAAGCTAAATTGTCTGGCATATGGATACTGTGGCAAATGCACACATTCTTTATTTGATTCTCATTGTTTAATATTTTTGTTCTAAAACAAAAAAAATTCTGTTAAAATTATTTCTTTTTTTCCTAATAATTACTTTTAAGATTGGGCCTGGCTGAGAAATACAGAAACTATTTAATATTTACTACATAAATACCTTTATTTTCCTAAAGGAGTCGTCTGATAAGGGTCTTCTCTGTTCACTTTTGGAAGTATAGGTCTGGTTCTACAGATTCTGAAATGGCCAAAACATCTCTTATTAATTGGCAATTATTAAAATGGAGCTAATAAATATTTAAGGTCATGAATTGGAGTATAAGTGTTCATGGGTAAAGGCCTAAAAGATTTTACCCATTCCTTCATATGCTATTTTTATATCCAACCTCTTTGAATAAAACTACCGAAAAGGAGCATTAACTAGGGAAAAGGATTTTTTAGAGTTGTGTAGTTCTGAAACCATTGTGATAAATAGAGCAGTTGTTCCTTATGAGCATAAGCTCTATTTATCACAATGATTTCAGAAAATGACTTTTACAGAGGCGTAGAACGGCGTATTTATGGAGGAAGGGTTAAAAAACATTCCCCTTAGTTCTAGTTAACCATTTCTCTGTTCTACCTGTATGTTTATTTCAAATTTCAATACCAAATTAACATTCATGGAGAAAATAATTACATGTATAATAAAATATGGAAGGTGGGCTACTGTAGTCATTTTAGAAAGTAAAAAAAACTAGGTCTATCAAATATCATTGGCAAACAGAGCAGACAATGACCAGACCAGTCTGATCTAGGTCTACTCTGTTTGCAAATGTGTGAAAAGGTTTGTTTAAATGAAAGGATTAAATGTCATTTCTTCTCATGTTCTCTTCAGTTTCAATGAAAATGTAATTATTACGCAATTTAACGCATTTGCAAACAGTAGACCCAGATCAGACGGCTCCTATAGGACCGGTGTTTGCTAATGGAATTTGATAGATCTGTTGCTTTAGTTTATAAAATGACTTCAATGTTACACTTTCCATATTTCAGTTTAGCTATGTTTACCATATAAGAAATAGTACAGCCCACTGAGGGCCTTATTGCATTATAGTGACCTACCATTCAGCCCGAAACTAGTATAAGACCCGAAGCCGAAGGCTGTGGGCTTTAAACTAATCTCGGGCTGACTGGTAGGTCACTATTATGCAATTAGGCTCGGAGTGGTCTGTACTATTTCTTGTAGTACAAATGTATACCGCACCATTTCTTTGTTCACGGACGTATTTTAGCAGTTCTGTCACTCCGTGATTACCCCCTCCCAACACACACACACACACAACCCCCCCCCCCCCCCCCCCACACACACACACACACATAGTGACACAAACACACACTTTAATAAGTGTATTTCACTCTTTTTCAGTCATGTTAATCTGCAAAGCAATTATTGCATTTACTAAAAGTTCGATATTTAACTGTTTTGTATCAATTTTAATCAAGCTGAATGATAATTATCATTTTAAATCTACTCAGCCCTTTTTCTTAAATAAATGTCTTGGACTGAAATGTATAACATCCAGTAGAACAATTTATTAATGGAACAGAGAAGTCTTAAAAAGCAGGGTTTTGTTTAATGAAAGGAACAAAATTGCAAAACACTTTTAAAGGAGATCATTTATTACTTCCCTTTAGGACGATAAACATAACTAGTTAAATTATCTTTTTAAGAATGCACTAATGATGTACATATTTGACTCTAATAATAATAAAAATAAGTAATTTCAACGTATATTGCAATAATCTATAATAAACTTTAAAAAAAAATAAGCCTTTTTATTTTAAGATTTATTAATATATAATTTAGAATGACGAGAATCGGGAAGTACCGAGCGGGCACTGTCGCAATTTAGTGACTGGTACAGTTAACATAAGCAAAGAAGGAGCGTACAAAAAAATATATAAAAAATACACTAAAAATACATTTAGTGTATATACAGTTTGTGCAATATAACACTAAATCGACCGAATCATTTTTTTTTTTACTTTTTAGACCATGTAGACCCACAAAATGCCCCCCTTGTGAGGTATGCTTCATGTATAGATATTGAGTAGAAATTTAAAATTGGAGTAAATATAGAACAGGGAAAGGGTAACAAACGGATGAGGAGTCGGTTGATGTCTATCTGTTTCTAACATGTTAGCAATATTGGACAAGAAGCCAACTCATACAAAGAAGTCCATGTCTAGAGAACACTGTAAACAATGTGTGCAAACAGTAGTATACAAAAGAAATACAAAGCACAAAAAATGGAGAGTCCGACCTGCAACTGACTACAGTTTTCCTTAGACATCAGAATGGGGGAAGCAAGTGTACTTGTAAATAATTCAAAGCTTCATAGTTCGTTGGCAAATCGGCATAAACAATACCTTTGGCCATTTAAACAATGTAAATAATGTAGATACAGACAAGAGGGTTCCTGGGGAGATCTCTGATCAGGGTCTCAACTGTTTGTCATTTAACCCTTTACTGCAGGAATATTCATGTAAGAAATAATAATATCATGAATAGATTGTTATAATAGCACATGGACACAGGAAATTATGGCCATGGCAGAATTTGTAGAATCAGATCTATGCCATATCATAAGCAGAGTAGACACTGATCAGACAGCTCCTGTAGGAGCCATTTGATCTGTGTCGACTGTTTGCAAAGATGTATGCAGAAAGGTGTATTTATGGAGTAAACTGTAGTCCTCCAGCAAAGTCAATCTTCTTATACTAAATAGACTAGTAAACAATGTATAAAAAAGTTGTATTGTCTTGCTGCAGTCTGTGTAAGAAACACTTCGTGCCGATGGATGACATCAGTTGTAGCAATGCAATAACATTTGTCATTTAACTCTTTACACCATGGATATTCACGAAAGAAATGAAAGCATGAATATTAATTAGATTATTTCTTAAGATGGCATATTAACACATACAATGTGGTATATCTTTATTATTGCATATGCAACAGAGCAGACCCTGATCAAATGGCCCCCGTAGGAGCCGCCTGAGCTGGGTGTACTATGTTTGCATAGGCATAGAAAAAGTATATTTATGGAGTAAAGAGTTAAAATTCTCTAGGAAATTCTCAGTCCAAGATCTATACTGAGTACACTGACAAGATGCATTCATCACTCAAAGGGTTACATGTAAACCTGTTCAGACTGAGGTCAAACAACTGTTTGAAGTAATTCTAAGGGAGGAAAATTTAATGGCCTCTATCGAGATTCGAACCTCAGACTCCTGGATACCAGTCCGACACTCTAACCACGTCGCTAAAGGGTTAACACAACAGCAAGGCTGTTGGAGATGCCTTATATAGGCCGATCACTACAGTTTCAACAATTTTGCAAAAATGTGAAACTCTTTGTAAATAGTTTGCATCCAAATCGGATGTTAAATAACTTTTTTTCACAAAAAGGAACAACACTGCTCTGCACTGGACCCAGTTTTATTTATACAACATATTAGGGATATGTTTAAACCTTTCCCTCATATTAATGTGTTTTCAAATATTTGCAAACAGAATAGACCCAGATCAAAAGGCTCCTATAGGAACCGACTGATCAGGGCCTGTTCGGTTTGCTAATGGAATTGGAATGATCTAGTTCTTTACTTTCTAAAACACCTCTGTATAAGTCACCTTTGTCACATTGTGAAAAATATTTAGAATTTGCTCCATAAGAGCAAATGCTCTATTTATCACAATGGTTTCAAACCTACACAGTTCTAAAATGTTCCTTTTCTCTGGTAAATTACTAAATGCTTCTTTTCATTATTTATTCAAAGTCTTTTAATCCATTCCTCTATTAATACGCCTTTCTATAGGAGCAAATGCGCTATTTATCACATTTCTCTAGTTAATGCTCCTTTTTGGTACATGTAGATTAATTCAAAGAGACTGGATCTAAAAATAGCCTATGAGGTAATAGGCTAAGGGGAAGGGTATAAAATAGCTTATGAGGGACTTGGTTTTCTCTTTCTTTAAATAGTTTATATCCAAATCGGATTTTAAAAAACATTTGTTGTTTTTTTAAAAAAAAGAACAATACTGCTCTGCACTGGACCCAATTTTAGTGGTACAACAGATTAGGGATAGTTTTAAACCTTTCCATCATATAAATAATTACACACATTTGTAAACAGAATTGACCCAGATCAGAAGGCTACTGTAGGGACCGTCTAATCACGGCCTGTTCTGTTTGCTAATGGAATTTGAATGATCCGGTTCTTTATTTTCTAAAAGCACCTCTGTATAAGTCACCTTTTGAAACCATTGTGATAAATAGAGCAAATGCTCTATCACAATGGTTTCAAAACTACACAGTTCTAAAATGTTCATTTTCTCTGGTAAATTACTAAATGCTCCTGTTCAGTATATATTCTAAGTCTTTTTAACCCATTCCTCCATAAATACGCCTTTCTACGCCTCTGCAGAAGTCACTTTTTGAAACCATTGTGATAAATAGATAAATGCTGGCAACCTGTAACAAGTTTTTCATGGCAACCATCACACAATTAGCATGCTGTCTTACAGCTCGTTGATAAGACTATGGCAAATATAAGACAAGAAAACCAAACTGATTTTACATTCAGAGCAAAATGCAATGGTGCGCACTCAAATGCTGAAATCGTCATTCTGTATCAAACCCTATGTTGTGAGTCACAACAAAGGGTTTGGCATAGAAATGAAGAAGCTGTTTTAATTTACGCATCTCATCTAGACGGCTATACTAAAACATGAAACGAACATAAATAATTTTACACTTACTCAAATGGCCTATGATGACGTTTCTTCTGTATTGAACTATGTCCGTTTCCTATATTTTTGTTGTTTAGATCTATACAACACATGCGATGTGAATACATGTAGCTAAGAATAAGTTTTGAATTCGCGCAATGCTTATCACGTGATCTCGACGTGTCCAATGCGATACAGACTGACCACAGGTCACGAACATTCACACCTTCTCACGACTTTCGCCCCCAGTGATAATCAGTATTGATTGTTCGGGAATGAAATTGAACTTCAACCCTTCTATAGTTTAGGATATGTACTGTACATGTATGGTGTATACAGATAACCATGCGATTGGTAAGTGCCCCTAAGTTAACCCTTTCCCTGTTCTAAGTTTATTCCAAATGTCAATACCTAATGAATATGCATGAGCAAAATAGTTATATAACTGATTATGAAATATGAAAGGTGGAACGTTGTAGTCATTTAAGAAAAAGAAACAGATCGTTCAAATTCCATTAGCAAACAGAGTATATCCCGATCAGACGGCTCCTATAGGAGCCCTCTGAGCTGGGTCTACTCTGTTTGCAAATGCATGAAACACGTTTATATGAAGGAAGGGATTAACCCTTACCCCTTTTGCATTAAAGAGAATGGTGCCAGCTCAAAACTGGATGTGCTACAATATTGACTGGTTCAGATTCGGAAAGCTTTTGAGAAATTATTGACGGAGTATCAAGCAGCTTGGATCCCCAACGTCTCATCTGGGTCCTAGATGTTTGCAAATGCTAATCAGGCCTTGGTTAACATGCTAAGGGCTAGCAAATCTTTCCAGTGACTAATCCCTTAGGGGCAAAATCAACACTGGTGTGTTTTGAAGTGGTAATGTACATGTTTTGAGTGCACGAAATGTACACCAAACCGCCTAGATGTTTTATCCACGTGTTGGTCCAGGCAGCCTAAATGTTTTATCCACGTGTTGGTCCAAGCAGCCTAAATGTTTATCCATTTGTTGGGCCAAGCAGCCTATAGGTTGTATCCACGTGTTGGTCCAATCAGCCTTAATGTTTTATCCACGTGTTGGGCCAAGCAGCCTTATGTTTTATCCACGTGATTGGCCAAGCAGCCTAAAGGCTGCATCCACGTGTTGGTCCAAGAAGTCTAAATGTTTTATCAACGTATTTAGCCAAGCAGCCTAATGTTTTAACCACGTGTTGGTCCAAGCAGCCTAAAGGTTTATCCACGTGATGGTCTAAGCAGCCTAAATGTTTTATCCACGTGGTTGGCCAAGCAGTCTAAATGTTTTATCCACGTGTTGCCCAAGCAGCCTAAAGATTAATCCTCTTGTTGGGCCTAGCAGCCTAAAGGTTTATCCACTTGTTGGTCCAAGCAGCCTAAAGGTTTATCCTCTTGTTGGTCCAAGCAGCCTAAAGGTTTATCCTCTTGTTGGGCCTAGCAGCCTAAAGGTTTATCCACTTGTTGGGCCTAGCAGCCTCAAGGTTTTATCCATTTGTTGGTCCAAGCAGCCTAAAGGTTTATCCACTTGTTGGTCCAAGCAGCCTAAAGGTTTATCTACTTATTGGTCCTAGCAGATTAAAGGTTTAATCCACGTGTTCGTCCAAGCAGACTAAAGGTTTATCCACGTGTTGGTCCAAGCAGATTTAATGTTTTATCCACGTGTTGCTCCAAGCAGTCTAAAGGTTTATCCATGTGTTGGGCCTAGCATCCTAAAGGTTTATCCACTTGTTGGTCCAAGCAGCATGAAAGTTTATCCACGTGTTGGTCCAAGGCTTTAAAGCAGCCTAAAGGTTTTATCCACTTGTTGGGCCTAGCAGCCTAAATGTTTTATCCACGGTGCTCTATTTATCAGAACGATGTCAAAAAGTGACTTTTACAGAGGCGTCAAAAGGCATCAATATGCGGAAATGGGTTCACTGTATATCAAATGGCCTCGTCGCATTGCAAATAGTATAGATACAGATTACACAGCACCTCTATGATGAGATCTCCGGTCAAGTGTGAGCCAGTATTGAAAGACAAATAACACCTTTCTACAGATTCTAATGGATGTTAAATAGTGCAGAATCCCAAAGGCTGATCTGAGTCTTTACTGTTTTCAATGCAAGTATACCCTTTTCCACGACATAGGTGTCAAACACTGCAGACACTAGCAGGTAGTCTGATAGGTGTCAAACACCACAGACACTGACAGGTAGTCTGATAGGTGTCAAACACCGCAGACACTGGCACGTAGTATGATAGGTTTCAAACACTGCAGACACTAGCAGGTAGTCTGATAGGTGTCAAACACGACATACACTGACATGTAGTCTGATAGGTGTCAAACACCGCAGACACTGACATGTAGTCTGATAGGTGTCGAACACGACATACACTGACATGTAGTCTGATAGGTGTCAAACACCGCAGACACTGGCAGGTAGTCTGATAGATGTCAAACACGACAGACACTGACAGGTAGTCTGATAGGTGTCAAACACTGCAGACACTGGCAGGTAGTATGGGTTTACACTATTTGTCTTCAGCGGCAATTCCTTTATTGATTACAGGGTTCTTAAAAAGCAGGTGATTGTTTAATGCAGGATAAAAGTAATGCAGCAAGTTCCTATAGAGCTTTCTGTAACACTTTTGACCTGCATTAAGCTACCTACTGTCTAACAGGCTCGTCAATATACATTTTTGATGGCCGCTTAAACAAGTTCTACTTTAATGCACACGAGAACTGTTTTAGATATTTGTGGTCTGATCTTTAAGGTTCTGGACTTCTTGGCTGCCTCTTCAGTGTTTACAGTTCCACCGAGGATACCTACTACACGGCTCTGTACAACCTCGACGCGGTTGTCTCCCCTCCCTTCACCGACCGCTTTACATATCTGGTAGGTGTTCACAGATTTTAGTTATAAGTTTAACCATCGTTTTAACCCCTTTCGCGATATGGACACCACTTGACATCTTCGCAGAGTAGACCCTAAAGGGACAGCTCATGAAAGAGCCGTCTGATCAGAGTGTGTCCATTTGCTTATAGAATATCATAGATCTCATTCTATATTATTTTGTATAGTTGTATACAGTAAAACCCATCTAGGCAGGACTTCTGGTAGAGAAGAATTAACACTTCTCTCGCTGTTCACGTCAATTTACATGTACCTACCTGTAAATAGTGATGACCCTGATGAGACAGCTCCTGCAGGCACTGTCTCATCAGGGTCTGCACTATTTACAGGTAGGTATATTGACATGTGAACAGCAAGAGAAGTGTTAATTGCGGTATCCGTCTCAATTGCAGGAGCTGTCTAATCAGGGTCTGCATTATTTAAAAGTTGATTTTGCAACCAGTGCACTCCAAAGCTGTGATTGCACAGAGGCATATTTGTATGAAGTGAAGATATATGTATTTATACGACAGGACATGGGTAAAGGAAAAATGTATCTTAAAATTTAGACATCAAAAGGCATCAATGAGGGAATTGGATAATTACTACATGTAACAGTAACCATTAGGGAATGTCAAATAATTGAATTCTTATCCCGTTATGAGAAATATTGTATACTTATATTTGAATCTGGTGTAATTTTGAAACTAATGACCGAGTGTCAAACAGCTTGAATATCTAATTCTCTTTATAGCCATTATTTGGGTGTTTTATTGAGTGATTTTACAGTAGCCCCTACTGCTATAAAACATCTCGTTGTCACTAGCAACATTTTAACCCTCTAAATGAAAATATTTGTTCATAAACACATGATCTTTTACCTTGATTATATAATCTATATAATTAACCACAACAAACAGAGTAGACCCAGTCAGGCGTGAAAAGGCGTTCATATGGACATTTTGGTAAGGGCTAAACATTAACCCATTCACAGGCAGTATAGTCGTCTGCATGCTGGACCCATTTTCGTCTAAATAAAATATTAGAGTGGGTGATAAACATAATGTCAAACAGTTTGAGGCACCGAGTTACTCATCTGGATCCAAACTGTTTGCAGGCTAACAAATGAAATATAAAGAACAAACGAGTTAATAGAAAACGTTCAACGGGGTCAAACTAACCGAAAGCTTTTCCCACCTGATAACCTCTTTCGCTGCCAATGTCACGTCTGTGATTAACTATGCAAAATGTTTGGAATCCAGATGAGACGCCAAGTAACTTGGCGTCTCACCACGCCCAAACTGTTTGATACAGAGAACGTTTTTAAAGGAAACAAATAAGAAACATCGAAAATGAAAATTTCATTTTCAAAGTTTGCAGACGACAAAATTTGACAGTGAACGACAGTCAACTTATGCGTTTAAAGGAAATTGAAGAAATTTAAAGCAGACGACAATGTTTGCAGACGAAACATATTTGGAGCCAAAAGAGTTAAAATCATGTTGTCTTTCTTTATAGTATCTGTTGATTGTTAGTGTCATCAGTATCCTAGCCTCTTCAGAACCAACTCATTCGGCACCTGATCTGGATCCACGCTGTTTGAAAGTAATAGTGATCTCATTATATTACTAACGGGAAAAGAAACAATTTATGTCACACATTTGGTTTGTTTCCAGGTCAAATGTTTGTTACCAGATATGCTGTAGTTAAGACGCCGCTACGAAGGCGTCAAACAAGAGACGTAAATTAAACCAATTTAAGAAAGCTCCTTTATTTATCCATCACATCCTAGGCATTCTAAAGAGTGATCGAAACATATATGGCGAGTTTAGTACAATAGAAGCTGTCTTAAGCGGCCATCAAAAAGGTCTAATTATGAGTCTGTAAAGCAGGTGATAGCTTAATGCAACTCAAAAGTAATACAGAAAAATCCTGTAGCAATATGCTTGTCCTGCATTAAGCGATCGCCTATTTTTAGGACTCGTATGGTCACTAAATGAATGGCTGCTTAGGATAGGCTTTACTGTATTTGAACGCGTACCTTTGAATGTTCATCTGCCTAGCGAAACCTTAACTTATTCATAGATGGTTAAACCCAAACTAATAAGAAGGCAACCAACACAAGGACTATAGTAAATGACTTCTACACTGGACGTTCAAACTAGTCTCAGTGTCGGTCACCTCTACACTGGCCGTTCAAACTAGTCTCAATGTCGGTTACCTCTACACTGGCCATTCAAACTAGTCTCAATGTCGGTCACCTCTACATCGGACGTTCAAACTAGTCTCAATGTCGATCACCTCTACACTGGCCGTTCAAACTACAAACGTAGTCTCAATGTCGGTTACCTCTACACTGGACATTCAAACTAGCCTCCGTGTCGGTCACCTCTACACTGGCCATTCAAACTAGTCTCAATGTCGGTCACCTCTACATCGGACGTTCAAACTAGTCTCAATGTCGGTAACCTCTACCCTGGCCGTTCAAACTAGTCTCAATGTAGGTCACCCCCACACAGGGCGGTCGACTACTTACCATTTAAACCTACATATTTATTAGTTATACAATAAATTAACGACTTCGTGAATATTTCAATGATTTGATTTGGAAATTCCAATGAAAAAAGTAATTGTTGGTACAAAATGGCAGAAAGAAAAAAATCACATCTGATTGTTACTCCACACGCAAACACAACAGACCCTGGGTAGACTGTTCCTTTGATCTGGGTCTACTCTGTTTGCAAAGGGTTGTAAAATAGCAAGTGGGTATAAAAGTGATAACCATTGGGTTGTAATACAAAACAGAGGGATATTAATGTTTTAAACATTAGCATGTAAAACAAAAAGTGGGATATTAATGTTATAAACATTGGCATGTAAAACAAAAAGTGGGATATTAATGTTATAAACATTAGCATGTAAAACAAAAAGTGGGATATTAATGTTATAAACATTGGCATGTAAAACAAAAAGAGGGATATTAATGTTATAAACATTAGCATGTAAAACAAAAAGTGGGATATTAATGTTATAAACATTAGCATGTAAAACAAAAAGTGGGATATTAATGTTATAAACATTGGCATGTAAAACAAAAAGTGGGATATTAATGTTATAAACATGGGGTTGTAAAACAAAAAGTTGGGTATCAATGTTATAAACATGGGGTAGTAAAACAAAAAGTGGGATATTAATGTTATAAACATGGGGTAGTAAAACAAAAAGTTGGGTATCAATGTTATAAACATGGGGTAGTAAAACAAAAAGTTGGGTATCAATGTTATAAACATGGGGTTGTAAAACAAAAAGTTGGGTATCAATGTTATAAACATGGGGTTGTAAAACAAAATGTTGGGTATCAATGTTATAAACATGGGGTTGTAAAACAAAAAGCTGGGTATCAATGTTATAAACATGGGGTTGTAAAACAAAAAGTTGGGTATCAATGTTATAAACATGGGGTTGTAAAACAAAAAGTTGGGTATCAATGTTATTTAATCATGGGTTGTAAAACAAAAAGTTGGGTATCAATGTTATAAACATGGGGCTGTAAAACAAAAAGTTGGGTATCAATGTTATAAACATGGGGTTGTAAAACAAAAAGTTGGGTATCAATGTTATAAACATGGGGTTGTAAAACAAAAAGTTGGGTATCAATGTTATTTAATCATGGGTTGTAAAACAGCAACAAGTGGTATATTAATGTCCAATGATGCAGAAAGAAATATGTTTATATTAAACAAGTCAATGCAGGGGAAAATGAATGCAGAAAGCTCTTTCTTCGGGGAGTTTGCTGCACAGCTTTCTTCCTGCATTAAGTACATGTATACACATATCACCTGCATGACTTCTTTACACCATAAATATTTATGCGAAAAATAATGACATCATAAAGATCAGATGGCCATACAAAAGCAACTTAAAATAAAAGTAACAGGCATTCATGCAAGCATACTAGTTTAACAAGTAGATTAAGATAATCGCTAGTCTGGATCTACACTTTGTGCATGTGTCTGAAACTGGCCAGGCATTATGCTGGGAATTTCTTACTGGGAAAAAATGAAAATTTCAGAAACTTGTATACTTTCAATCATTCGCATCAGTAGAGCATTATGCTCCCTTTCAAAAAATGCTCTATAGACTATATATTCAAACGGTTCCGAAATGTGACATTTACATATACGTAGAAAAGCCTCAATATAGGATAATATTATAAGACTGAATAATTATAGGTTATTCATTGATCGCCCCCTGGAGGAGGCGATCCTATAGACTGTGATTGGGCTGCGCCTATGGCGCAGTCCCAATATGTGTTTATTCGGAATGGTGGATTTTTTGTCAATGTAGCATACGTTGAAACTTTTTTCAATGAATAGTTCAAATCAACGAACGATAACTCTGCCAAGACATTTAAGCAGTTATGTGCCGTCGCGCTCTGTGATTACTCCCTTTTAATAATATTTCACTTTTTTCAGTGGTTTTAATCTACAAATCAATTATTGCGTTTACTAAAATTTCTAAACACCTTTTTATCAATTTTAATCACGGCCAATAATTATTATTTTACTCATGAAAAAAGGACGAAACATGCAAAAAATACACCATTTATTTTTTAAATTTATTAAATTATATATTAGTTAGAATGGACTAATTGCTTCGGACTGTTTAGAAATGTGTTGCCATAATTGAGGCCCTGATAAGCTTCATTATGACATATATGCCCGTATATATATATTTATAAATCAGTGCATGCCTAAATAAATAAATTTTGGCCACTGAGCTTTCTATGCTGCTGACCCGTGTTGGACCTGTATGATATGTTATCATTCTGAATCACACAACGGCTAGTATTTCCTGTTTTGACTTTTAATCACTAGTTGTAGCACAAACATAAACATGTCATAGTTTCAAACCTTATGTTTTATTTGGCTCAATACAGTGTCACATCAGAACGCCCGAAACATTTAAACAAGAGGTCCACGATGGCGCTGATATCGCTCACCAGACAATCAGAGAAGAACATTTTCAAAGTTTTCACTATGTTTCTATAGAAAACTGGCCATCCCTAGAGTAGTGCCGCATTTTACCCCAGGGGGGCATAATTCATATTACGTTTGATGGGGACTTCCATATGATGCTATGTTCAGGGGCCTATCTAGCGATACACACTTACATGTACGCACGTGCGTAACATCAATATGAAAGGTGAAAACATTATTATGACCAAAATGGAACAAAATTCGAAGGCTAAGGCCAAGACTTTGATAAACGTTCTCTTGCCATGTAAGTTTTAACCCAGTCCCTTCTATTGACGCTTTTTGATGTCTCTGTTAATGTCACCTTTTGAAACCGTTGTGATGAACTGAGTATTTGTTCCTAAAGGGGCAAATGCTCCATTTATCACAATGGTTTCAAAACTACAATCCTCATATTAACGCCATGTGACGCCTCCGTAAAGGTCACCTTTTGAAACCATTGTGATGTGAATAGAGCCTTTGCTCATAAAGGACTAAATGCTCTATTTATCACAATGGTTGCAACACCTGCCTACATACATGAAATTCAAAATGTTCTCGAGGGAGCATGCCCGCGGACGCATGTAGCCAAGGTGCGTATATCGCAGTTACGTTACGTCCCTGAAAGCTGAGAGCCTTCCAGTTTCAGAGGACAAGATGTTTCAAAGTTTTCACTACATACAATGTATGTTTCTAAAGGAAACAAGTCAACTCTTGGGTATATGTTTCTGTAGCGGGCAAACCCCTACTGTATATGGAGCGGTATTTGGGTCAAAATTATAGTTATGATTTTACTAGGCGAATACTGTTATCTACGTGCTAGTTGTTAATTTAGATACTCATTTCTATGTTGTTAAATACAATTTATCTATTTAAACTTCTATTTTAATTGTCTTTTCCGTTTTTCAAAAATCTTATATTTCATTCGCAATCACAGAAGCTAGCCGCCTTATTCTACATGCCTCATTCTATATTCTTCATTCTATATTCTTCATTCTATATTCTTCATTTTATATTCTTAATTCTTATCGCTAAACGCTAAATGTTTCAACTCAAATTATTACGAAAATAACTCACCAAATACTAGCACTAGCTACACTACGCGATGACAACGTTAAACGGTATTAGTAAGATTGTAGAAAATCATTGTTAATCATTGAAAATCATTGTTATGTACAGAATATTAAGCGTTTATTTTGTTAATAGGGTGCCATCCTCGATTCGACATGTCTAAATTTAGATTTATATATAAGTAAAATTCCCCCAAAGCAGGCAATATGCGGCCGTGGCCGAGTGGGTAAAGCTGCTGGCAATTAACAGTTTTGGTATTGATGGTTGGTGGTTCAAATCACGACAGCGACACATTTATTATGCCTTCCCCCCCCCCCATATTTATATGGGGGGGGGCATATTGTTTTCGTGAGAGTTGTCTGTCTGTCTGTCTATCCGTCTGTCTGTCCGTCACACTTTTTGTCCGGACGATAACTTCTATATGGCTCATGCCATTGGATTAAAACTTCATATAAGGAAAGATCATAATGAGAGGAAGTGTCATGCACAATGTCCATAACTCTGGCTTCACTAATATTGGAGTAATTGCCCTTTGTAAAAAATATCACAATTTTTTGTCCGGACAATAACTTCAATATGCCTGATGCCAGTTGATTGAAACTTCATATGGAAAGAGTATAATAAGAGGAAGTGTCATGCAGAAGGTACATAACTCTGGCTTCACTAATATAGGAGTTATTGCCCTTTGTAAAAAAATCACACTTTTTTTGTCCGGACGATAACTTCTATATGGCTCATGCCATTGGATTAAAACTTCATATAAGGAAAGATCATAATGAGAGGAAGTGTCATGCACAAGGTCCATAACTCTGGCTTCACTAATATTGGAGTTATTGCCCTTTGTAAAAAAAATCACAATTTTTTGTCCGGATGATTTCTCCTATGTGACACATGCCATTGGAGTGAAACTTCGTACATGGAACGATCATGATAAGCGTCATGCATAATATCCTTAACTCGAGCTTCAATAAATTTAGAGTTATTGCCCCTTGTACATTTGTTTAATTCTTTCTTGTCTAGACAATAACCCCTACATGGCTCTTGCAATCGTATTGAAACATCATACATGGAAAGAGCATGATGAGAGAAAGTGTCATGAACAAGGGCCATAATTCTGGCTTCAATACTTTTGGAGTTATTGCCCGTTGTTACATTTTTTGGCTGATCAATAACTCCTGTTCGACTGATGCTATTTGAATGACATTTTATTTTTGGAAAGAGCATGATGAAAGTAAGTGTCATGCACAAGGGCCATAAATCTGGTATCAGTATTTTTAGAATTATTAGCTGTTATCATGTTTTTCTTGAAAAATGTAGTGTGGTATCATTCATCAAGACCATAACATTTTTAGTGATTTCCCTTTATATATTGTTTTTATTAGAGGGGAGACATTCGTTTTTGTGACAAAAACCTCTAGTTTTCTTTTGGAATGTAAGTTGTTAACGCTTAATGCTTCATGACTATATTTTAAAGTCTGAATTGCAAATCGGTGAACGGTAAATGCTTCAATTCAAATTATTAATGTTGAAGTTTAATCCTTCCCTGTTGAATATTCATGTAAAAATAATGCTACAATGAATTTGCATTAGCTGATTTTTAACAATGATATATGGACACAGGATTTTTTATGCCCCCCCCCCCCCCCCCCAAACGGCGGGCATATAGTAATCGCATTGTCCGTCCTTCCGTCTGTCCTTCCATCCGCCTGTCTGTTTGCCCGTCCATCCGTTCGTCCCAAATTTCGCGTCCCTTCTGTAACGTTTTTCTGTGAATTGATTTCAAAATAACCTGGCACAAATGTTCACCACAAAAAGACGATATGTCGCGTTCAACTCCCTGGTCCATGGGTAAAAGGTCAATGTCATCCTTCAGGGTCAAAGGTCGGGGTATAAGTGTTTCACAAACACACTCTTGATTGGTAATGGATAGAAACTGCAGAATCAGCACTGTTACATGTATGTTTCCATAAGCAAACAAATTGCACCCTGTTCACCCTTAGGAGCCGTCTGATCTGGGTCTACTATGTTTGCACAGGCCTAAAAGGCGGTTATTTAAGGGGAATGGATAATACATACATCCACGCGAGCTTATACACGCAGTGTCGACGGAGCATTCTGATCAGGATATGCAGTCTGTCATTCAAAAAATTCTAGCAGGTGTAAGTCTTTCATACTGCGTGGACTCTATGGTTAAAAACTGATGTTCCACTGAAAATTCAGACTTGAAAGATGGTAGTTAACCCTTTACCTGATAGTCCAGTAAACCCTCTCATGCAGACAGCTCCTAGAGGAGCTTTCTGCATGAATTTCACCCTGTCTTAAACTGATACCTGTCTCCAAGACTGATATTTATACTGAATTTAACGTCCGGTTTAGACGGGTAGATCCTGATTAGAAGGCTGCTGTTTATAACTTTCATCCTGCATTAATTTTAAACTCAGAATTATAATTATTTGTAGAGATCTGCTACTGTGCACAAACTGTATACAGGCAATCAAGCGCCAGTGATAGCTCTCCGATTAACCCTGTACCTATTGAATATTCATATAGGATATAATGACGTCATGAAAATCAATTAGAATAGTGTTTAAAATGGCTGATGTGAACACATGGACTTTTAGCAATGGCAGAAACTGTAGAATCAGATCTAGCTATTTCATAAGCAAACAGAGCAGACCCCGATCAGACATTTTATATTCTTTATTCACTATATGCACTCGGGTGTCAATCAGCTTGAATACTGATGCCGCACTGAACCACCCGGTGTCTGATTTAGATCCAAACTGCATGCAAATCAATCTTGGATTCACTCATAGTATGGTAAAGGTTGACACTTTCCCTCATTTATTCATGTAAAATCATGAATGTTAGAATATGAATTAGATCTAGATCTAGATCCTAGATGTATTTTATCATGGCATCACGAACAAGTGGTAGAAACATTAGAATCAGATCTACATTGTTTCATAATCAAACAGAGTAGACCCAGGTCAAACGGCTCCTATAGGAGCAGTCTGATATGTGTCTGCTCTGTTTGCAGGAGTCAAAAGTCGGTCATATGAGGGAAGTGTTACAGATACCATTGGTTATCACCAATTCATTCATACAAAAAGCATAGATTCTATATAAACAAACCAAATTTTAGCGTGTTTTCTTTCTCGAAACGCCCAAATTTTATTTGCTGAAATACTGGGTTTGACACCTCTGTTTATATGTAGAGTAAAAGGCCCCTATTTCGACACCTTAAGACACATATTCGTCGTAACGATAAGAGTTTGTTGTACTTCGGCATGGCAACAAAGACAGACGTACATTTACAACCGTTTTTGAACTAATATTGCTTATGAACTTGTATGAGTTTGCAGTGCAATACGTTACTAACTTGATCTGCTTTGGGTTCTTTATTGACAGGGGAACTTATGACGTGCTTATATATGACTTATGACGTAAAGATGACGCGCAGTAATGACAACACAGTTTTCTTCTAGTTTTATTGTCAGATATACAAAATGACGTCATACAACATAACCCTCGCGACTCGTGAAAATATACCGTCTGGTGTTCACTCGATGAAATAAATTCCGATCTTCGTATAGGTTAGAGCTTATAAACTGCAGTCTTCGGAAATAAGACGGCCGATAACGCGAGCGAAGCGTTATCGGCCGTCTTATTTCCGAAGACTGCAGTTTATAAGCTCTAACCGATTTAGTGATTGCCCTACTTTTCAACAGGCTCAGTTTATAAGCCCCGCCCACTGAGCAATGACAAACTTGTATATAGTCACGTGATTATGGTACATCTAAAACATCATCCGTTTATGCAAAATACCCAGAAAACCCACCAATCAAACAAACGTCGTCTTTGTTAATATTCTCACGTGTTTATGTTTTGAAAATCCTACACAGTGAAACTGATTTCGTGCCTTTTTCTTGTAAACATTGCCATATTTGGCTTTGTCACGTAGATCTAATCAAATATTCCCCGTCTATGTAAAACAGTTTGACACAATTTTCTGGAGGCAAAATAATAACAACAATAATGACAACAATCTGTCGTTGACCTGCTCTCTGGCACCGAGCAAGCAGACTTATCTAACGAAGATTTGTAAGCCGAGAAGACCCAGATCAGACAACTCCTATGCTGTCTAATCAGGGTCTACTAGGTTTACACAGATTTAAATCTTCACTGGTACCGAAACCCAAACATTCATTATATTATTATCAGAATATTGAAATAAGAATAATTACAAAATATTACAGGTATGATTGTTTATGTTTTGTTGAACGGATTACGGTTTCGAATACAGGTTTGCGCTTATTTCCTGATTTATTTGCTTATTTACATTAGTCCTTTTTCAATATAATCCTGCTTCAACAGGTGGGATGTTTCGTGATTTATTTGTCCATTTTCTATTGTGTCTATAATTCTGCCTCTCAGTTTATTTGCCCAATCAGTTTATTTGCCCAATTACTATTGGGTCTATAATTCTGCCTCTCAGTTGTTTGCATTACATAGTCTCCCACGTTTTACACACGTGTACTTGTGTATACTCGTTCACGTGTCGATAGCGTCATAACAGCAACTCGTTCGATTTGTCTAGTAGTGGGCGGAGTTTTGTTGCGCATGCGCACTGGAAGGTTTGTCTTCGAAAGTTAGAGTCGATTTTATAAAATTTATGAGGATAAGAGTCTGAAAAATTTCAAAAATGCGGCTCGTTGATTGGATGGAAAAGTAGGGCAATTACTAACACCGAAAATAACAAATATCCTCTATATATTCTTTACCTTACAATGACTTTCAATGATTAACAGTGATTTTCTACAATTACTAAATACCTTTTAATGTTATCATCAAGTAGAGCTAGTATTTTGTGAGTTAGTTTCGTAATAATTTGAGTTGAAACATTTAGCGATAAGAATTAAGAATTTAGAATGAGGCATGTAGAATAAGGCGGTTAGCTTCTGAGATCAAGTAGAGTTAGTATTTGGTGGGTTGAGAACAAGTCGAGCTAGTATTTGGTGAGTTAGTTTCGTAATAATTTGAGTTGAAACATTTAGCGTTTAGCGATAAGAATTAAGAATATAGAATGAAGAATATAGAATGAGGCATGTAGAATAAGGCGGGTAGCTTCTGAGAACTATAATTTTGACCCAAATACCGCTCCATAACTGTAGGGGAGGCTTTACACGTTACCCACTCTGAAATCTTTGTTTTGGAAGTAAGTGTAACCTAAAGCAGGTATCTAGGTACATCATATAGAAATAAGGTGGATAATACAATTCTGGTTATACATGGCTGGCACAATTATTACCTAAACCTTAAGAAAATAACACACAAGATCGCTCAACACGCCAAACCTATTAAAACGTACAACAACTATATTATATACAGAATGTTATTCATTAAAATGGTTATATAAATCTGAATAAAGTTAAATACATTATATTATTGTATACATTTTTGAAAATTTTATACAAGATACCTATTCAAAATGCCTAAGATAGTTTAGAAACATTGTACAATACTCAATAATTAAACAGCAATGAAGTCAAAGTTTAGGAATTACCTCCCTTTTCCCTCATTACACATTTCAATTAAAAAAAACCCAACAAACTGGCTACACCTAGGGCGGGGCAAATTTTGACACCAGGGCTTTCTCTATATACACTTTTGTAGAGAACCTGAACATGATGTTATGTTCCTAATATCAAAGCTGAGAACCTATCAGTTTCAGAGGAGAAGATTTTCAAAGTTTTCACTATATGTTTCTATATAGGCTAAAGCTGGCCACCCCTAGGGCTGGCCGAATATGGACCAAGGGGCATAATCAATATAGCTTATTAAAAATTGACTACTCCTGGGGCCGGGTCAAATTTGACACCAGGGGCATAATTTATATAACTTTTGTAAAGGACCTGAACATGATGCTATGTGCCAAATATGAAAGCCGAGAATCTTCAAATTTCAGAGGAGAAGATTTTCAAAGTTTTCACTATATGTTTCTATATAAAGCTGGCCAGCCCTTGGGCGGGGTCAATATATACCAAGGGGCATAATTAATATAGATTATGTAGAGGACCTGAAGATGATGATTTGTGCCAAATACGACAGCTTCAAAGTTTTCACTATTATATGTTTGTATAGAAAACAAGTCACCCCTTGGACGGGGCAAATTTTGACCCAAGGGGCATACTTTATATAACTTCTGTAGAACACCTATAGGTGATGCTATGTGCCAAAGATTAAAGCTGAGAATCCTATAGATTCAGAGGAGAATATTTTGAAAGGTTCAAATTGTTGACGACGCACGCCGACGTCAGGCAATCACAAAAGCTCACTCTGAGCACTTTGTGCTCTGGTGAGCTATAAGGTCTGGGATTGGGTATTGTCATTAGGACATCACCCAACATCCTGACAATGCATATGCAATGTATATGCACCAACATTTTACAATCAAGTATTCATATTGGGGGCAGTATTGCTAAATTCAATATGCTTAAACGTTAATGTGTAGCTTTGAATAAATAAGTTTAAACTACGTTTTTGTCTGCTTATTGACTGTGTTTACTAAACGCCATTTACATGTTTATCTTTCCTTTTGATTGCGAAATATTTCCCTCTGCACCAAACCTAGCTACATGCAGGCGTATTTACCAACTTTGTGCATGTTTTCTGTACATATGTTGTTTGGCCTACTTTTTTGTTGTATCCGTGTATGATTTTCACACAATATAAATTATGTACCATTTTGTACCTTTACATGTTTTTCATTCATTTTGACATCAAAGGTTTCATAATCTCTTTCATAAACTGCTTTTACATTAACCATAATAAAGAAAATATCGAAAGTATTATATAAAATGTTCTTTATACCACTGTATTTTAAATTTATATAAAAATTTGATTAGAAGTTTCCATAAACTACCGTAGTATGCCATCACAAATGTCAACATCAAGATCACATCCAATGATCTGTTGTACATATGTAAGTACTGTACACGAACTCCACTAAAACATAATTACAAAATAACTTATTTTGTGTTTTGTCAGGTTTGCACTTTTTTAAGAGCAGTTATGAATCTCAGGACCACCTTTGTTTGGTTAATATTGTATGTTAATCAGGGGCGGATCTAGGATTTGTTGTTAGAGGGGGCGTAAAACTTAAATATAAGCTGGTGGGTCCAGGGCAAAGCCTCCCCACCCCACCCCCGAAGCTCCTGGATTTTAGTGATTTTGAATACTTAGACAAGCACTCCTCGAGCATGTTGATTACTATGTGCTTGCATCAGAGTAAAGTGCTAAAAATGCATGGCATATACTACTACTGCTACTACTACTACTACTACTGCTACTTCTACTACTGCTTCTACTACTACTACTACTACTACTACTACTACTACTACTACTAGTAGTAGTAGTAGCCGCTAGGGCCCCTGGTGGGTCCAGGGCAAGGCCCCCTGAAGTTCCTGTATTTTAGTGATTTTGAATACTTAGACAAGCACTCCTTGAGCATGTCGAGTATTATGTGCTTGCATCAGAGTAACGTGCTAAAATGCAAGGCATTTTATAAATAGTACAGGTCTATGGATTTAGCCAGAAGAAATGCTATAATTAAGCCCGCGTCGAAGGTATTGGCCGAGGGCCGAAGCAGGAGTGAGGTGGAGAGCACGAGAGGGACACAGCCCCTTCTCGTCCGGCGGTGTCGTGTGTGTAGTGGTTTCTGGTGATGTTTTGATGGACTTTCACTCATCAAATTTTGACCATTTTAAGACATTTGTTTTGTAATTGGAGTAAGATATTGACCAAGCTGAAGTAGTTTTCATTGAACTTAAGTGCTTTTGTGGCGGTCGTAAAAACTTGCAGTACTTCATTCTCAGTGGTGTTATATGTCCTGGTGCTTCGGGATCATAAGCTTTTAAGTTATTAGTTTGGAAAAGTGAATACTGCTTAAGCCGATACTATGGGGCGTGAGTAGTGTTGTACTTTTAATTACTACTCCTGAAAAGGCTCAATAAACCGAGTCTGCAATTTTCTCTTTTCACATTGCTAGATTTACTTTTGCTTTCGAACGATCCAACCTTTCAGAATTTCTCGTAACAGCAACACTGAGAGAAACAGAGTATGACAGTCTTACAGTGACCTAAAAACCTGCATTTATTACTGGTTTATAACCAGCTTGATATCTATGTCAATTCATTGCCGACCTGGATTGGGAAAGCAATTTTTTTATATGCTTGAATGCAGAGTTGACTGCATCCATCTTCAAATTGTTGGCATAAAAATCAGCGAAAAGACAATCAATGTACAAAAGGAGGGATATAGACTACGTTTGAATTGCGAAACTTGAGTAGCGGGGTAAAAGTTTTAACCGACTGTGCATATTAGCGCAAATACGAGCAGTGAAAAATGATTGATATGTTTAAATGAAGCGCGCAGAAAAAAAAGACTTGCATTTTTCTATACTACAAAAATGGATTTCAAGGCACAAACATAATTTTACTTCGGCGATTTTAGGGAGAGGGGGGGGGGGGGGGGGGGGGGGGGTACGCCGGGTTCGCCCCCGCCTGGATCCGCATATGTGTTAATGTTTGTGTGATTCCTCTGGCGTGTATGTACTTGTAATATTTTTTTCGATTTTGTTAATGTTGAAATTAGGTACTGGATAGTTTATGCATAATTATTGAGGTGCCAGTTTGGAAAGACCAAACCAACTCTGCAAACAGTATAATTATGTATCTCCCCATATATAGACGAACATATTGTTTTCGGCGTGGTTGTCCGTCCGTCCGTTTGCCTGTCTGTCTGTCTGTTTGCATATTCGTCACAAATCGTGCCTGTCCGTTCTATATCTCAAAGACCAACCAGCGGGTTTTGAAATAACTTTACACAATTGGCCACCACATTGAGGCGACACGCAGAACCCATGACTCAAATGCGCCGGCTCAAGAACAATGTCACCATTGAACATCAAAGTTCAAAACTGTAACATTTCGTGTCCACTCTGCAAGGCCTACATGTGTGTATCCAATGAAAGATTTTCGTTTTGCTCAAATGTTCAGATTATAAATTAGAGTACAAGTTCTGTCCCTAGTAAAGGATTTTCTTTCAGCTTTACTCAAATGTTTAGATCATAAAGGCAATCTGGAGGACAAATGCCTTCGCTTGTATTCTTTTTTTTTATATCAAGAACAACCATCTAGTTAACATTGTGTCTAGTGTGTATGTACATGTACATATTTTTCACTTTTTTGTTAAATCTTAAGTGAAAATACTCAAGCAGGAAAAGACACAAACAAAACGCAACCAATATCAAAACAACAATAGAAAGTTTAGGACAGTCATTAATTTCAATGTATTATTAACCCTTTCCTCCATGAATATTCATGTAAAACAATAATGATGTCATGGATATTAATTAGATTATTTTGCTATAATAACACATGGACACAGACATTTTTGGTTATGGCAGAAACTGTAGAATCATATCTCTCTCTCTATATATATATATACATTATATTATAAGCAAACAGAACAGACCCTGGTCAGATGGCTCCTATAGTGAAATTTGACACCGAAAAGGTTAATGTGAAAAATGACATAATAGATCATTTCGTAACAATTTAAGCAATGTGTTTAGATTCTCATTAATATCTACGAAAATGCCAACGAGCAAATTATAAATAAAAGACAACTGAAATATAACAAATATATATACATTATTTTTAAACTATTGTGGATGTTTTGTAAACAAAATAAACTATGTTTTTGCATTTTAATGACGCTAATGCTAAAACTTCGAAATATTGGTAGTTGCCATGAAAACACACTGGCCGTTTGCTTATCCAGCATCAACTACTCTTCCATCAACCGAAACTTGTTAACATATACCCTAAGCTTTAAGAAAATATAGGTGTACCAACTCCAGCTAGGGGGAAAGGCTTTCGGTTATGGGCATTTTACCTAAATCGTTTCTGAATGAGATATTCATTAGACAAAATAAAACATGAGTAAAACATAGTGAAAATTTAAGACATGTTATGTTTATATTAAATTTATTGGGTTTAATTAGAGAAAATGAAAGGTTTAGAATCTTGTAGTTCTGAAACCATTGTGATTAATAGAGCATTTGCTCCTAAAGGAGCAATTGCTCTATTTATCCCAATGATTTCAACAGATGATGTTACAGAGGCGTAGAAAGGCGTATTTATGGAGGAAAGGGTTAGGTTACAATCAAAAAGCGGTCTAATCACGTGTCTGTAAAGCCGGTGGTAGCTTAATTCTGGTAAAAGTAATGCAGAACGCTCCTATATGAGCTTTCTGCATTACTTTTGCCATACATTAAGTTACTGCCTGCTTTTTAAGACTCTTATGAATAAATAAATGGTCGCTTATGACAGGTGCTACTGTGACATAGTTTATCAATAACAGGTTGCTGAGGCGCCTTGAGAGACGTCAAAAGGAACCGCGGCAAGTTACATCAGGTAAGAGGTTTCTCGTTATTCAACTCTCATTCTATAGGCATGAAAAGCCATATCCACCAATAGCATGCGTATTGGACATTAACTACGTCTCAAGTAACTGTAGCAATTATTAGCATGGCAGAATGGCGTTCTATATAACTGCAAACAGAACTCGTGAACTATTTTGCGCGTGCTTGTCGGAGTTTGCCGAGTTGTTACGAATTGATTACCGATCATGTCGGATCCATTCTATTTTACATTATGGATTCTCCTGTTTTAACTTGTATACATGTACATACAAACGCCTATTCACTCCGTTGCAAATAGGGTAGACCCAGATCCTACACGAGCCCTCTAGACAGGGTCTGTGTGTTTACTTCTAAACTATTTTAAACTCTGACTCTACAGTTTCCACCAACTATACGAAACAATCCAGGTGCGGATCCAGGATTTCAGATTAGGATGGGGGCGTAGAATTGTTTTTGGGGGAGAGGGCGTTCTGTTTTACTTTCACCTTGCTTTAAGCAGCCACCTGCTCTAAATACCAACTAATTAACACAATTTAGTGGTCGTTATAGAGAGGTTTTACTGTATATAGATCTAAAATATTACTAAAAAATTGTTTTGGCAATGTTAAGGGGGGGGGGGGGGGGGAGCGTACGCCGGCTCCGCCCCCTCTAAATCCGCGCCTGCAATCCTTTGTAGATATGCAATAACATTCAGATGGGGATTGACCTAATTGTTAAATTTTATATCTGTTTAAATGAATAATACTGTAGGACTGTTCTATAGTGACTACAGTAAAACTTATCTATAGTGACTACAGTAGAACTTCTCTATAGTGACTACAGTAGAACTTATCTATAGTGACTACAGTAGAACTTATCTATAGTGACTACAGTAGAACTTATCTATAGTGACTACAGTAGAACTTTTCTATAGTGACTACAGTAGATATAGTGACTACAGTAGAGCTTCTCTATAGTGACTACAATAGCTATATTGACTACAGTAGAACATCTTTATAGTGACTGCAGTAGATATAGTGACCACAGTAGAACTTCTCTATAGTGATTACAGTTGAACCTCTTTATAGTGACTACAGTAGATATAGTGACTACAGTAGATCTTCTCTATAGTGACTACAGTAGAAATTCTCTATAGAGACTACAGTAGAACTTATATATAGTGACTACAGTAGAACTTATCTATAGTGACTACAGTAGAACTTTTCTATAGTGACTACAGTAGATATAGTGACTACAGTAGAGCTTCTCTATAGTGATTACAGTAGCTATATTGACTACAGTAGAACATCTTTATAGTGACTGCAGTAGATATAGTGACCACAGTAGAACTTCTCTATAGTGATTACAGTTGAACCTCTTTATAGTGACTACAGTAGATATAGTGACTACAGTAGATCTTCTCTATAGTGACTACAGTAGAACTTCTCTATAGAGACTACAGTAGACATAGTGACTACAGTATATATAGTGACTGCAGTATATATAGTGACTA
Source organism: Azorinus chamasolen (assembly GCA_963576725.1). Taxonomy (NCBI): domain Eukaryota; kingdom Metazoa; phylum Mollusca; class Bivalvia; order Cardiida; family Solecurtidae; genus Azorinus; species Azorinus chamasolen. The sequence goes on along the minus strand of OY755241.1, from coordinate 73,533,979 downwards.
CAGTAGGATTTCTCTATTATAACTACAGTAGATATAGAGAATGCAGTGGAACTTCTCTATAAAGACTACAGTAGATATAGTGACTACAGTAGGATTTCTCTATAGTGACTACAGTAGACATATTGACTACAGTAGACAAAGTGACTACAGTAGAACTTCGCTATAGTGATTATAGTAGAACTTCTCTATAGAGACTACAGTAGATATAGTGACTACAGTAGATATAGTGACTACAGTAGAACTTCGCTATAGTGATTACAGTAGAACTTCTCTATAGAGACTACAGTAGATATAGTGACTACAGTAGATATAGTGACTACAGTAGACATAGTGACTACAGTATATATAGTGACTACAGTAGACATAGTGACTACAGTAGATATAGTGACTACAGTAGATATAGTGACTACAGTAGACATAGTGACTACAGTAGACAAAGTGACTACAGTAGAACTTCTCTATAGTGATTACAATAGAACTTCTCTATAGAGACTACGGTAGACATAGTGACTACAGTAGACATAGTGACTACAGTAGATATAGTGACTACAGTAGACAAAGTGACTACAGTAGAACTTCTCTATAGTGATTACAGTAGAACTTCTCTATAGAGACTACAGTAGACATAGTGACTACAGTAGATATAGTGACTACAGTAGATATAGTGACTACAGTAGACATAGTGACTACAGTAGACAAAGTGACTACAATAGAACTTCTCTATAGAGACTACAGTAGACATAGTGACTACGGTAGACATAGTGACTACAGTAGATATAGTGACTACAGTAGAACTTCTCTATAGTGATTACAGTAGAACTTCTCTATAGAGACTACAGTAGACATAGTGACTACAGTAGACATAGTGACTAGAGTAGATATAGTGACTATAGTAGAATGTCTCTATAGCAACTACAGTAGATATAGTGTATATCTGTATAGATACAGTAGAACTTCTCTATAGTGACTACAGTATAACTTTTCTATAGTGACTACAGTAGGACTTCTCTATAGTGACTACAGTATAACTTTTCTATAGTGACTACAGTAGAACTTCTCTATAGTGACTACAGTATAACTTTTCTATAGTGACTACAGTAGATATACATGTAGTGACTACAGTAGGACTTCTCTATAGCGACTACAGTAGAATATGTCTTAAGCGACCTTCATAAAGAGGTCAATTTACGGGTCTGTAGGGCAAGTGGTTGCTTAATGTAGGGCAAAAGTAATGCAGAAAGCTCCTACATTTTTACATGGTAGTTTCATTCAGTTCAAAAGTAATCTAAAATGTTCCTGTAAAAGCCTATACTTCTTTTGCCCTGCATTAACCAATCCGCTCATATTGACCACTTTTGACGACTCTGTAAAAGTCACTTTGTGAAACAATTGTGACAAATAGAGGATTTGCTCCTATAGGAGCAAATTCTCTATTTATCACAATGGTTTCAAACTACAAAATTCTAACATTTTCCTTTTCTCTAATTAATACTCCCTTTCGGTAGATTTATTTAAAGAGTTTGTATCTAAAAATAGCCTATGAGGTAATCAGTTACATGTAAGCAACCGCCCACTATTCAATATTTCTATGATCTATAAATGAATGGCCGCTGAAGACTGGTTGTACTGCATTGAATCAATTAACATACGTGAGTGTTAAATGCAGATGAGCGGCTTAACCCTTTACTCCAAAGAAATGCATTTGTACCGTATTTGCAAACAGAGAAAACATAGACCAGACGGATCTATCTGATCAAGGTCAGCTGTTTGCGAACTTGTATGCGAGGCAGGTCACGGATAGTGAGAGTCTCTACTTGGAACACGTTCTAGAACTGCCTACAATACACAATCAGTGGTAGAGCATCGCAAGAAAAGCAAGTTAACCCTTTCCCTATTCTAAATTTAGCCAAAAGTTCAATACCTGAATTTTCATGGACAAAATAGTTAAAATGAAATGTGGAAGGCGGAATATTGTAGCCATTTTAGATAGTACAGAAACAGCGTTTAAATTCCACTAGCAAACAGAGCAGAGCCTGATCAGACGGCCCCTATAGGAGCCGTCTGATCTGTGTCTTCTCTATTTGCAAATGCCTGAAAATGTGTTTTATATGAGGGAAAGGGTTAATGAACGCTGCTGAATGTTAAGAAATTTCTCAACGCCAACATACCACTGACTCGGAAAAGTGTGAAGGAATTGCTCAACGTCAACACACCACTGACTCGGAAAAGTGTGAAGGAATTGCTCAACGTGAATACACCACTGACTCGGAAAAGTGTGAAGGAATTGCTCAACGTGAATACACCACTGACTCGGAAAAGTGTGAAGGAATTGCTCAACGTCAACACACCACTGACTCGGAAAAGTGTGAAGGAATTGCTCAACGTTAACACACCACTGACTCGGAAAAGTGTGAAGGAATTGCTCAACGTGAATACACTATTGACTCGGAAAAGTTTGAAGGAATTGCTCAACGTCAACACACCACTGACTCGGAAAAGTGTGAAGGAATTGCTCAACGTGAATACACTATTGACTCAGTTCATTGTTAAGGAATTGCTCAACGAGACCAACACCATTGACTGGACTCAATGTTAAGGAATTGCTCAACATTGTTCAGCAAAAGCACACCATTAACTCAGCTCGATGTTAATGAGATGTTCAACGGTAGCATACCATTGACCCACCTCGATGTTAAGGAATTGCTAAACGAGAGCACACCATTGACTCAGCACAATGTTAATGAATTGCTCAGTGTGAACACATTAACTCAACTCAATATTGAGGAGATACTCAACGGGAGCACATCATTGACTTATTACTGTTTGGTTTGTTTTTGGTAGAGTTTTACGTCGCTTTAACAGTTTTTCAGTCATATCATGACGTCCAGCAAATTACAGATGGAGGAAGATCTTGGGGGTTCTGTGCACGGAACAAATTGCATTGTTTAGTTCAAAGAAGAACATCTGGGTAGAACCACCGACCTACCACAAGCCAGCTGGAAGCCTTCCTCACGTGCAAAATCCAAATGCCCAGATCGGCATTCGAACCACAGCGGTGAGGGGCTAAGCGATTGTCAGGCGAAGACCATAAGGCATCGGAGGCCCCCCATTTATTACTGACGTGCATGTGCAATATCATCTATACAGTAATGTGCCTACTAATCGTCAGCCTAGTCAGATTCGCAGAGCTCCAGATAAGCTTTGTAAATTTAAACATTTTCAACAATAGTTTCCTTATGTCTCCACCAAACCCAATAATGTGACCACTCTTTAGAATCGTCTCTTCAAGACGATTCTAAAGAGTGGTCACAGTATAGTGTTTGGTGGAGAAATGACGATTTTAGTATTTCGGTATGCATCGTTATCTGTAGCGCTGACTGATTGGATTGTTATTTAACACTTTGAGTGCGAGACGCGAATGCACGGGTATTGTAAACAGTGTGGATTAGGGTCTGTAGTGTTCGTCATTTCAAACATTATATCAAGTTTACGCTTTTTATACTGAGAATATACTGACTCTATAGCAGAACACCGATGAGTTATTTCAGTATAAAAAATCAACGTTTAAAGGGTTTATATGAAATACATCACACGTCTTATTTGATGCAACAGCATGGACTCCGTTGAGCAAATTCCTTAATTTATTAGAGCGTTGTGACGCTCAAGTGAACTTGTCAAATTACATACATGTACATCCTCGCTAATACGGCCACTAAAAGGAAGTATAACTCTTGATGTTTTAAGAAGCGGTAGCTTAATGCAGGGATCTTCTCCGTTACTCTTGCCCTGCATTAAGCAACCGATTGCTTTTTAAGACACCTATATCCGTCCATTTGTTTCCAGTGTCCCTTATAAAGGACATCGACAAACAGTGAATACCCAGATCAGAGGATTCCTTCAGGAACCCTCTGATCTGAGTCTACAATGTTTGCTGGACCTATCAATATCCATGGCTTATATAAGCAAATAATTATGTTGTCTGTGTGCTCCTCAAAATGAAAACTGGGTGAGGTCCAAATTAATACGGTATCTAGACGGGGTTTCCTTCAATAATATTGGCATAAATGAGTTACATATAGATAATGTGGTCGCCTTAGCAGGACTATACTGTACTATAAAACTCGTTATCGTTTGAAGGGTGTTTCAGCAAGAACACTGTTGCCGCGGTGACCTTTGAAAATAATTTGTGAAGTTCACATTGGGGTACTTGTACTTGTATAAGGTAAGAATGATACCGACTCAACAGCAACTTGAATAAAATGTTTATTCAATCAACTTCATACCATAAAGTGGAATAAATCAATAACTTTATCAAATGGACCTAATATCTTAATATTCCAAACTTACATTTACCAGATAAAAACTGTTACGAAAGTGGGAAAAAACGAGAATCTTAATGTAAATTGTATCTCGTTTTGGTTGCTTTCATGCTTTTTTGTAGTTTTTTTTCTTTTTTTTTCTTTTTTTGTGTGTGTTTTTCTTCAATGTTTGTATATATAATGTAAGTATCAAATATCAAAAATAATAAATTAGTAGGGTTCCGATACACAGAAACCATATCATGCTACAGCCACGCGGTTTCGTCTCTTTGTTACGTGACGCTTCAGGGCAGTCATCGCCGTCTCCATTTTGGTTTTTGCGTATTTTGTTTGAATGTCCCCGAAAGCTGACTGTTCGGAGGCCTTCCTTTTGTGACTACTTCCTTGTCGGTCTCCATTACCATTCTGTAAATCAAAGATTTAACCCTTTACTCAATGAATATTCATGTAAAACAATAATGACATTACGAATATTAATGAGGGTAATTGTTTAAATAGCGCATGGATACAGGAATTTGTGGCTATATAATCATATGTTTATTTTATCATAAGCAAACAAAGCAGACCCAGATCAGACCGCTCCTATAGGAACCGTCTGATCTGTGTCTACTCTGTTTGCAAATGCATAGACAAGCGTATTTATGGAGTAGAGGGTTAAAACACTTGTAATATGCAAGCAACTTTATTTCATCAGAAGCAAACAGAGCCTATAGGAGCCATCTTATCTGGGTCTACTCTGTTTGCAAAGGCATAGAGGCGTAAAGGTAAACACTGGTATGTGCAAATACATTTTATGAGAAATGTTACCATGTTACAAACAGTTTGGACCCAGATGAGATGTCGAGTAAACCGGCATCTCATAAGGATCAAAACTGTTTGACACTCGGTCAATAGTTTTATATTGGAAGTAGTCAAACTTTCACCAGATTCAACGTTATTTTTTCACAGGGAGGCAAGGGTTAAGCGATCATTTAGTGATTGAACAAAGTATTTAAATCCGAATGGTTCCTTAATGCAGGGCAAACGTAATGCAGAAACCTCCTATATGAGCTTTCTTTATTAATTTTGACCTGGAAAAAACTACCGACTGTTTCTAAATACCAAACATTTGACTTCTATTTATTGGTCGCGTAACCTATTCCCTCCTACTGACACTTTTTGGCATCTCTATTAAAGCCATTTCTTGAAACCATTGTGATAAATACAGCATTTGCTCAATTAGGAGCAAATGCTCTATTTATCTCAATGGTTTTAAAAACACAATTCTAAAATGTTCCTTTTATCCAGTAAGTGCTCCTTTTCGGTACATGTATACTTATACAAAGACCTTTGTTCTAAACGTTTAACTGTATTCTGTATACTTATACAAAGAGCTATGCTCTAAACTAGTCTATGAGGGAATGGGTTAAGACACGTTTTACTGTATTCTGTTTTGCAAGCGTAAGTCATCATAGTTGCGCTCATAACAGAGTCCTGTGTACTAGTAATTACGATCTGTCCTTTTAAACAGTTTCCCTTATGAATATTCGTGTTAGAAATAATGACATCATGAATATTCATTAGCTTAACTTTTATAATGACAAATATATGTACAAAGGGGGTAGTGATATTGGAAGAAACTGAGAGTCAGGTCTATTTTAATATAATTCTATAAGCAAACAGTGCAGAACCTGATCAGACGGTCCCTATAGGTCTAATATATAGTTCATATAAGCTGGAAGTCGTGATATGACTGAAATACTGTTAAAACGACGTAAAACCCGATAAAAACAAACAATAACAGTACAACTAAGCTCACTCACGCTTCTGGTAATAGACTATAACCCCAATGATTACAGTATTTAGTCTTTTAAATGTTTATATTTTTCATATCTATTTCAAGATAAATAACTGGGCATTGGTATCTGCTTCTAGTGATCTGAGCCCTATGCTAGAAAATTTCGAACGAATGTTGTGTTAAAATCCTGAAAACGAAACAACTTACGTTCGAAGCTCTCTTGAACTTTTCCTGGAACTTCGCTACATTGGCAAGAAACGCTCGCTTTTTGTCCTCAGTTGGGGCAGCAATCTTAATTTGTTGACTTGATAGCAGAGGGTCGGGGACATTGTGTGACACTGAAAAAGCAAATACACAGGCCCACTTTAAAACAAGCAATTTAAACGAAGTCTAATTTTGAATTATTTGATATAATTGGTAGCTAAATCCTTCAGCTTTATATAGGATAAGCATCCATCTGATCGTTAAAATATGCCTATTATTCAGTTAAGTGATTATTTTAGAGAGGCTCACCTCTAACCATGTCACGACCAGCGGCGATTCTGTGTTTACCTATGCAAACAGTCTAGATCCGTAAGTCAGTGTTTCACCAGGATCCGTAAGTCAGTGTTTCACCAGGATCCAAATTATTTGATGATGTGATTAATTGTCTTGAAAGCAGCATTTTCCAGACTACACATCTACAAGTGTCATTTGATCTGGATTCACACTGTTTACAAAGGCATGGATAGCGTTTCTATGAGGTAACGGGTTAAATATTTTGCAAACAGTGACCACCCGCGTCTGTACAGATGAGACTTATTTACAATTATTCAGCTGTAAATTATCTCCCTTGGCAGATAAACAAAAGGTATACGAAACGAGATGTAGGTCAGTTTAGATGGATTGCTATATTATTTTCCTTGTGTTTCAATAAAATGTGGTTAATTGATTTAATATCTTAAGAAGGGACATTTTCCTTAACAACTCTTATCAATAAACAACGTGATAGCCCATAGTTACAAGATTTACGTAAGGTACAAGAAGCTTTATGTGGAGTATGTAAAAATATAACACAACCGACCAACCGATTTGATAGAACTGCAATAACAAGATGATGTTACAAATACATTTATTATAAACATTCGATAAATTGTATTCGAGATAAATATTCAAAGTAAAATTGACTAATGCAATACAAATAGATTCACGCTAAATGGAAACAATTATAAGACGTACTATTCAAGGGAAATTATTCAACAAGATCCGTCATTTAAAATCAACGACAAACACCAACCTTCCATGGCCTCGTTCTCCATAGTCGCTAGCCTACGCTTCGCCTTTTTCTTGTAGCGGTGAACAAGGAACCCTGCACCCTGCAGTCTTCCAGACTCGGATCCAGCCTCTCTCAGAATGGACGCAATGGCGCCCTCTGACGCTTGATCCTGTGTTACTCCTGTTCCAATCGCTATTCGGACAAGCTTTAGAATCATGTGATTTTCAGCGCTACCAGAAACAGCTTTCTCGTACTCATTGCTGATAATCCTCACCGACTTGTCGCTTGAAACAGCTTGCTTGGTGAATGTACTTCCGGTATTCGGGGAGTAAGCTCCCTTTGACTTGATTTCCGGAAGAACCACGCCATTACAGCTGCTTGTTTTGGGGTTTCTTTTGGCCATTGACGAATTAGTGTGCCACATGACTTCCATCTCTGCACCGAGAAGCATCTTTGTGAACATTTTATCTGCAAAGAAAATACAATTTCATTTATCGTTTGACTTAGGTTTATCACCGTACCTTTAAACAGTATGTCCAGTGATAAAACATTTTCTATATCAATATCTTACTTAAATGAAAAGTTGTATGACAGTACTGATACTGGCTCTAGTTCTTTCGTTCACAACTCTGTTGAGCCTTTGCCTATTAACATTTTCCTTCATATAAACGCTTTCTCACGCTTTTGCAAACAGGCTAGACCTAGATCAGACGGCTAATACATGAACCATCTGATCAGGGTCTGCTCTGATTGCGTATGAAATAATATAGACCCGATTCTACGTTTTCTGCTAATTCCAACAAATCAGGTGTACATATTCCCATATGAAGGCTAATACATATTCATGACATCAATATTTCTTGCATGCATATTGAGGCATGACTCTCGCCCTGCATTCAGCAGCAACCTTTCTTTAAAATCGAATCACTTGTAATGACACTTTTTTAAGTGTTCGAACAATCGGAGTTTTACTGACTGTTTATATTGAATCGAGCGATAACTCCAATATATTATTACAAAGGATTCTACGAATCTAACCATAACACATTAGTCTTATTTATATAAACTTGAATTGAATATGTATGCTCTAAGACTCGCATATCCTCTGAACGTTAGTCCCAACTCACCCTTGTTTAGATCATATCGTTCAAGGATATGATCACACAGGACTGTAAGAGGCAGTCTCTCATCTGGTGTTAGTTCAGAGAGGACAGGAAAGTCTTGATAGAGCTGCCAGAGTGGTCAGAGCAGAGAGAGAGATAGAAATAGTATGAGCCAGAATACAATACATAAAACAAAGAGGAGATGATGAGCAGGAAAAAGACGAGAGCAACATATAACAGATACATACAACTCGTCGCAGACAGCTACATGTAAACACGAGGTATTGTCTGAACCAGGCACACTTTACAAGTTAGGCATTAAAATAAATGAAAATAACTGAAGACAACAGCAGAAGAGAAAAAAAGAAAGATTGTTAAAGATTAAATCCTTTACTCCATAGCATTTCGACACCTTGGCAAATAGAGTAGACCCAGATTAGGTGGTTCATGTAGGTGTCGTCTGCTCAAGGTTTTATACAGCGTTATAAACATGATTATATAGTTACTGTTAAACTCGTCTTAAGTGACCCTATATTGATTGAACACCGACAATTTAACCCCTTTCCCTCATATTGACGACTTCTGACGACTCTGTAAAAGTCACTTTGTGAAACCATTGTGATAAATACAGCATTTGCTCCTATAGGAGCAAATGCTTTATTTATCACAATGGTTTCAAACTACAAAATTCTAAAGTTTTCATTTTCTCTAGTTAATGCCCCTTTTCGGTATATTTATATTAAGAGGTTGTATCTAAAAATAGCCTATGAGGTAATGGGTTAAAAAACAAGTGGTTGCCTAAAATAGGGCAAAGTAATTCAAAGAGCTCCTATAGGAACTTTCTGCATTACTACATTTGACAATCATCTGTTATACAGACCACTAAATAGAGAAATGTTTAACGGTCGCTTAAGAGAGGTTCTACTGTAATGCTTATAAAGAGTGGAGTGTGTCGTAAACAATCATGGAGTAAAGAGTTAAAGATAACGTTAGCATGCACGGAGACTTTATGAATAAAATAAAATGTTACAAACAAACATCTTAACACCATTCACTGCCCCCCATATACACACATATAATAAATAGCCACAGCAGAAAGAATGCGAAAACAGGACGAGTCTGCTTCTCTAACACTTACCCATGACGTCAGACATTCAGGCACGTAGTGTCCTCGTGCACGGATTTCATAGACCTGTTTCTGACACCTCAGAACGAACTGTTTCAGTCTTCTGTTCACCTTAGCCTCGACTATCAGAGCGGACATAACGTCAGAGCGGAAAGCATGATCTTGTCCCTCGTCCCCAAGGGGTCGGGTGAAGTCCACTTTGCGAGTCTGGTTTTTCTCAATGTAGATCTAAAATTGAAATGATTAAAGAACTTTAGTGAGTAAGCTCACACACCCCACGCCGCCACATTGTCAGAGAAAAAAAGTGGTAGTTGGATAAGGGTTTAGGTAGTAGGATAAGGGTTTATGTAGTAGGATAAGGGTTAAGGTAGTGGTATAAGGGTTAAGGTAGTGGTATAAGGGTTAAGGTAGTGGGATAATGGTTAAGGTAGTGGTATAAGGGTTAAGGTAGTGGGATAATGGTTAAAATAGTGAGATAATGGTTAAGGTTGTGAGATAAGTGTTAATGTATTAGGATAATTAGGATAATGATATAACCTGTCTAAAGAAACCGCTTAATAAACAAGAGTGTTCGGAGGAACACATGTGTCACTTGCTCGCAACTGACACGCAAACTGTTAATATGCCGGAGTGCGAAAATCAGAACAAAGGGGAATAACTCAAAAAGTATTGGATGCAGAGTGATGGACCTTAGTTACATCATTGGTCCTCAATGAGAAAAAGATACATGTGAAATATGAAAGCTACAGGTATATAATGATTAGTTTAGAAACGACAGCCAAAAAAAGAAATTGTGACGGACAGACAGACGGAAGGACAGACGGACATACAAACAGACAGACATACGCCGGAAAAGTTATCTCTAAGTGACACACTGCATCTCGGCAGGTGACATAATAAAAAAGTTTGTTTAAAGCAGGACAAAAGATCTGCAGAAAGTTGCGATATGTGAGTATTTGTTCTACACTCTTCTATGATCGGCCTTTAACGATTTAGAGAGGTTTTAATATATATTTGTTTTTATGTATCAGAGGCTCATCGTCTGCCTTGGGACTGTTTTTTTGTATTCATTTAAAATGGCGCTCTCATAACAGACATTACGATTGATGTAATCTCTATTAAGCACATATTTATTACACTACTCACCATTAGCTCTTGCTTGACGATCGCTCCGAGCAGAGAGTCGATGAGACCACATATATGTATACGAGTAACTCTCAGTTTCTGGTAAACTAAATTAAGCACAAATACTACACTACTCAGCGTCAGCTCTCGCTGTACGAGCGCAGTGAGCGGAGAGTCGATGAGATCACAGATACGAGTTACTCTCAGACTCTCGTACACTAATATAAGCACAAATATTGTAATACTCACCATTAGCTCTCTCTGTACGAGCGCAGTGAGTGGAGAGCCGATGAGCTCACATATCTGTACGAGGTACTCCCAGACTCTCATGTTCTTCAGTTTGACCTGTTCCAGTGTCAGTGTGATATCTTCAGTCTTAGTCATGATTGCCTGAGGTAGAACAATTAGATATTAGGAGAAAAATATCGAATCTCCCTAGAAACCATTTATTAAGTACAGTCGAGCGCAGGCAGCTTCCAAAGTACATTTCGAAATTTGTTTCTAACGTTTGATATGAAAAGCTAAAGGGCTGCCATTAAATGAGATATTTTGATATATGACACTTTGCTTACAAATAGTATATTTGGATGTTTTTGGATTTTGCTATGAAATGTTATATATTTAAGCATTTGGCCCTTTGCTCAGAAATTAGATACGAAGATACAGTAGTTATAACTTTTCTAATGAATAAGATATTCGAATAATTAGGACTTTGCTAAGAAACAAAATATTGGACTATATTGGGCATGGCAACCACTTGTTTTTTTAAACAACCCGTATGTATTCATTAGGTGGTCGCTTTAGAGAGGTTCTACATTGTTAACTGTTAACGTACAACATCTCTCAGCACCAACTGAAAATAATTCATATATGTGACACTAGTCTTCAAGACAGGGGTATCAAGTTCAAGCTGGACGAGAATTATGAATGTTCGCATGGAAGCTTTTAGTATAATGTTCAACCTGAATTTAACAGTCGCAATAGAATAACTATACTGTATAACATTTGTCCTGAATATAACAGTCGTATTAGAAAAACTGTACTGTATAACATAACAGTCGTAATAGAATAACTGTACTGTATAACATACAATAAGGGTCTTTAAACCCTTTACTCCATGAATATTTCTGTTAGACATAATTACACCATGAATAATTATATACATGTAGTAAAATAACACATTGACACAACATGCCATTGTCATGGCAGAAACTGTAGAATCATATCTTTGTACCGTAAGCAAATAGAGCAGACCCTTTTTAGACTGATCTCTTTTAGCCGTCTGATCTGGGTCTGCCCTGTTTGCAAGGGCATAGAAAGGCGTATCTATGGGGTAAAGAGTTGATTTAACCTGGAAGTAAACATGAATATGCCTTATCCCTTCTCTGCATATATACATCTTTGAACGTCCCTTTAAACAGGCCAGATAACCCCTGACTGATCTGGGTCTGCTCTGTTTGCTGATTAGGTTTTATAGATCTGGGTCCATGCTTATAAAACGTTTAGTTGAGTCTGAGTTCGTTCTCAAGTTTTTTATTGGTCAGATCTGACCAGTCAAAAGCTTGAGAACTCAAATCTGACCAATCAAAAGCTTGAGAAAGAACGAAAGGTCTGAGTCTACACTTGTTGTCATGGCCAACATTCTTGTAGCCATATGCCATTAAAAATATACTCAATACTTATTAGATACAATGTCAATATTTCTTACAATAGTATTCATGGAGTAACGGGTTAAAGTAACCATGATTATGCTGTTGCTTCCTGAATTTTATTATGGCATATGTATGTGGAATTGTAATACGCTGAGTCTAGATCTACTAGTAGAAACTGTAGAGTCTATCATCCATAATTTCATAAGCAAACAGAGCAGACCCTGATTAGGCGTACGGCTCTTATTGGAGCCGTCTGATCTGCATTTGCTCTGATTTCAAATGCGTGAAAAGGCGTTTATGCGTTTATATGAAGGAAGGTGTTAAAATATTAAGACGGATTTCTGATCACAAACTGAGATGAAATCTAATATCGAGCTGCAATCAAATCTAATCGTAAACAATTCACCAATACTGAATGATATCATCATTCCAGTTTTTTCACACTATAAGACAATATGACGACTTGTTCCAATCCAATAGGCTGTTATTAGTAATGTGAAATATTGTAATTCAGCTGAAGTCGAATTCCTTGTTTGTAAATCAATGAAAAGGGTAAAATATTCGCAAAATGAATGATAAAAATGCCCAATGTTTGTTGATATCCGTTCACCATACCTTTATGTTTAGTTTTGTAACCAGGGGTTGAAACGAAGAATAATAAAACGTCTGCCGGTTCCAATTAATTTATATATTCAGAACAAAACAGCCTGAAACAATATAAACACTTATAAATATCACAGACTAAAGGTTTCAAACAATTCAGATATTCCCGTTACTCGCGGTCTAAATATACCAAATAATTAACAATACAATTAGAATGGTTTTCTAGATAAATATAAGTAACTTACCAGGCTATGGCACGCTAAATGAACTTATAATATTACGAATAGAATAAAGTAGCTGTGAGCAGCAATCCTATGTATCTAATTAAGATATACTGTCAAGGTGCTTACACCTTGACTATATGACGAAGAGTGCCGGGTTCGTATAATTATCTAGTGACGAAGCTGTTTAAGCGGGAAGAAGGGTGGATGGGAAGGTTCTATAATTAGGTGCTCGTGCAAAGTGACCACTCGCTCACCAAACCAGTTATACAACTCATACATTCATCAAGCATACTATGGAATGTACGGATAATACACGTAAACCGGATATGACGTACTATAGCAAAATACCACTATAACATCCATATACATGTACAATGAAACCTGGTCAACATACTCCCCCTCTTGAAGAAAATGTCTCCTGGCATTTCACTATTATAAACCAGTATAAACTACCAGACTACCAGCCACATGTACTACATATTAATATTAAACAAATGATGAAATGATACATAGATTCCAAAGTCACTTGCACTTCCAGATTTAAATGAAACCAGCTATTTTTCTTAAAATAAAACAATAGTATGGACAATGGAGTATCGGCTAGGAAGAACATGAATTCATATAATTATGGGAAAACAATGAAGTAGTTATAAAAGCAAATCCACTTCAGTATATTAATAACTGACATAATAGACACGTATGAAACTATTATGAAAGTTTGATATCTAAAGATATCATTTGGATATCGGTCCAAGATATCAAAATGTATACTGAAAAACAGATATACATGTACATATGAACAGTTCTGGCATCAGTATAACATACTGATACATAAGCCAGTGTATCCTGTTGACAGGAAAAGTATAAATAGTATTAAATAGGTAACTGTGCTGCAGCTACACAAAGAATTCAACGTCTTGCTCTATCTGGACTGGTGTAACCCACTGACCGTAGCGTTCTGGTGGCTTCCTGGTCCGAGAAGGACGAGAAAGAGGAATGCTTGCTGGAGAAGCAGAAGGAATGTCTGTTGTAACAACAGGCTGCGGGACTTGTGGTGTGGGGCCGCCCACCACTGAACTCCCAAGACCGGTCTGGTCCCTACTATATAGTATAGTAGACTCTGTGCGAGATGGAGAACTGAAAAAGTTCGAACCAAGGCTCGAACCAGGGACCCGGTCAGAAGAAGGATTAGGAGGAATAGAAGGGGTAGCACGGTCAGTGGTATTGGAGGGCAAGAAAATAGAACTCCTGATGTCAGATCCGGATCTCCTCTGGGGAATGATATATCTTGGGATAGAATCATCCGAAGAGTCCGAAGAATCTGTACCGCTATCAGAGCTGAGTCTGATCCTTGACCTGGTTGGTACTCGCTGTGGTTTGGAGACTTTGGGTTGGGTCACAGGTTCAAACGGGTCTGGAGTAGGAGGTAGCACACTGAATTGCAGAAGCATATTCCTATGCAGCTTCCTAACTGGGCCTTGGCCATCCTCCCGCTGAACCTCAAACACTGGCAAATCAGGATTAGGGACCCTCAACACTCGGTAAGGAGATTCCTCCCACCGGTCCGCTAATTTGTGTTTGCCCTGAAACCCAACTGCCCGGACAAGAACTCTATCACCGACCTCCAGCTTCGCTGCAGTGACCTTGCGGTCATAAAGGGCTTTTCCCTTTTCTGCATTACGAGCAGCCTCTTGGGTAGCCTTATCATAGGCGTACCGCAAGCGCTGACGAAGCCTATTCACATATGTCGGCTTGTCCGTGCTGCCATCCCTGGGACCTGTGCCCATAAGAATGTCAACAGCTAGTTTGGGATGCCATCCAAACATCAGATAGTGCGGAGAGAAACCGGTGGCTTCACTCCGAGTGGCATTGTAGGCCTGCACCAAAGGACCTACAAAAGAATTCCAGTCGGCTTTCTGGTCTGCTTCGAGCGTTCCCAGCATTTTAAGAAGAGACTGGTTGAAGCGCTCACAGGATCCATTGCCCATGGGGTGATAAGGCGTAGTGCGAGACTTTGCAGTGCCGGAAATCTTACAAAGCTCCTTTATCACCTTGCTCTCAAAGTTTCTCCCCTGATCGCTATGAAGACGGTCAGGAAAAGAATAAAACTTAATGAAGTTCTCATAGAGAGCTTTAGCCGTGGTCTGGGCTGTCTGATTCCTGCAAGGAATGGCCTGATCATACCTAGTAAAGTGGTCGGTAATGACCAGGATATGCTCATAACCACCCCGTGACTTCTCTAAAGAGAGGAAGTCCATACAGACGAGCTCCATGGGCCTGGAAGTGGTTATTGGGACCATCTCAGCCAACTGCAATGGGGTCTTTCTGCGAATGCAGCGCCCACAGTGTTCTACCTTGGCATTTACCCCTTTCTCAAGGCCAGGCCAGTAGAACCTTTGCCTAGCAAGCCAAAGGGTCTTTTCTTTGCCAGGGTGTCCAATATCATCGTGAACACCCTTCAGGGCTGTAGCCCGGAAAGACTCTGGGAGGACCAACTGTTTGACGGGTTCACCATTCAGCGACGTGGTTCTGTAGAGAATGTCATCGTCGAGAGAAAGACGATTCCATTCTCTCAGGAGTTTCTGGACTTCAGGTAACTCCTTCCCAATACTTCTCCCTCTGGGGCGAGAACCACGTTGCAAAAAGGAAATAACCCTAGCGATAGCTTTGTCCTGACTATGCTCAAATTTCCAGTCGACTTTGAGACTTGTATGCTGACCCATACCCTCCCCGGCCGAAGGAGGAGAATGAACAGTAGCAATGGTGTCAGCTAAAGGTATGTTAGCAGTGACAGCCTGGCAGATAGCCTCAATGACATCTGGAAAGACTTGCGGCTTTCTAGATAGGCCATCAGCATCGGCATTAAGCTTGCCTGGTCTGTAAGAGATGGTAAAATGGTAATTAGCTAAAGCAGCTACCCATCTATGACCAGTGGCATCAAGCTTAGCCGACGTCAAGACATAAGTAAGTGGGTTATTGTCAGTAACTACACTGAAAGTATTACCGCACAGGTAATCATGAAATTTTTCAGTGACGGCCCACTTCAAAGCTAGAAATTCCAACTTATGAGCTGGATATTTCTTCTCGCTAGGTCTGAGTCCTCGACTTGCGTAAGCGACTACCCGCTCTACGCCATCCTGCACCTGATACAAAACTGCACCCAACCCAGTGCCACTGCTATCAGTATGCAGAATGAAAGGCAGAGAGTAGTCTGCATAGGCTAGAACTGGGGCAGAGGTGAGCTCCTCGATAACAGTATCGAAAGCTAGCTGTTCAGTTTTACCCCATGTCCACACTGTGGGACGCTTAGGCTTTTTGGATTTGGGTTTCCTACCCGAAGTACAGTGACCTTTCAGAAGAGAGTTCAAAGGTTCCATAATGGTAGCATAGCGAGAAATAAAGCGCCTGTAATATCCCGCAAAGCCAAGAAATTGGCGCAATTCCTTAACATTCGTAGGAACTGGCCAGGACTTGATAGAAGAAACCTTCTCGGGATCAGTATGGATCCCGTCCTTGGAAACAACATGTCCAAGATAGGTCACTGACTCCATAAAAAGCTCACACTTAGAAGGTTTAAGCTTGAGGCCATGTACAGCAAGCCTATGAAAAACTGACTCAAGACGTTCAATATGATCGTCGAAAGTTTTCGAAAAGATGAGAATGTCATCTAAGAAGACAAGACAGTCTCGAAGATGCAAATCGCCCATGCAACGCTCGGTAAGCCTCTGAAATGTGGCTGGTGCGTTAGTTAAACCGAAACCGAGGCGATTCCATTCATAAAAACCAAGATTGCCTACACTGAAGGCTGTCTTAGGTTTATCCTCCTCCTCTACTTCAACATTCCAATAGCCGGAGCGAAGATCAAGCTTGCTGTACATTGAAGAGCCAACAAGACAATCAGTAATGTCGTCAAAACGCGGAAGCATGTAAGCATCCCTCCTTGTTTTTGAGTTCAGCAGTCTCCAATCGATACAAAATCTGAGACTACCGTCCTTTTTCCTGACAAGGAGGACATTACTCGACCAGGGACTCTCAGATTCCCTGATGACATCAGCTTTAAGCATCTCCTTGATATGCTGCTTTACCTCCTCATAAAGACCAGGAGGTATCTTCCGATATGGTTGCTTAAAGGGCTTAGGATCCTCCAGGACTATCTTATGTTTAAGAAGTCCTGTGCAACCAATATCGGTGGGTCCAGTGGAAAAAACATGTTTCCACTTACCAAGAACTTGGTGAACTCTGAGTAACTGCTCATGAGTAAGACTCTCAGTGTTAATTTTAACACCCAAATCAGAAGAGGTGGTAGTAGTCTGTGGGGTGGGAAGAGAAGAAGCCAAGTTATCAACTACAGAGACTTCTGACAGTTGACAGATCCTATTTCTAGGATTGAGGGTGATAGGTTTCGCCGTGATGTTACAAACACGAACAGAAAACTTACAGTATGACCCTGTGCGCTGAACATCAACAACCCTAGGGCAAACCAAATATCCTGGGTTCCCATCAGGGGTATTCTCAGTGACAAGTTGAGAAATATCAGGGTCAATATCACGTGCAATACAGTTCATGGAAGCTGTTTCATACGGCTTCAGCGTAGTGCTGACTTTCCCAGAGAACTTGGCATTAAAAGTAACAGATTGCAAAGATGCAAAAGCTATCTGCCACTCCTCAGACATATCTTGCTTCAGATCAGAATCTCTAAAGAGACGAATGACATTGGTGCCAATGATAACAGGGGTAGCACCACTGAATTTGTTGTCCGGAATTACAAGGACAGGTACATGAAAACTAGTTGAATGTCCCTGTACTTTGAGAGTACATTCAATATATCCAGAATAATCTAACCGTGAACCATCAGCGGTTGAAAGAGAAAGTCCGAAATCACCAAGAGGTAACATTTCAGAACAAATAGACTTGGCTGCAGACTCGGATATGGTAGAAACCATAGCACCAGAATCAATCAATGCCTCAAAAGGCTTGTCATTCAAAAGAATGCATGACTTGTTGGAACTTCCAACCAAACGATCAAGCAAGTGGCCTGTGTCTTCACCAGCCTCTGTCCGGCCCCCAACAGAGACGGTTAAGCTTTTGGCTGGGACCTGTAATAATTGCCCCTGCCACGGTTAAAACCACGGCCAGACTGACCTCGACCACGCCCTCTACCATTATAAGGTCGGGACTGGTATGGCTGAAAGTTACCTGAATGTGATGAGGCAGTCTGAGAACCAGGGGTCTGTAACTGGTCAAGCTTTTCTAACACCTTATCCAGCTTGGAGTCAAACTGACTCTGTAACCTGGACTCCACTTGAGATACTTGCAGATTGAGTCTCTGCTCCAAGTCGTTAAATCGACTTTCCAAAGAAAAGGACTGGTCTGACATGACCGCATTGGCTTGAGCCTTCAACTTGCCCGAAGATTGAGTGGGCGTAACAGACCGAGAGAGAGAGATCTCTTTCTCGACCTGACGGATTTCCCTAAGTAGGGTGTTATAATCCGTAAGCGTGTCGTACTTATGCCGAGTCTGCGCCTTAATGTTGTCTGAAGAAAGGGACACCCAAAATTTATGCCTTAAAAGGTCGTCCTTAGAGGCAGCGGTTAGCAGACCTTTGTCTATAGCAGACTGTAGAATGGTCTCTAACCTGCAACCAAAAGAAGTAACTGACTCCTCTGGCTTCTGGTATGCATTAAAAAACTCCTGCATAATCATGTTCTGAGTGGAAACATCTCCAAACATGGCATCTAATTTGTCCAATATATCGGACGCAGAAGCAGATTCACCTAAAGGGATCATAATCTTCCTAGCCGTACCCTTTAAGGACCTACGCATGGCCAAAAGAATAACATGGTCAGTAACATCTGGGTCACTCTGGAGGCACCTTACCTCATACCTCCACTCAGAATAAACACAGTCGCCTTTCTGCAATGGTTCATCTCCTGAAAATGAGGGTAATTTTGGAACATAAGGGGAGATATTTAAAGGTCTACTAGTTCCCAAACTATCATTGCAAACAGGGGTGGAAGTGTTAAAACTCTTGCCCCTACCCAGGCCATGCTTAAGAGGCGTTACAATATCCTTGAGACTGTACTGACTGGTAGCCATGGTGAGACAGGAAATCAAAAGTAAAAACCAAGGACAAAATGAAAATATACTTAAACTTATATCCTAAACCTCCTTGGTGGTTACTGCCACACTCCTATCCAGTGGACACTAGTATCAATATATAAAATAGATCCACTAAAGTAATGACCAACCTGTAAAATTTAACCAAAACTGCAACAAATGACCGGTACAAAGGACCCTGTAAAACAAACAATCACTCCAATTACACTCTCACACACACTCACTGTGTAGGGCTGGTTAGAAAGAATTTAATGCGGGTGGGGTACAAGTTACACGTTATATGTTATACAAATTTATACAAGGCTCTATAAACTAGGATCTATATAATTCAAGAGCTAGAATCTATACCCAGTATATCTTTCAATATCTATCTGTATATCTATATATAGATCACAAGATCTACTTCATGTAAATATTACTTCACATGTTATACCACACATATAACAAAATATATGCAATACGTATACCCAGACAGATAGGCCAAAACACAGTCAAATCATTTAATTTATATAACACATGTCAAATATACACAAGCCAATACACAAATTGTAAGAACCTCTGGCCAGCACAAGTACTGTCAATTCAATAGCACATAAACAGTAAACTATCGAGTGTCACTCAAAATCAAAGCAAAACCAATAAACATAATCCAAAACAAAAGTATACGCTTCCGAAAAATGAAAGAAATATTAAACCAAATGCTCAAAATCAGCGTAATTAAACAAAAACTTACGAAAACAGAAAATTCCTCGGGTTTCCGGAAGTCAGAAACAGCTGTGAAGCCGCTTCCGGTTTACCGAACCCAAAACGAGGCTTCAATGAAATTCCCGTAAATCTAAAATTGACACTCGATAAGAAGACGGAACGCTATCTGCACGGGCTAGATATTATTAAAATATACTAGTCCACACATAGCCACCGACTGCCGTGCAAATAAACAACAAAATCACGTAATTGAAAAATTGACACGTGACCTCACTGAAGTATTGTGAAAATGGGTCACAACACCCCAGTAAGACCGACTTGTCTCTAAATACAAAATGACAGTACTGGACAAAGGCACTTACCTTAAATATCACAAATATCCATCCAAATAACACTACACAATATTAAAACTCACTATTAAAACTATCACAGTCTTCCTCCCGCCGACTCCAAAACACGTGGGTCCACACAAACAAACACAAAAACACAAGTTGTGACGTCACGTCACGTGACTCTTCCAAAGAAAACGATGCCTGCTAGAAAAGGACTCTCCGCGAAAAAGAGTTCCTTAGGTCCGCGCGACTAGTGCACTATTCACAAAAAAACACAACTATATATAGATAACTATATATATAAATAACACTCGCGAGTGGCCACAAAACTGCTCCTCACGGTGTAAACGTTGGCTGGGTCGACCCTATATTAATATGTGCTGGTCCTGCGCTGGGTAACACAGCGCGCGTCCTCTGCCGCCGGACCCTCTGGTTGCCACGCCCAGCTGTATGTCTGAATCCTGCCGGGATCGCCAATTGTAACCAGGGGTTGAAACGAAGAATAATAAAACGTCTGCCGGTTCCAATTAATTTATATATTCAGAACAAAACAGCCTGAAACAATATAAACACTTATAAATATCACAGACTAAAGGTTTCAAACAATTCAGATATTCCCGTTACTCGCGGTCTAAATATACCAAATAATTAACAATACAATTAGAATGGTTTTCTAGATAAATATAAGTAACTTACCAGGCTATGGCACGCTAAATGAACTTATAATATTACGAATAGAATAAAGTAGCTGTGAGCAGCAATCCTATGTATCTAATTAAGATATACTGTCAAGGTGCTTACACCTTGACTATATGACGAAGAGTGCCGGGTTCGTATAATTATCTAGTGACGAAGCTGTTTAAGCGGGAAGAAGGGTGGATGGGAAGGTTCTATAATTAGGTGCTCGTGCAAAGTGACCACTCGCTCACCAAACCAGTTATACAACTCATACATTCATCAAGCATACTATGGAATGTACGGATAATACACGTAAACCGGATATGACGTACTATAGCAAAATACCACTATAACATCCATATACATGTACAATGAAACCTGGTCAACAGTTTGAAAACTCTCTGTGGAATGACAGCTGCAATTATTATAAAAATAATGAAATTATTCGAGAGCGATGGAATCTGCTGCAAATACTGTGGTTAGACAAATGTCGTCTGTTACCTAGCACCATTGTCAACGGTCACAGCGGAAGTGGCGTCATGGACCAGAACGAGGCGCGCGAAGTCGTGAATGATCGACTTCGATCGGAATGCATCGATTTTCCGGAATTAATCGAGTACTTGCGACTAATGCATCTTAACCTGTTACTTTCTGATACACAATACTCATTTTAGTAATAATTATTCCGCTCAAAATTCTTGCTTAGATCGGGACTGTACTCAGTGACTTAAGTTTCAAAACAAAGAAACCTGTTTGAGACTATTGTCAATAGAAACCTGTTTGAGACTATTGAATTTGTTTACATAAATACTTTAACTGCTCTGATCTAATATTTCGACCACTAAGGGCCTTTGTCAAAGATTATCATGTCAAAATACACGTCACATTTTTGTTACATGCATTCAGCCATAAAATCAAAGACAAATATCAGACAAATATTCATGTCAACCAGGCTCCAATGTGAACCAATAGCAACAGGGTGCAACTTTGAATTGTTAGTGAAGTGAGCGAGTGTGTGAGTGAGTGCGTGAGTGAGTGAGTGAGTGAGTGAGTGAGTGAGTGAGTGAGTGAGTAAGCGAGTGAGTGAGTGGGTGAGTGAGCGAGTGAAAGTGTGAGTGCGTGCGTGCGTGCGTGCGTGCGTGCATGTGTGTTGGTGTTGGTGTGTGGGTGTGGGTGATGGTGTGAGTGTGGGTATTGATGGGTATGGATTGGTATGGGGTGAGAAGGGGATAATAAATCTTAAGGTTATGCGCTTCGAGGTATTAAGTATTCTCCAATGCTACCTAATCACTACAGATTTGTTTAAAGAGGAAGTCCCTACAATTAACACATACTTTCAATAACACCATAAAACTTGGTATATGTTATACTCAATCATTATTATGAACATTGTCAATTTGAACTTCTATCTCATAAAATGCCCCTGTGATTCATCAATATCTATAATTTTTGTTCTACGACAAAGTATCATCGGCCTTTTCCGTTCAAATTTTCCGCGTGTTGCCGATGATCACCCGATCCCTCCATTGTTTACTCAACAACGTCTCTCGGGAGTGGTCGGAGAGACTCGAAAAGCGCGAACAGATACGAAACTAGTTTAAACATATTTTATTTCAATATATATTGAAAGGGGTTGGGTCACAAGTTCTACCAACAATAGTTACGGCCCTTCCCCTAAAACCAAACCCTAATAAAACTGAAACACCGGGTAAAAAATTGGGATCGTCGATAAAATACATAGACGTTTTGCCATTTTCAATGATTATTTGATAGGTTTTCTTGCGATATACATGTACTACTTTTTAGCATATAAACAAATGCGTTGTGTATATTTAAGGTATTTTTAAAACGAGTCGAATGTATGGGTTTCCCCTTTAAAGACACATTATGCATAATGTGTGAAGTAAATCACCAAAAGTTTAGTGCAATTAATACAGTAAACCTAGTCTACAGGGACCATCCAAAACTAGTCTAATTCTTTAGATAAATGAAAGTATCCCAGAGACCTTCACATTAACATATTCTCTCCTATTGACGTCTCTTTGCGCCTCTGTAATTCATTCATTTTTAAACCATTGTGATAAATAGAGCATTTGCTCAATTGGAGCAAGTGCTCCAATTATCACAATGATTTCAAAACTACACAATTCTAAAGTTCTCTTTTTCTATACTTAAGGCTCCTTTTCGGTAGATTAAATTCAAAGAGGTTGTGTTTAAAATAGCCTAGGAGGGAATCTGTTACATTGTACTTGCAAACATGCGCTCTTCTTGGTCCTAAAGATAGCGATGTTTATATACGCTGCCGTAACAACAAATCACTCAACTGTTTAACCCTTTATCTAATACACCGCCTCCATGCCTTCGCAAACAGAGTAGATCCAGATCAGACGGTTCTGTTGTATCCGACTGATCAGGGTCTTGCACCGGTTATATGTGGAATTATACAGATCGTATTCTACAAGTCTAGCTCTGGTCATATATGAATTATACAGATCTTATTCTACAAGTCTAGCTGTGGTCATATATGGAATTATACAGACCCTGATTCTACAAGTCTAGCTGTGGTCCTATATGGAATTATACAGATCTTATTCTAAGATTTCCACCTTGTCTAAAATACCTTGAAGTTCGTTCATATGCTGTTAACAGAAGAACAGAAGTCGAATACTAAGTGGAGTGTATGTGTGTGTGTGTGTGTGTCGGGGGGGTAGACTTTGATAAACGGCCTGTCTTGTCAAGTAAGCATTAACACATTCCCTCAGGATGATGCCTCTTTCGTTGAATCGTTGAATTTAGAGCCCCAATTGGCTCGAATGTCACTCTGGTAGGTGTCTAGGTAAATTTTCACGGTAGTAATAATTACTCTGGTATTTCAGTATGTTATGATTAAAGTGTTTCAGAGAGAACTTCTCAGACGATTAGTGTATCTGATGAAGCTGTCAAGTGTCTCAATAAATAATTTTCTACAATCTTTCCATTGGTCGTCTTCTTTCGGTCTACTAAGTAACATTTGGGCTGTAAAATCGTAAATCCCAGCTTTTTGGAACAATTCCAGCCTTAGTTTTTCTCTTATTTGTTCCTGAATGTTGCAGTCTTCCAGGTAGTGGACCACGGTTTCTACCTGGCCGCACTGGCACAGTGGGGAGTCAGAAAGTCACCTTTTGAAACTATTTTGATAAGTAGAGCATTTCTACACAATTCTAAATTTGCTGAGGGGCATGCCCCGGACTCCTACAGTCATACAACGCGTACAGTACATTTGGATTCAGCTACTATACTGTCCTGTAAGCGAACTGACTCGCATTTGCAAACAACTTGTTCCAGATGAGATGCGGATTGAATCGGTGTCTCGCCAGGATCCAAACTGTTTGACACCCAATCAAAAGTTTATGAACATCTTGATCTCATCGGAAATAGTTAATTATTGCACCAGATTCAAACATTTTACAGTGTTATATTAATTAATCTGCAATTTAATCATATAAATAATTTACGACAATTTACAATCTTCTATATTGTGTTTTTTTGTTTGAATCCTTTTTCAATCATCCGGGATTGAAATCTGTGTCTGTATATAGATCTATAAATCATCTAAAAGTATAAAACGTTCGCAACATGGACTATGAAACGAGTCAGTTTGTATTGATATCCATTCCACATACCTTTATATCTATATTGGTTACTTTCTGAGAAATGAAAGCTGTAAATACTACGAAAAATATTGAATTCTTCGAGAACAAGAAATCTGCTAGCAATTCTGTGGTTAGACAAATGGCGTCTGTTACCTAGCAGCGTTGTCAATGGTCGTAGCGGAAGTGACGTCACGAATCATAACGAGGCGCGCTAAACGTGAAAGCATCGGCTTGCCGGAGTTAGCCGAGTATTTACCATCAGTGAATCTAAAACGTTAGTTTTTCTGGGCCCGTATTCACTAACATTCCTAAGTCTCAAATTCAGACTTATGTCTCAAGATTAGACTCAGGACTCAAGATATCCTATTCACTAAACTTTCTGAGTCCAAAGTCTGAGTCCAAAGTCTGAGTATGAGACTGAAACGCTTCGTCTAAAATTTCGAAGCTTAATAGCAACAATATGGCCACCGGACACAGAACTATTGCTCGTCGGTAACGATGGTTACCTCGTCCACGAGTGTTTCGAGATCGCTCAAATCCGTTAGAGGAACTTCGTGAGGAAGAATTATTCGCACGGTTTGGATTTACACCACCAACTGTAATGTTCCTCGTAGAAAGGTGTGCTGACGTAGCCAGACGGACTCAGAGTAGTTTTGCCATTCCTGATTTGTTGTCTGTACCGACATATCACAGATATCTGGCCACAGCCAGCCAACTGTAAGCCGGATATGCCGCCAAGTTGGACAGGCCATAGCCACACTCACGGAATTCATACACTTCCCACAAGGGGGGGGGGGGGGGGAAAGATTTAAGACAAGTAAAACAACAGTTTGGTATGATAGCAGGCAAATAACATAATACAAATTGTCATTTCATCACGACTTTTAACTTCTCGAATGTTTACATACTTCTTTAATTCCTTCTTTGAGAAGAGTAACGGTTAAGGTCGATTTGAAAATAGACTATAGAGTATATATCAATATTTACATTTTTCGGAAGTGACAGTTGCGCTGTTGATACATGATACAGTAGTAGGTAACCCTTTCCTTCATGTAAACACAGTTTTCATGACCTATCGTGTATATGCAAACAGGTTTACCTATGTCCTACAACTCCGAATTGGGTCGTCTGATCAGGATCTACTGTGTTTATTAATGATAATAGATATGACTACAGTTTCTATAATATCATAATAACATGTACATAGTCCATCACAAAGATTCAGCTAATAGTGTTTCTTGAATTGATTATTTCTTACATGAAGGGTTGGTCAAAGTTTAAAATTCAAAGTTATGATCGGACGTGACAGACTGAGTATAATACCTGCTAGCACATGTCATTGATATAATTCATGGGCATATGATGTAAGTAGTAGATCTATAAGGATTGTTCTTCTTAAGAAAAGTCTTTCATAAAATTTAACAAAAAAAAATAGTTTGCTGGTGGAACTAAACTCTAAAAACCCCAACATTTCTGATTTGTCTGAATAATGTATCCTCTCTGTAGTAATTAAGTAAGTTTTCTGGTGAAAATTTGTATGCTGACATTGAAATATTACTCAGCGATACATTTTACGCGGCCAAATATTGTCGTCTACAAATATTGTCGTCTGCAAATATTGTCTTCTGTGTCGTCTGCAAATAGTGTCGTCTGCAAATAGTGTCGTCTGTGTCGTCTGCAAATAATGTCGTCTGCAAATATTGTCCTCTGCAAATATTGTCGTCTGTGTCATCTGCAAATAGTGTCGTCTGCGACACTATTGTCTGGAAATAGTGTCGTCTGGAAATAGTGTCGTCTGTTACTATTATCATTTGTTTAATTTTCTCCGCTTCTCTTACAAAATCAGTTTGGATCCTGATGGGGCGCACACATACGTGGCGTCTTATTTGGATTCAAACAGTTTTGCATATATGTAAACACAGATTTACCATTGAATGAAACCAAGCATGTGTAAGAACATGTTTAGTCTCCAATAATAATGGTAAGGACATCGACAATCGCATATGTTTCAAAGGTAGACATAGTTCATCGCATATCGTATCATTTTTAATAAACATGCCAAGACACGTTATAGTTTTAAAAGGAGTTTCTTGCATTTTGTACCCATGACCTGGTGGTTGTTTAATGCAGAACGAAAGGAATGCAGGAAGACCCTATGGAAGATTCTGCATTTCTTTCAGTCTGCATTTAGCTCCACCTGAATTTTGTCAGTTGGCGTCTGTTAGAGGTTTGGGTGTTTTAGAGTGGGACGTGTATTAGAGTATGTGCGTTTATTAAAGTGAAGTATTAATTCGAGCGGCGACGTTTATTAGAGTGTGTGTGTTTATTAAAGTGCAGTATTAATTCGAGCGGCGATGTTTATTAGAGTGTGTGTGTTTATTAGTGAGAGTATGGCTTGTACAGTAAAACCTGTCTGCAGATACCACCCAAAATAAGCTTTAGGTTTTGAAGACAGGTGTTAGCATAATGCAGGGCGGAAGTTATTCAGAAAGGACATTTGTGTTGTAGTTTCGTCCGGCATTTAGCGATATCTGCTCTTATATATCTTCATTATTAGTTATTGTGTGGTCTCTATATGGCATGATCTCAGAGGTCCAGATAAGATGCGTAAATTTAAATATTTTCAAGAATAATTGCTTTATTTTCTCCACCAAACCCTATATTGTGACCACAGTATAGGGTTTGGTGGAGAACAGAAGATTTTAGTATTTGGGTATGTACCTTTATCTGTAGTTTTTCATGCTCTACTGCAGTAGAAGTGTGCCAAATTAGCTGAAAGTATGCTTTCCAGGGACAGATGAAAATTGTTTATATGACACATATAAAGCGACGTAGAACTAACCTTATTATGCACAAGAATGTACATGTACATAAGCATATTTGGTCTCCGTAGAATCAAACAACACCTATATATTACAGAGGTCGAGATAAGATGCGTAAATTCAAATATTTTCAAGAATAGTTTCTTTATTTCTTCACCCAACTGTATATTGAGATCACTCTTTAGAATATTATTTCGTGACGATTCTTAAGAGTGGTCAGAGCATACGGGTTGGTGGAGAAATGGCAAGTGCAGAAGTTGGGTACGCGCCTTTACATGTATCTGTAGTTATATCGATATACAGCGAGTTTGTAAAACCAGCAAGACACACGCAATATAATGTGAAATATTTTGTTACATGTATTTATACTAAATAATGTTTATATTAGCCCTACTTAGACGTTTTGCTGATAATTCGAATGCACACAAACCTGGAAAATTCGGGCATCGATTTTAAAGTTGACATTTCAGAAAGAAGTATAGTCAGAATGACAACATATCGAAATAGATACGCCGAACTCGGTATTTAACCCTTCTCTTGCTGAATTTTAAAGTACATTTCTCCTTCTATACCCATGCCCTGTTGTATTATTACATATATTAATATCTTCACTGTGTACAAGTATTTCGCTGTACAATCACTGCTGTGGAGTGCATTGGTTGCACAATCAACTTGTAAATAGTGCAGACCCAGATGAGACAGCTCCTGCAGGAACTGTCTCATCTGGGTCTTCACTATTTATAGGTAGATATATTGACGTGAATAGCAAGCGAAGGGTTAATAATTAGAGTATTGAGCGAAAACTGAGAACGGACTGAACCCCAAACTTGTGTTGGTAGAAACTGTCATAGCCTTCATTTGTCACGCCTGGGTCCATGCTTATAAAACTTTTAGTTGAGTCTGAGTTCGTTCTCAAGTTTTTGATTGGTCAGAGTTGAGCAAAATGCTCAAATCTGACCAAACAAAAGCTTGAGAACTCAAATCTGACCAATCAAAGACTAGAGAACGAACTCAGACTCAACTAAAAAGCTTTATAAGCATGGGTCCTGATTTACTGATCACGTCTTTTCAACAACACGGTCAGAGTATCAACCAGTTTGGATCCTGATTAGACGTCGAGTTAAAGAGACTCAAACGAAAACAAAGTACAGAAAACCCCAATAAATAGAGAAGAATGTACGTACTTTTAGGCAGGTGGCTGCTTAATGCAGGGTGAAAGTCATTCAGAAATATCAAAGAGGAACTTTCTGAATGCAGTCACCCTCCATTACATGTAAGCTGCAACCTGTTTCCAAGACCGTAATTTATACCTAATGTTAAACGACCGGTTTAGAGGGGGTTTACTGTGCCTAACGAACCTTCG
Source organism: Azorinus chamasolen (assembly GCA_963576725.1). NCBI lineage: Eukaryota > Metazoa > Mollusca > Bivalvia > Cardiida > Solecurtidae > Azorinus > Azorinus chamasolen. The sequence goes on along the minus strand of OY755241.1, from coordinate 73,505,145 downwards.
TATACAGTGGCATACAGGCAGCATATACTGTACCTAGCGTACGTTCGTATACAGTGGCATACAAGCAGCATATAATGTACCTAGCGAACCTTCGTATACAGTGGCATACAGGCAGCACATACTGTACCTAGCGAACCTTCGTATACAGTGGCATACAGGCAGCATAATTATACTGTACCTAGCGAACATTTAGTATGGATTGTACCTAGCGAACGTTCGTATACAATGGCATGCTGGCAGCATAAACCGTACCTAGCGACTGTTCGTATACAATGGCATACTAGTAGCATATACTGTACCTAGCGCACGTTCGTATACAATGGCATGCTGGCAGCATAATTATAGTGTACCTAGCGAACGTTCGTATACAATGACATGTTAGCCGCATATAGTGTACCTAGCGAACGTTCGTATACAATGGCATGCTGGCAGAATATACTGTACCTAGCGAGCAATCGTATACAGTGGCATACTGGCAGCATGTAGTGTACCTAGCGAACGTTCGTATACAATGGCATACAGGCAGCATATACTGTACCTAGCGAACGTTCGTATACAATGGCAGGCTGGCAGCATATACTGTACCTAGCGAACGTTCGTATACAATGGCAGGCTGGCAGCATATACTGTATCTAGCGAACGTTACTGTACCTAGCGAACGTTCGTATACAATGGCAGGCTGGCAGCATATACTGTACCTAGCGAACGTTCGTATACAATGGCAGGCTGGCAGCATATACTGTACCTAGCGAACGTTCGTATACAATGGCAGGCTGGCAGCATTTACTGTACCTAGCGAACGTTCGTATACAATGGCAGGCTGGCAGCATATACTGTACCTAGTGAACGTTCGTATACAATGGCAGGCTGGCAGCATATACTGTACCTAGCGAACGTACGTATACAATGGCAGGCTGGCAGCATTTACTGTACCTAGCGAACGTTCGTATACAATGGCAGGCTGGCAGCATATACTGTACCTAGTGAACGTTCGTATACAATGGCAGGCTGGCAGCATATACTGTACCTAGCGAACGTTCGTATACAATGACAGGCTGGCAGCATATACTGTACCTAGCGAACGTTCGTATACAATGACAGGCTGGCAGCATATACTGTACCTAGCGAACGTTCGTATACAATGGCAGGCTGGCAGCATATACTCAATGTAAACCATAACCATTTACTCTGACCGTTCACAGTGGAACAGTCTGTCAGTGTTCAACTGTAGTGTCTACTCGGTATGACAAACCTATACTTGATAGAATAGTTTGAATGGCACACGGTGTAGACACTACCTATACTTGATAGAATAGTTTGAATAACACACGGTGTAGACCCTACCTATACTTGATAGAATAGTTTGAATGACACATGGTGTAGACCCTACCTATACTTGATAGAATAGTTTGAATGACACACGGTGTAGACCCTACCTATACTTGATAGAATAGTTTGAATGACACACGCTGTAGATCCTACCTATACTTGATAGAATAGTTTGAATGACACACGGTGTAGACCCTACCTATACTTGATAGAATAGTTTGAATGACACACGGTGTAGACCCTACCTATACTTGATAGAATAGTTTGAATGACACACGGTGTAGACCCTACCTATACTTGATAGAATAGTTTGAATGACACACGCTGTAGATCCTACCTATACTTGATAGAATAGTTTGAATGACACACGGTGTAGACCCTACCTATACTTGATAGAATAGTTTGAATGACACACGCTGTAGACCCTACCTATACTTGATAGAATAGTTTGAATGACACGCGGTGTAGACCCTACCTATACTTGATAGAATAGTTTGAATGACACACGGTGTAGACCCTACCTATACTTGATAGAATAGTTTGAATGACACGGTGTAGACCCTACCTATACTTGATAGAATAGTTTGAATGACACACGGTGTAGACCCTACCTATACTTGATAGAATAGCTTGAATGACACACGGTGTAGACCCTACCTATACTTGATAGAATAGTTTGAATGACACACGGTGTAGACCCTACCTATACTTGATAGAATAGTTCGAATGTCACACGGTGTAGACCCTACCTATACTTGATATAATAGTTCGAATGACACACGGTGTAGACCCTACCTATACTTGATAGAATAGTTTGAATGACACACGGTGTAGACCCTACCTATACTTGATAGAATAGTTCGAATGACACACGGTGTAGACCCTACCTATACTTGATATAATAGTTTGAATGACACACGGTGTAGACCCTACCTATACTTGATAGAATAGTTTGAATGACACACGCTGTAGACCCTACCTATACTTGATAGAATAGTTTGAATGACATACGCTGTAGACCCTACCTATACTTGATAGAATAGTTTGAATGACACACGGTGTAGACCCTACCTATACTTGATAGAATAGTTTGAATGACACATGGTGTAGACCCTACCTATACTTGATAGAATAGTTTGAATGACACACGGTGTAGACCCTACCTATACTTGATAGAATAGTTTGAATGACACACGCTGTAGACCCTACCTATACTTGATAGAATAGTTTGAATGACACACGGTGTAGACCCTACCTATACTTGATAGAATAGTTTGAATGACACACGGTGTAGACCCTACCTATACTTGATAGAATAGTTTGAATGACACACGGTGTAGACCCTACCTATACTTGATAGAATAGTTTGAATGACACACGGTGTAGACCCTACCTATACTTGATAGAATAGTTTGAATGACACGGTGTAGACCCTACCTATACTTGATAGAATAGTTTGAATGACACACGGTGTAGACCCTACCTATACTTGATAGAATAGTTTGAATGACACACGGTGTAGACCCTACCTATACTTGATATAATAGTTTGAATGACACACGGTGTAGACCCTACCTATACTTGATAGAATAGTTTGAATGACACACGCTGTAGACCCTACCTATACTTGATAGAATAGTTTGAATGACATACGCTGTAGACCCTACCTATACTTGATAGAATAGTTTGAATGACACACGGTGTAGACCCTACCTATACTTGATAGAATAGTTTGAATGACACACGGTGTAGACCCTACCTATACTTGATAGAATAGTTTGAATGACACACGGTGTAGACCCTACCTATACTTGATAGAATAGTTTGAATGACACACGCTGTAGACCCTACCTATACTTGATAGAATAGTTTGAATGACACACGGTGTAGACCCTACCTATACTTGATAGAATAGTTTGAATGACACACGGTGTAGACCCTACCTATACTTGATAGAATAGTTTGAATGACACACGGTGTAGACCCTACCTATACTTGATAGAATAGTTTGAATGACACACGGTGTAGACCCTACCTATACTTGATAGAATAGTTTGAATGACACGGTGTAGACCCTACCTATACTTGATAGAATAGTTTGAATGACACACGGTGTAGACCCTACCTATACTTGATAGAATAGCTTGAATGACACACGGTGTAGACCCTACCTATACTTGATAGAATAGTTTGAATGACACACGGTGTAGACCCTACCTATACTTGATAGAATAGTTCGAATGTCACACGGTGTAGACCCTACCTATACTTGATATAATAGTTCGAATGACACACGGTGTAGACCCTACCTATACTTGATAGAATAGTTTGAATGACACACGGTGTAGACCCTACCTATACTTGATAGAATAGTTCGAATGACACACGGTGTAGACCCTACCTATACTTGATATAATAGTTTGAATGACACACGGTGTAGACCCTACCTATACTTGATAGAATAGTTCGAATGACACACGGTGTAGACCCTACCTATACTTGATAGAATAGCTTGAATGACACACGGTGTAGACCCTACCTATACTTGATAGAATAGTTTGAATGACACACGGTGTAGACCCTACCTATACTTGATAGAATAGTTTGAATGACACACGGTGTAGACCCTACATTGGTTTGAAAATGGCAGTGCATGTGTGTCCTGCATTCAAAGGGCTAATAAGGGTATCAAATAAATGTAAACTGTTACAAGGTACATAGGCGTGTATCTAATACTGATATTAAACCCTTCAACTGCCTCCATTTTCAATTCCACAGGAGTTCAGTTACAACTGCATATTTCTTCAAGTATACAGACGCTCTGTTACAGATTCCTCTATTTTCAATTGTAGAGGAGCTCAGCTACAACTGTGTCTGTCTTCAACTGTAGAAGAGTTCAGCTACAACTGTGCCTGTCTTCAATTGTAGAGGAGATTAGCTACAACTGTGTCTGTCTTCAATTGTAGAAGAGTTCGGGCTACAACTGTGTCTGTGTTCAATTGTATGAGATCAGCTGCAACTGTGCCTGTCTTCAATTGTAGAGAAGTTTAGCTACAAATGTGCCTGTCTTCAACTGTAGTGGAGTTCGGCTACAACTGTGCCTGTCTTCAGTTGTAGAAGAGTACGGCTACAGCTGTGCCTGTCTTCAATTGTAGAAGAGTTCGACTACAACTGTGTCTGTCTTCAACTGTAGAAGAGTTCGATTACAACTGTGGCTATCAACAACTACCATTATTTTCAAATGTAGAAGAGTTCTGCTACAACAGCATGTGTCTCAAGTTTTGGAGGAGTTTAACCACACCTGCATGTGTCTCGAATTGTAATGACGTTCGTGGCAACAAAGTGCAGGCTCGTCATGATGCTGAGAGATTCAACAGACGCAAAGGTAAAGAGAGCTGCAGTGGTGGATATGGCCAGCAAGTACATCAGAATCCAACGCGAGAGCTCACGTCCTATCGGAGCCGTCTGATCTGGGTCTACTCTGTTGGCAAAGGCGTAGAAAGGCGTATTTATGGAGGAAAGGGTTAACCCTTATCCAGATATAAAATAAGTGGCTGCTCAAAGTCTGATCTGGTGCAATGTTTTGCGTTTTTCAGTATTCATGCTTATAAAGCTTCTTAGTTGATTCTGAGTTCGTTCTCAAGTTTTTGATTGGTCAGATTTGAGCCTATGGCTCATATCTGACCAACCAAAAGCTTGAGAACAAACTTTGACTCAAAGATGACCAATGAAACGCTTGAGAACAAACTCAGACTCAACTAACACTCCCTATCGACTGTGTTACAATGAGGGATGCGCCTGCGAGAAGACACGTTAAGGTATCGGCTCGATACTATGGAGGACGATCAATGCCAAAATTGCATCATGATTTGTGGCATTTCAATTTGCTTCATGTTAAATGCATTATGTTAAATGATTATTGCATGCCACGATGTGCTTTCTTCTTTCTTTGAAGTTTCTTCCTCGATCCGACATTCGACCTTCTGTAATCTTAGTTATTGATTACCATAACGTCAAATGATGTGTTTTATTGTTTAACATTCTTTGAAGCATATGCTTTGTGCTATTTGCTTAGCGCTTGGTGCTTGAGGCTTGATGCGTGGCTCGTTTGTTCCAACATCGCCCCGGCCTTTGTCGTACTCTAGTCAGCTCGGACTAAAATGCTGAAGTGATTTACCGAATACATAGGTTAAGAAGGAAAACGCTGAAGACATATTAAGAAATAGAAGGATTTCAAAAGCACATAGAAATAGAAGGGTTACTGGTCCATTACATTAGTAATTACTAATACTGAAATGTATCTATTTTAAATATTTGCTTTGATCTAAGTTAAGTAAGTTTGTTGTTGTTGTTAAATCAGTAATTTTGTATTCAAATAACAACAGATGTATACATATCACCTCCAGATCCAGATATTGTTTTATTTATTTTTGAAAATTGTGTCGGGTGAATCAAAGTCGGCAAATATAGATAGATAGATAGATAGATAGATAGATAGATAGATAGATAGATAGATAGGTAGATATATATATAGATAGATAGATAGATAGATAGATAGATAGATAGATAGATAGATAGATAGATAGATAGATAGATAGATAGATAGATAGATAGATAGATAGATAGATAGATAGATAGACAGATGGATAGATAAATTTATAGTTTATACTCTCAGAATATTCAGCTAGATCTAATAAATATTCATGTATTCTGATGTCAGTATTTTCTAACATAACTATTCACGTGGTAAAGGGTTTGCCTGATTTCAAGTAATTTGTACATTCGAAATCATTCATAGAGTGAATGCGGAAAAATAAAGAAAAGCGTGAATAGACGAACAATGTGTATTGTACTGGTATTGGACATACCTTGGGTGCTGTGGACACTTTGCACGTGGAACAGTACCAATGGAATGTCCACTGACTGTGTCATATCTCACTGCGCATGAGCAACCCGCCGGCCGATTTCACTCCGTGGAAGGATTCAAGACGGAAGCATGTGGACATATGTACATTTCTAACAGCTGAGAAAAATGGAGGTTTGCATACGATACAGTCTCGGTGAAAAGACGAGAGAGAAATGGGAAATGAGTGTTTATGGAACTCAGGTACAGTCACCGTTCTTTCATTCTTAGTTTCATTTGCCATATTATTTAGTACAGACCGAGCCATATACATGTACATATGTACATGTCTCTGGTACAGAAAACCCCCTCTAAACCCGAATTCTAGTAGTGATTAATTTAGATACTGTTAGGCAGGTGGCTGCTTAATGCAGGATAAAAGTGCCACAGAAAGCTTGTAGAGGAGCTTTCTGCATGATGTTCAACCTGTCTACCCCCCCCATTATCCTTCTAATTTTTGTTCCGTTTTGGCCATAATCGTGTCTTAACCTTACAGACTGGTGTTAAGCACATGCGAGCAGTGAGTACAGACATTATGTCTAAAATAAGTTAAAATGTCCCTAAATTTATGTTTTGTAACATTTGGAGCCAAAATAATAAAGGGGGTGTTTTGAGACGAAGCTGAAATTTAATATATTTATGTCTCCCCCATTTGTAATGGGGAGACATATTGTTTTTGGTCGAGTTGTCCGTCTGTCGTCCGTCCGTCTGTCTATCTGTCCGTCTGTCTGACACACTAGTGTCCGCTCCATATCTCTCACAAATATGGAAGGATTTTAAAATGCTTAGGCACAAATGTTCAACTCGACAAGACGATGTGCAGAGCGTTCGATTCAGGCACGTGGGTGAAAGGTCAAGGGCACAATTCAAGGTCAAATGTTTTTAGCCACACCATTCGTGTCCGCTCCATATCTCTTTAAAAAAACCTTGGAAGGATTTCAAAATGCTGTGGCACAAATGTTCTCCATTACAAGACGATGTGCAGACAGCAGGATTCAGGCACATACTTCAAAGGTCATGGTCACAATTCAAGATCATGGTCAAAATTCAAGGTCAATTGTTCACACTTTCTTGTCTGGACGATAACTCCTACATGGCTAATGCCATTTAATTGAAACTTCATATATTGACAGAGAATGATGAGAGAAAGTGGCATGTATAAGGTTCATTACTCTGGCTTCAATACAGTTGGAGTTATGGCCCTTTATTACAATTGTTTGTCCGATCAATAACTCCTGCTCTACTGATGCTATTTGAATGACATTTGATGTATGGAAAGGGCATGATGGATGGAAGTGTTATGTACAAGTATCACGCCTCTGGCTTCAAAAATATGTTTGCCTCTCATTTTCTGCAGAGACAATCTTTTGCCTCTCCTTTTCTGCAGAGTTATGGGACTTTGGAAAAATTTGATCACGAGCTGGGGGAGACATCAGTTTTTGTATAAAAACAATTCTAGTCTATATTAGTGAAAGACAACTCTGGGGCCATCCCATCCATGGATGCTCCGCTTCAACTGCAATTGTATTCGTCCGGAGGGGAAATTTTCCCACAAAACGTTTATATAGAAAGAAAGATGTTTTATCTATACGCTGGTACCAAATATTCCATTACTTTGTCCCCATTTTAGCACGAAGTAAATACAGGTCTGTATTTACTTCGTGATTTAAGTGAGTTATTACAAGAGGCAAATACCTTCAGCGAACCATGTTATTATAAGCTCAACTAACAAAGGTGGTCGTATATTAGCGTGGCCCTGTCTGCCAATCCGTTCGTTCGTCCGTCAACATTTTGTTTGTCTGCCGTTTTCTCGGAAAACTATTTGACGGCTTTTAATAAAATGTCGCCCAAATCTTTAATGCATCAATATCTGAAACCGAGTCAATTCTGAGGTTCATTTGATTTGTCATTATGGAGTTATGACCCTTACATGGTATTAATTATATTAATACGGATTTTTACATATGTTACGGGTATTTTGATGTCATTTTCTTTTAAAGTTATGACCCTTGAACTTTGTGTGTTTGTTATAAGGGCCCTGCATTGAATATGCAGGAGTCCCATTAGAATCACATTTTCTGTCCGTCCGTCAACACCAAATTCCATCAAGTATCTTGTGTTAAAGGCAGGTGGCTGCTTAAAGCAAGGTGAAAGTAAGACAGAACACTCCTATAGGAGCGTTCTATTTTACTTTCAAGTTACTTTAAGCAGCCACCTGTCCTAAATACCAACTAAATTAACACCAGTCAGTGGCCTTTGTAGAGAGGTACTGTATATGAAGGAAAGGATTTACAAACATTAGAAATTGGATCATAAGTGACTGAATAAGTGAGTTACTAAACCCTTTCCTCCATAAATACGCCTTTCTACACCTCTGTAAAAATCGCCTGTTAAAACCATTGTAATAAATAGAGCATTTGCTCAGTCGATCTTATAGAAACAAATACTCTATTTATCACAATGATTTCAATCTATACAATTCTAAAATTTTACTTTTCTCTAGTTAATGCTCCTTTTCGGTAGATTTATTCAAAGTGGTTGGATCTAAAAATAGCCTATGAGGGAATGGGTTAAACCATTCTTCAAACATTCTCTGCAAACTGTTATCAAGTTTAGCAGGATTTTTCATTGATTTATATGGAAAAAGTAGAAAAGTGTCAAAAAGTGTGGATCCTGATGACAATGATACGGTTCTAAGTTACTTGGTGTCAACTTATCCTACTTAGTTACCTTAACCCTTTCTCTGTTCTATGTTTATTTGAAATTCAATACCTACTGAATATTCATGGTCAAAATAATAATAATGAAATACGGAAGGTGGAACAATTTGCAGCTATTTTAGAAAGTAAAGAAACGGATCTGTCAAATTCAATTAGCAAACAGAGCAGACCCTGATCAAACAGCCCCTATGGGAGTCGTCTGATCTGAGTCTTCTCTGTTTGAAAATGCTTGAAAAGACATTTATATGAGGGAAAAGGGTTATTTTTTATGCCATAAATACGCCTTTGCAAACAGTAGACCCAGATCATATACAGTTCTACCATGGCCATAAATGCACGTGTCCATGTGCTATTAAAGCAAATTATTCCAATTAATATTCACCAATTTCATGATGTCATATATGAATATTCATGGTGGGGGGTTTTAAATATTCAGATTCCCAATCTCCTCTCTCTATCATTTAAAATGTACAAACTTTTTGTACAAAGGATTTGAACAAACTGAAAGTTTTGACAAATTCACCAGGACAGTACATATGGTTTACCCGTTGAATGTGGGAAGGATCTGACATGTTCCTTATACATGTATAGGAGCCCTCTGATCAGGGTTGGCACTGTTTGTCATTCCAAGTCATTTTTAACCCTTTGCACGCTAAGTAAATTTTCGTCTGCAACAATTGCAGTCTGCTTCAGTTCTAAAAAATAAAAATTATCTCATTTCTTCGCAGAAATATGATCAAAGTAACAAACAGTTTGGATCCGGATGAGATAGATAATAACAGTTTCATCGCTAGCGTGCAAAGAGTTAAACTTATGTATAATGTTTATTTCAGGTTGGTATTACCTGGCAGGCTAGTAAGATAAGTGAAATGGTGAAAACTGACTGAACAAATTCATAGCTGGATCTCTGTAGTGGCTGTGTGTGTGTCTGAGATTTGTACCAGCATTGCAACGTCAATACAAGGTATGAACATGTACATGTAAGGACTCGGAACACTTAACCCTTTACTTCATGAATATTCATGTCAGAAATAATGATGTCAATCTATATTGTATCATAAGCAAACAGAGTAGACCCTGATCAGACGGCTCACATAGGAGCCGTCTGATCTGGGCCTACACTGTTTGCAAAGGCGTAGAAAGGCGTTTTTATGGAGTAAAGGGTTAACCCTTTACCTATTCAAAATTCATGCAAAAATTAATTGGATTAAATTTTCATAATTGAAAAGTTTGCTCTGACAAAAACTATAGTATCAGATCTTTATCTTATCAATATCAAGCATTACTGAAAACTTTGCTCTGACAAAATCTATATCATGCCATAAGCAAACAACAGACCCACATGTATAGGGGCCATCTGATCTTGGTATGCTTCATTTGCCAATGTGCGAAAATGTGTTTATACATATGAGTGAAAGGGTTAACCCTTTCCCCCTAAATACGCCTTTCTACACCTCTGTACGTAATAATCACTTCTTGAAACCATTGTGATAAATAGAGCATTTGCTCCTATAGGTGCAACTGCTCTATTTGTCACAATGGTTTCAAACTACAAAATTAAAAAAAATCCTTTTGTGCTCAGGGTGAGCTTTTGTGATTGACTGATGTCCGTCGTCCGTCGGCGTGCATCGTCCCACGACAACAATTTGGCACAAAGCATCATGTTCAGGTCCTCTAAAAGAGCTATGCCCCTTGGGTCAAAATTGGCCGCGCCCCAAGGGGTGCCTTGTTTTCCGTAGGAACATATAGTAAAACTTCGAAAATCTTCTCCTCCGAAACTGGAAGGTTCGCAGCTTTCATATTTGGAACATAGCATCATATTTAGGTCCTCTACAAAAGTTATATAAATCATGCCCCTGGGGTAAAAAATGGCCCCGCCCAAGGGATGGCAAGTTTTCAATAGAAACATATCGTGAAAACTTTGAAAATCTTCTCCACTGAAACTGGAAGGTCTTAGCTTTCATATTTGGTACATAGCATCATGTTCAGGTCCTCTACAAAAGGTTTATAAATTATGACCCACCCCAGTGCAGGCTAGTTTTCTATAGAAACATATCTTCTACAAAAGTTATATAAATTATGCACCTGTTGTCAAAATTGGCCCCGCTCTAGGGGTGGTTAGCGTTCAATAGAAACATAGAGAAAACTTGGGACTCTTCTCCTCTGAAACTGAAAGGTTCTCAGCTTTCATACTTGGCACATAGCATCATGTTCAGGTGTTCTACAAAAGTTGTATATTATGCCATTGGAGTCAAAATTGGCTCTGTGCCAGGGGTGCCTTGTTTTCTATTGAAACATAGTGAAACTTTGAATATCTTCTCTGCTACTGGAAGGTTCTCAGCTTTCATATTTGAATGATAGCATCATGTTTAGGTCCTCTACAAAAGTGATATAAATTATGCCCCTGGGGTTACAATTGGCCCGCCCCAGGGGCGCCTTGTTTTCTAATGACACATATAGTGAAAAACTTTGAAAATCATCTCCTCTGAATCTACAGGGTTCTCAACTTTCATATTTGGCACATAGCATCATGTTCAGGTCCTCTACAAGAGTTATATAAATTATGTCCCTGGGCTCAAAATTGGCCCTGCCCCAGGGGTGGTCAGTTTTCATCAGAAACATAGAGAGAAAACTTGGAAAATATTCTCCTTTAAAACTGGAAGGTTCTCAGTTGTCATATTTGGCTCATAACATCATGTTTAGGTCCTCTAAAAAGTTATATAAATTATGCCCCTGGGGTCAAAATTGGCATTGACCAAGGGATGGGCAGTTTTCAATAGAAACATATATATTGAAAACTTTGAAAATCTTCTCCTGAAACTGGAAGGTTCTTGGCTTTCATATTGTGCACATAGTATCATGTTCAGGTCCTCTACAAAAGGTTTATAAATTATGATCCACCCCAGTGCAGGCTAGTTTTCTATAGAAACATATCTTCTCCTGATTGTCTGGTGAGCGATATCAGGGCCATCATGGCCCCCTTGTTTGGTAGATTCATTCAAAGAGGTTGGGTCTAAAAATAGCTTATGGAGGAATGGGTTAACTCTTTACCTCAGAGTTGCAACCTTTAGACAACTTTGCAAACAGAATAGACATTATCCAGTAGACAATCCTCAAGACGATTCTAAAGTCACAGTATAGGGTTGGGAGAAATAAAGGAGCTTTTAGTGTCTGTATAGCAGATGATTGCTTAATGTAGATAAAAAATGATACACATAATGTATGTCCTTCATTAACCCTTTAACCGTTTCCCTGTTCTGTATTTATTCCAAATTTCAATACCTACTGAATATTCATGCATAAAATAGTTATACTGAAATATAGAAGGTGGAACATTAAAGCCATTTTAGAAAGTAAAGAAACAGATCTTTCAAATTTCATTAGCAAACAGAGCAGACCCTGATCATACGGCTCCTAATCTGGGTCTACTGTTCATGTAAAAGCATGAAAATTGTTTATATAAAGGAAAGGGTTAACCGCTGGTGCTGCAAAACAGTACCATGGCAGTGCAGTCCCAGTTCAGACACTGCCTTTTCAAGGGACTCCTTTGTTTGCCTCCACCTTCATTTCTATGCCTGCAGTTTATTCCTTAGAATGTTTTATTATTTATCTCAGTTCTTCATTTTACAATAATGTTTTAACTCTATCCTTCATAGAAACGTGTTTTCTCATATTTGCAAACAGAGTAGACCAAGCTCAGATGGATACTATTGGAGCCGTCTGATCAGGGTCTGCTCTGTTTGCCTATGAACTTATAAATAGATCTGATTCTGCAGTTTCTACCAACACCAAAGTAATCCTGTGTAAGTACACCATTATAAAAGGTCAGCTTATAAATATTCACCGTGTCATTATTTCTAATATAAATATTGAACACGGTTCCCACGGACAGGGAAAAGTCAGGGAAAAAGGATTTTTTTCAAGGTCAGGGAAAAGACAGGGATTTTTTTAATTGGTCAGGGAAATTTGAAATTTGGCAAAAGTCAGGGAAAAGTCAGGGAAATTTGGAACCAAAGGATGAGGGCTGAGGCAATATGTCAAAAAAGAGAAAGAATGAAAATAAAAGCCTAAGGCAGTTTCTACAATTTTGACTAAACCAAGCATCTTTATACATCTTTGATTAGCTTTGTATATTTCACATCCAAATTCTAAAGTAAATCTGTCATGAAGTCTGTTAAAACAAAATCATTTGGCGAATTCTGGCACTTCTGCAAGACTCCAGCATCTGTTTTGACAGCAGTGCTAGAATATGGCAGCAATGCTAGATATTGGACATTCTACTGTAGTGTCTTCACTTGTTAGGACAGGCAGGGCAGCAGTGCTAGGTATTGGACATTCTACTGTACTGTCTTCACTTGTAAGGGTAACAATATTTGGTCTGCTAATATGAAAACAGTGAAAATGCAGACTCTTTTCTGGCGTCTACAGTCTAAGACCCGTTAAAAGGACCTAATGTTCCGAATTTGGGAAAAATTTCCCAATTGATGCAAAAATTAGTGATTAAATTGCAAAACAAGAGAGCCTGAAAGGCCCTGATATCGCTCACCAGAAAATCAGAGAAGATTTTCAAAGTTTTCACTATGTGTTTCTATATAGAAAACTATCCGGCCCTGGGGCGGGGCCAATTTTGACCCCATTTTAATAGCATGTTATATCAATGTCTTACACACTGTATGTACTATTTTAAAATTCAGCTTGCACAGAAAAACTGAAAGATTAACCCTTTCCACCATAGATACACATTTTATCACCTTTGCAAAAAGAATAGACCCATATCAGGCAGCTCCTGTAAGAGCTGCCTAATAAGGGTCTACTCTGTTTGCTTACAAAAATATCATAAATCTGAGTTTTTACTTTAGTCTACTGCCAATATATTTCTTAACTTTGCTTAAAAATAAAATTTTACTTAATTATATATTCATAGTAGATGGAGTCTCTAATAAAAATTCATGGAGGAAAGGGTTAAGAGAGGTAGAAAAGATTCAAGAGACTTTATACTTTGGGTGCATATTAGGACATGTTTGGCATCATGCATGTTACATTCAATATTGAGCAATTAAAAATGAAAAAGTCAAAAACATTTATAATAATATTTTCTTTATTTAAAATGATCAAAACACTACTGCTGTATATATAGTTGTCATAAAGAGAGAGGTGGTAAGGATTGGCTGATGGGGAGGACGGAGGCCAACATTTATTGATCATGCTCATTGATGACCAATTCAATTTCTGTTAACATGGGGTCAGGGAAAATTCAAATTCGGTCAGGGAAAAGTCAGTGAAAAGTCAGGGATTTTTTTTCCTGTTTTGTGGGAACCCTGTTGAACAGGGTTAACAAGATTGGGTTGCAGACAACTAGAAATTTGGCACTGAAAGGATAAAGCGTCATGTACCATATACCTTCAAGTTGTTACAGAGGATTTTTATTGTACTTGTTCACTATCAAAATGGCTATCATTTGACCAATTTTGCTTTATTGACAAAAACACTCCCTAAAAAGTCACTTAAACGTTTCCTTCGTATTAATGCCTTTGCAAACAGTAGACCCAGATCAGACCTGGACCAACTGATCAGGGGCTGCTCTTTTTACTTATCGAATTGGAATTGGAATATGACCCGGGGTTAGCCGAATTAATGCGATGCTCGGAAATGGAGTCTCACATTACTTTGCACCTATCCTCGTTCTTTGCTCCGTACTTCTACACCTTGTGCCACAGTCAAAAATTCTTTTGTTAATTATGCCTTGAAATAGATTGTCTCATTGATATTCATGGTTTCGTAATTTCTTACGTGAATATTGAACAGGGAAAGGGTTAAGCACATAGTGTACATGGAATGCTTGCAATTAATGCTGTAACCACCAGTTGTCTGTAAATCTCATAAGCATCACAACAGTAGGTTATCAATTAATGCTGTAACCACCAGTTGTCTATAAATCTCATAAGCATCACAACAGTAGGTTATCATTCATTGTTAGCTTGCAGGGGAGAACTCGATATTGCTTCTTAAAATCATGTTGTTGTGTTTTCATTTCAGTATTTAGGGTGCCAGGAGAAACCCTATGACACAACCAACTTTTAACACAATATCCATGTCCTTCCACTCAGGAACAGACTCCTGTGCCGGGAAGCACAACCAGCATCAATGCAGCATTTGTGCCTATCCACTCAGGAATATGTGTTTGTGCGTGGAAGGTCCCTGAGACACAAACCAGCATCAAATTGTATCTGTGACTATCCACTCAGGAATAGGTGTTTGTGCCTGGAAGGTCCCTGAGACTCAACCAGCATCAATGCAGCATTTGTGCCTATCCACTTAGGAATAGGTGTTTGTGCCTGGAAGATACCTGAGACTCAACCAGCATCAACTTGTATCTGTGACTATCCACTCAGGAATAGGTGTTTGTGCATGGAAGGTCCCTGAGACTCAACCAGCATCAAATTGTATCTGTGACTATCCACTCAGGAATAGGTGTTTGTGCCTGGAAGGTACCTGAGACTCAACCAGCATCAAATTGTATCTGTGACTATCCACTCAGGAATAGTTGTTTGTGCCTGGAAGGTCCCTGAGACTCAACCAGCATCAAATTGTATCTGTAACTATCCACTCAGGAATTGGCTCCTGAGCCTAGAAGGACCCCGAGACATAACCAGTACCAGCATATCTCTGCATATCTACTCACGATTATGCTTTAATGGCTGGAAAGACCCGGATACACAACCAGTACCAGCATATCTAATCAGGTTTATACTTTTGTGGCTGGAAAGACCCTGAGACACAACCAGCATCAATACAGCATTTGTGCCTATCCACTCAGGAAGGTCCTCGAGAGTCAACCAGCATCAAATGATATGTCAGAATATCCACTAAGGAAGGAGTGCCTAGGAGGACCCTTGACACAACCAGTTTCAGCATGACATCTCTGCATATCCACTCAGGAATAGGCTTTTGTGGCTGGAAAGACAACGAAACGCAACCAGTGTCAGCACATCTCTGCATATCCATCCAGGAATAGGCTTTTGTGGCTGGAAAGACAATGAAACGCAGCCAGTGTCAGCATACATCTCTGCATATCCATCAAGGAATATGCTTTTGTGGCTGGAAAGACAACGAAACGCAACCAGTGTCGGCATATCTCTGCATATCCATCCAGGAATAGGCTTTTGTGGCTGGAAAGACAATGAAACGCAGCCAGTGTCAGCATACAATGTATCTCTACATATCCACTCAGGAATAGGCTTTTGTGGCTGTAAAGGCAATGAAACACAACCAGTGTCAGCATATCTCTGCATATCCACTCAGGAATAGGCTTTTGTGGCTGGAAAGACAATGAAACGCAACCAGTGTCAGCATATCTCTGCATATCCACTCAGGAATATGCTTTTGTGGCTGGAAAGGCAATGAAATACAGCCAGTGTCAGCATATCTCTGCATATCCACTCAGGAATAGGCTTTTGTGGCTGGAAAGACAATGAAACGCAACCATTGTCAGCATATCTCTGCATACCCACTCAGGAATAGGCTTTTGCGCACGAAAAGACCCAGAGACTCAACCTGCATCAACATATCTGTGCAAATCCACTGAAGAATAAGATGAGGCACAACAAGCTTCAGCATGATATCTGCCTATCCTTTCAGGAATAGGCTTGTGTGCCTGGAAGGACCCTGATACACAACCAACATCAATATCATTACCGGTACATGATATCTGCCTATCCACTCAGGAAAAGATTACATGTCTTGAAAGACCCTGCGGCTTAACCAGAATCAACATAATATTTGTGCCTAAACCATTCTCAGTGAAAACTTTTATGAGAAAAGGTGATCATTTTTTTCTGTGAAGCGACCCATAAGGCTTGCTGTAGTGGAATTACAAACAGTCTGGATCCAGAAAAGCTGACGAATAACTCGGCATCTCACCGGGGTCCAAATTGTTGCACACTTCACTCATGTTTTGATACAGAATGGAAGAAACTACTGTCACTTAAAGCAGACAGTACTGTCTGTAGTCGAAAACTGTTTGCTGCCAAAAGAGGAAAACAATAGTATTCAAATCCCCAAGAATTGTGAAACTCATACGGGACAGATTGAGGGATACTGTGAATATCACGTTCAGTGTCTGATAGAACGAGAACTTTCTTTCAACTATATAGTGATAATCTGATGGAAATTCATCTGTGTGGTTGTATCATATCATCGAGAAATCAAGAACTTAACTTTTCAAGTACACACACAAAGACAATTTGAAAGCTATCCTTGATCTTTCATCCTGAGCCTTCAAACCCACAGTCATGCACCCAACCTGTCTGATACACATACAATATGGTATGATATTAACCCTTTCCTACATAAATACGCCTAAAATTATACACCTATAATAGCCACTTCTTGAGACTATTGTGATAACGCATTTGCTCCTATGGAGCAAATGCTCTATTTATCACAATGGTTTCAACACTACACACTTCTAACATTTTCCTTTTCTCTAGTTAATTATCCTTTTTGGTAGATTAATTCAAACAGGTTTCAGCTAAAAATAGCATATGGGTGAATGGGTTAATATTGCTCACCCCATTGTTAACCCACAGTAGAATTCAAATGAAGTCAGTCCACAGTACATATGCAAAAGCTCCAGGTTACATAGCTTTCAATTGTGTTCTGTGTGTAATTGAAACATTTTGTTCTTGATCATATATTGATAGTGATGTGTTTTGTAATATTTCATTGCATGCTCTTAACCCTTTCTATCATATAAACACTTTTTCACACATCTGCAAACAGAGAAGACCCAGATCAGATGGCTTATATAGAAGCCATCTGATCAGTGTCTGCTTTGTTTGCTAATGACATTTGATAGATCTGTATCTTTTCTTTCTAAAATTGCTACAGTGTCACACCTCCCATATTTCGTTATAACTATTTTGTCCATGTCAATATTAAATTAAATATTGAACAGGGAAAGGGTTAACCCATTCCTTCATATTGACGCCCTTTGATGGCTCTGTAAAATTCACGTTTGTAAACCATTGTGAATAAATGGAGCATTCATTCAATATGAGCATATGATTCCTTCAGCAATAAGAGCAAACCCTGATGAGATGGCTCCTACATGAGTCATCTGATCTGGGTCTGCTTTTTCAACACTATGGACCAATGTGTGATGTCCTTGAGATCAATTTAAGGTGCTGATTAAATCATTGCCTCATCAGAGTTGCACCCTTTTCTTCATAATACACATATATACATATACAGTGAAGCTCATTTATAACGAAGTCATAGGGACCCTCTGATTTCCTTCGTTATATCCAATTTTCATTATATTAGGTCCATTTTACTATATGCTATTTAGAGAGGGTGAATAAATTTTGTTTTGTTATAAGCAATATATTTCGTTATATCCAAGTTCGTTATAAGTGAGCTTCACTGTATATATATGAAAGAAAAGGAAGGAAAATGTAGCATGTTATTTTGCAGACAATAGTTACAGTAAAACCTCTCTAAGCCGGACATTAAATTTAGAATAAATATCAGTCTTGGTGACAGGTGGCTGCGAGCGTCATGCAGAAAGCTCCTCTATGAGCTTTTTGCATGACTTTAATCCTGCTATAAGCAGTCACCTGCCTAAAAGTATGTAATTTCTTCTGCTAGAATTCCAGTTTAGAGGCGTTTTAATATTAGTGTTGAAAGGATCATTACGAAATAGGTATATTGATTTTGTTTAACCCATTCCCGCATTTTGACGCTTCTGTAAAAGTCGCTTTTTGAAACTATTGTGACAAATAGAGCATTTGCTCCACAAGAGCAAATGCTCTATTTATCACAATGGTTTCAAAACTACACAATTCTGAAAATTTTCTTTTCTCTAGTTAATGCTCCTTTTTGGTATATTTAATCAAAGAGGTTAGCTAAAGTGGGAATTGGTTAAAGACTATGTTCATATTATTTTTGTTCTGTATGTTTGTCACCAACTTTAGTGTTTATAACAAACAAAAACTTTTATCATTTGAATGGCTCATATGGAAATCTGAATGTCTAAAGCCTTCATATGCTAAGTAATCTGGGTGGAATCATCTACTTTAGTTATTGTCCTAAGTATTTGGACAAAAATCTCTCCCCTCCATAGTTTGCAAACTTGAATAAGTCAATTTAGCATCAATTTTATGACTTTAAAATACAGTAGAACCTGTCTTAACCTTTTCCGTCATATTTAGAAATGTGTCTCATGCATTTGCAAGCAGAGTAGACCCAGATTGAATGGCTCCTATTGGAGCAGTCTGGTCAGGGCCTTCTCTGTTTGCTAATGGATATTGAAGGCAAAAGAGTCACCTGCCTTACAGACCCATAATTAGACCTTTTTGATGGCCACTTAAGACAGGTTATACCGGAAAGTCTGACATTGGTGCAGACCCTTATCAAACTGCCCCTTTAGGAGCAATTTGATCTGGGTCTGCACTAATTGCCCAAGTTTGCCTGTCCAAATAATTAGGTTAAATAGGATACCATTTAGTGAGTATGACAGTAAAGGTTTCACAGTGTAGAACTTGACAGGTCACTACTTTGTAAAAGGTGACTGCTTTCTGTTTTTTGTGTTTGTTTTTACTTATATTTAGAAAGTTTAAAGAGATCATGTTTACCTCACAATGTATAGATTGTTCACCCTTAGATTTTGTTAGTTGAATAATTGCTTCTGGTCAACATCTTTATAGATCCATTTTTGAGCTGATAGAATGTCACCAACTGCATTTAATACTTGTCAAACCTCTCTAAACTGGACTTTCAAATAGGTATCAGTGGCGGACTCTGGAGCATCTAAATGTTGGTTGAAAGTCATGCAAAAAGCTCTATTTAAAAGTAACTTAGTGCATGACTTTTTTTCTGCATTTACCCGTTACTCTCTGCACCTTTGCAGAGAGTAACAGAGTAGATCCAGATCAGAATGCTCTTTATTCTTTCCTAAGCATCCGGTTTAGAGTTGATTTACATACTGTCAATGTTTAGACTGTGTTTGACCATTGTAACAAAATCCAATTCTATCAACAATACATTGGACCAATTTTTTATTTTCTCTATCATAATGGTTTCAAAACTGCAATTATAAAATGTACCTTTTTGCTAGTAAATGCTCCTTTTTGGTAGATTTGTACAAAGAGGTTGGATCTGAAAATAGCTTGAGGGAATGGATTAACCCTTTATTCCACCTTTCTTATTTCATTATTACTATTTTGTTCATGAATATTCAGTAGGTATCGAAATTTCGAATAAACGTTGAACAGGGAAAGGGTAAATGGAATTAGATTAATACGTTCTAAAATGGCTACAATGTTCCACCCTCCATATTTTGTCCTGTATGAGCCGTCTGATCAGGGTTTGCTCTGTTTGCTTGTGAAATAATATAGATAAAATTCTACAGTTTCTGCCATAGCCGAAAATCCCTGTGTCCATGTACTATTATAACAATTAATCTAATGTTCATGATATCATTAGTTCTTGCATGATTATTCATGGAGTAAAGGATTAAAGAAGCTGATATGAAGTTTTCAAAGGCCTAGTTGCAAAGACTATATGTATTAAGTCTGTGATATTTTCTGGTGCAAAACTGGTACATATGCTTATGATTATTGGCCGGATTGCTCGCAATCTAGGCTTATAGATTGGCGAATGCCGTCCGTCCGGCCGTCCGGCCGTCCGTCCGGTTGACCTTTTTGTTTGAGTTAGTTATAGCCAAAGTATAATATCTACAGTAACCAAACTTGGCATGTGGGTTCAGAATGAGGGCCCCATTACATGTCATAGGTTTAGCAGGTTACTATGACCCCTTTTTGACCTAGATTTTACGCTTCATTGACTAAGAGAATTTCCAGGTTGACCTTTTTGTTTGTGTTAGTTATAGCCAAATTATAACACCTACAGTAACCAAACTTGGCATGTGGGTTCATAATGAGAATTTCCAGGTTGACCTTTTTGTTTCCGATCGATAACTAATAAACGGATTGGCCTAGAATCTTCAAACTTGCTGTGGTGGTTGGTCATGACAACTGGATGACCCCTTTTGTTTTTAGGGCACTAGGTCAAAGGTCAAGGTCACGATGACCTCAACTGGTGAAATAGTTTCCGATCAATAACTGCTCAAGGGTTTGGCTTGGGATCTTCAAACGTGCTGTGATGGTTCGTCATGACCACTAGATGACCCCTATAGTTGTTGAGGTCACTAGGTCAAAGGTCTAGGTCACCATAACCTTAACTAGTGAAATGGTTTCCGATCAATAACTGCTCAAGGGTTTGGCTTAGGATCTTCAAACGTGCTGTGGTGGTTGGTCATGACCACTAGATGACCCCTAATGTTTTTGAGGTCACTAGGCCAAGGTCAAGGTCACCATGACCGTAACTGGTAAAAGTGTTTCTGATCAATAACTGCTCAAGGGTTTGGCTTAGGATCTTCAAATTTGCTGTGCTGGTTGGTCATGACCACTAGATTAACCCTCTTGTTTTTTAGGTCACTAGATTTAAGGTCAAGGTCACCATGACCTTAACTGGTGAAATGTTTTCCAGTCAATAACTACTCAAGGGTTTGGCTTAGGATCTTCAAACTTGCTGTGGTGGTTGGTCATGACCACTAGATGACCCCTAATATTTTTAGGTCACTTAGTCAAAGGTCAATGACATCATGACATTAACAGGTGAAATGGTTTCCAATAAATAACTGCTCAAAGGTTTGGCTTAGGATCTTCAAACTTACTGTGGTGTTTGGTCATGACAACTAGATGCCCCCTATTGTTTTTAGGTCACTAGGTCAAAGATTAAGGTCACTATGACCTTAACTGATGAAATGGTTTCCGATAATAACTGCTCAATGGTTTGGTTGGGGATCTTCAAACTTGCTGTGGTGGTTGGTCGTAACCACTAGATGACTCCTATAGTTGTTGAGGTCAGTAGGTCAAAGGTCAAGGTCACCATTACCTTAACTTGTGAAATGTTTTCAGATCAATAAATCATTAGTGGTTTGGCTTAGGGTCGTCAAAGTTGCTGTGGTGATTAGTCATGACCAGTAGATGACCTCTATAGTTGAGGTCACTAGATCAAAGGTCAGGGGGTCTGGGGGTATACATGCTTTACAAATATCTCTTGTTTTTATGCCTCAATGAATTTCTAGATTGACCTTTTTAACATGTGGAGTCATAATGAGGACCTCATTACATGCAATTGGAATATGTTTAACTATTTATTATGCCTCTAGTGGCATAGAGCTCTTGTCCGTAGGTCCGTCCGTACGCATATCTAGCAGAATTGTCTGGGCTCTTTCTTAAAAAGGACATTACACACATGTTTGTAGCCATTGTATCTTGGTCAAGTTCAATAGCCATGTAAATCGCTTCAGTCGTTCAGGAGCTGTGGCCCTTTATTTGTAAAAATGACAAACATATTTTGTCCGGACCTTTTCTTGGAAAGGATTTGTATGATATAATGTTACACTCGTTAGTGGCTAATATATCCTAGTCAAGTTCAATAGCCATGTAAATTGCTTTAGTCGTCTAGGAGTTGCGGCCCTTTATTTGCAAAATTGACTTTAAAATATCTTGTCCAGACTATTTCTTGGAAAGACTCTTTCTTGGAAAGTATTTGTCCAATCCAAACCAAACTGTACACACATGCCTGTGACCATTGTATCTTGGTCAAGTTTAGCCATGTAAATCGCTTCAATCATTTAGGAGTTGCAGCCCTTTATTTGCAAAAAATACTTTAAAAATATCTTGTCCGGACTGTTTCTTGAAAAGTATTTGTCCAATCCTCACTAAGCATTACACATGTTTGTGGCCTTTATATCTGGGTCAACATCCTTTTATTTGCAAAAATGGCATAAATCGCTTGCTGTTGCATACATGATTATGGCCCTTACTTTCTGTGACAAAAAAATGAAGTGGGGGGCATCAATGTCCTATGGGCACATTTCTAGTTTCATAATATATAGATCTACGTTTAAAAGAATCATACGCATGTACATACAAAGTAACCGACAACGTGAGCTAGACAAACTAAAATAAACATACAACGTGAGCTAGACAAACTAAAATAAACATACAACGTGAGCTAGACAAACTAAAATAAACATAGGAGAAAATTTCATAGGATTTCTCAACACCATGCCTGGTTGTGAATATTTTATTCATGTTCCGGTTCGATGATTTTCTGCAGAGTTATTGAACTTTGAAATGTTTACATGGAAAATTTTGTCCGTGTGTTAGGTGGGTGAGACATCAGTTTTTGTAACAAAAACAATTCTATTTATCCTTTTAGAGAGTTCAATAAAACATCTCACACTTGTTCACCACCATAAGAGTCACCACTGAGCCAGTGTGCTTTGAACTTCATTGTCTATAGAGACAGTTGTCTAAAACCTCTTACACTTGTTCACCACCATAAGAGTCACCACTGAGACAATGTGATTTGAACTTCATTAGGGCCCTGCATTGAAAATGCAGAAACCTTATAGGAATTAAATTTTCTGTCTCTGTCCGTCCACACTTTTGATGTGACGCAATAACTCAAATAGTACTTCACATATTGGTTTCATATTAAGGGCGTATGCTTAGTATCTAGTTATCTGCCCTGGATAAAACGTCTACTGTTGTAAACCATCATAAGAGTCACCACTGAGCCAATGTGCTTTAAACTTCATTTCTTTTGAGGCAGTTCAAACATCTCACACTTGTACACTATTCTAAGAGTCACCACTGAGCCAGTGTGTTTTATGAGGTACGTTTTGATGTCAGTCAATGACCCATAAGTATGGTATGCAAATATTCCAAAACTGAGTACCAGTAAATTTGACCAGAGAAAAACTTTGGGAATCTGAGCCAAGTTGCATTTGATTACCAAAAAACTATTAACAGTATTAGGAAAACATTACTTTTAATCATATTTTGATTTTTTATTAAATTTGTCAGACACTTGGCTAAGAGACCACCCAAAGGTAAAATGGGTTTTCTGTTTGAAGCTGTTAGATGTTTCCCCGTGTCTAGCTGACTTCAACAGTAAGAATTTGGCCATTGAAAAAGTGGGTATGGGCTTTTTGGGCTTGCAATAAGTGTACATTTACACACTGGAGATATTTTCAAAAACTTGCTAAGAAATAACATGTTTATTTGCATCACAGACTCAGGGTCTTTTACATGAAATAAAATAAAAAATTGATAACAGTGCTACCTGAAAAAAGATTCCATGTGATATCTTTAGAGCTACATGTATCTGTTTAAAATGTCACACACACACATTTATTACCACAAGGGTCAAAATCTGCTGAATAGATTCATTAAAACGTCTTACAATTGAACACCATCATAAGAACTGCCATCAAACGGATGTGTTTTGTGATCTTTTGATGTTGCGAGTCAATGACCCATATGTATGGTATGCAAATATTCCAAAATTGAGAACTTTTTCCAGAGAGAAACTTTGGGAATCTGAGCCAAGTTGTATTTGATTACCAAAAACTATTAACAGTATTAGGAAAACATTACTTTTAATCATATTTTGATTTTTTATTAAAATTGTCAGACACTTGGCTAAGAGACCACCCAAAGGTAAAATGGGTTTTCTGTTTGAAGCTGTTAGATGTTTCCCCGTGTCTAGCTGACTTCAACAGTAAGAATTTGGCCATTGAAAAAGTGGGTATGGGCTTTTTGGGCTTGCAATAAGTGTAAATTTACACACTGGAGATATTTTCGAAAACTGGCTAAGACATAACATGTTTATTTGCATCACAGACTCAGGGTCTTTTACATGAAATAAAATAAAAAAAACACGATAACAGTGCTACCTGAAAAAAAATGTCATGTAACATCTTTAGAGCTACATGCATCTGTTTAAAATGTCACACACACATTTATTACCACAAGGGTCAAAATCTGATGAATAGAATCCTCAAAACGTCTTACAATTGAACACCATCATAAGAACTGCACTATCATAAGAATTGCAATTGAGCACGTATAGTTTGTGATGTTTTGATGTTGCACGTTAATGACCCAAAAGTATGGTATGCAAATATTCCAAAATGAATTGAGTATTTTTTTCCAGAGAGAAACTTTGGGAATCTGAGCCAAGTTGGCATTTGATTGCAAGAAAAACACTACTGAATGTGTTATGAAAATATTATTTTGAATTAAAGTTTGATTTCGTTTTTAAATTCGTCAGACACTTGGCTAAGAGACCACCCAAAGGTAAAAAAAGTTTACTGTTTGAAGTTGTTAGATGTAGCTCCATGGCTATTGAAAAAGTTGGTATGGGCTTAAGGGGCTTGCAGTATAAGTGTAAATTTACACAATGGAGATCTTTTTGAAAAATGGCTAAGAAATGACACATGTTTATTTGCATTACAGACTCTGGGTCTTTTACATGAAATAAAATATATATGAAAAACCAACAGTGATATCTTAAATATGAGTTTAGGCAACATCTTTAGAGCTACATGTATCTGTTTAAAAATCCACACACATTTACCACCGCAGAGTCAAAATCTGATGAGAATGTTCAACAAATTGTCTCACACTTGTTCAAGGTCATAATAGTCACCATTGGACCAATGTGTTTTGTGATGTTTTGATGTTGCTAGTCAATTGCCCATAAGTATGTACCATCTGCGCTATCATTTGGCACACCGCCCTTGCTGTCCGCAATCCCTAAGTCAAGGTCAAATGACTTGGAAATTGTACGTGCAGTTGGTAGTCACATTTACGTGCAGTTGGTTGTCAGTTTTTCATTTTCTTATATCTCCCTCACTATAGCTATTGGCATAGAATAACATATACACATTGAGCACCGTCCATACTAATTACTTTCATTGTGCACCCAGTCCATGCTGCCCGCAAGCCCAAGGTCAAAGTCGAATGACTTAGGACTTTTACGTGTAGCTCGGCAAGCAACACCACAGGGGCATCGCTGTGTCTTACAGACACACTTTTCTAGTTTTGCTGTCATTGCTAAACTAATCATTATATAGCTTTCAAATGTCTCATGTGTCTTCCTCTCATTGAAGACCATTGATGTAACTAAGGTTCATCACTATGCAATACTTTTTGAGTTATTCCCCTTTGTTCTGATTTTCACACTCCAGCATATTAACTGAGTTTGTGTCAGCTGTGAGCAGGTGACACATGTGTTCCTCCGAACACTCTGTTGAAGTTCTTGTTACAACCACAAATTCATTGTTAACCCTTACAGTGTGGGAAACGAGTCACTAATTAATGTCCTTTTCAAACTCTAGATCCTGCTCTGTTTGGCATGTTATTAGCTCCTGGATAGTCAAAATAAGCTTGACTTGTTTGCAATTTGGAACAGTCCATTTAAAAAGTCAGCATTGAAAGGGTTGAGAGGTACAAAGTAAATATACAAATTCATTTCATGAATATTCTTGGAGGAAAGGGTTAAGTATACATTATATATGTAATCTGTAGCAATTGCACTAGTAAATGCAACATTAATATCATATTACGAGTTTTACAAATAGAGGATAGTGTATGATCACAGGAGGTTTTGGCTATGATAGAAACTGTAGGATCATTTTATGGTGTTGCCTGTGAAGCATGGCAGACACATAGGGATCACTTTGTAGTCGGCGTCATTGTCGTTGTTGTCAAACTTCTTTTCCAGCCTGTAGTTCCTGTTTTACGTATGCCATTGAATTGATACTTCACAAATGGAACAGGCCTGATAAGAGAAAGTGTTATGCACAATGTCCATAACTCTAACATCAGTATTATTTGAGTTATTCCCCTTTTTAATATTTGGCCATTATTCTCGTTATTATTTTGTTAGTACGCAAGCAGGCAACACGTGTGTTCCAGGGAACACCTTTCTAGTTCTATGAGCAAGCAGAACAGACCCTGATCAAAAATTTCCTACAGGAGTTGTCTGATCTGGGTCTTCTCTGTTTGCAAAGGCATGGAAAGATGTTTCCATCAAGTTAACCCATTCCCTCATATTGACACCTTTTGATGTCTCTGTAAAAGTCACTCTTTGAAACCATTGTGATAAATATACCCATTCCCTCTTAGTAATTATAGACTTGATCAGTTTGAATAAATCTACCGAAAAGGAGCATATACAAGAGAAAAGGAAAAGTTAGGTTATGTTATAAATAGAAAATCATATCGATATCTAAAAAAACATGGCCACCAAGTGGTAGAGCTAGATTTCTATATATTAGCTACAATATTTGGTGAGAGGCCACTTGATGGATCTATAGTTGTTGATCGGAAGCAATGAGCCCAATATTGCCAATTTGGGTGGAACACATATCAAGCTTCATACATGAGTCGCTCTTTCGCTGTCACGCATGTTTGCAAATATTGTCATCTGCCATAATTTTCATTTTTCGGCTCATTCCCTAGATATTCGGATACCCAATCCCAGTGTCATTTTTGGATTCTGATGAAGTACTGAGTTACTCAGCGTCTCACCAGGATTTAAACTTTGCAATGGTACTGTAATTAGATTCACCAATGGCAGCGAGTTAAAAGTGTTTAATGAGTCGGGAGAGGCATTAGAAAGCATGCAATATTTTGAGTCTTTTCCTTTATGTCAGCACTCTGAACAAATGTATTTCACTACTTGATCAGAATGCCTTTTTTACATTAAAACCTTTATTTACAGCACAACTCAACTACTAATATTTGCTTTTTCAGACAGGTGGTAACATAACAGGTTTCCTATTTAAAGACGACTTTGGGCAGCTTGGCAGACAGAGTAGACCCAGACCAGAACAGCTCCTGTAGGGGCTGTCTGATCAGAGTCTGATCTGTTTGCTTATGGAATAACATAAAATTGATTGTGAAGTTTGTTTCCTAGTTAATGCTTAAATGTGAAAATTCTTTTCATGAATATTCACGTAGTAATAAATTTTTGAATGGATATTCTTGTAAAAAAAAGGGTAAATGCAAAAAGTTCCAATTATTAACTGTTCATTGTTGCATATCTGCATTTGGCAAACACCTGCTCATATTTTTTAAGCTGTCAGTGTTATTCATTAACTCTTTCACTGCCATTGTTTCATCTGTCATTTCCTATACAGTTTGGATCCAGATAAGACGCCACGTAACTCGGCATCTATTGGGCATCCAAACTGCTTGTTATTGTTACTATTTTATGAAACAAAAATAAAGAACAAATGAAAACTGAAATTTGTAGCAGACAACAAAGTTTGCAGACGACAAAACTTGATAGTGAAAGAGTTCACTATGTTTGATTGCATTACTCGGCGTCTCATCAAGACTCAAAACTGTTTGCCTTCAAGCTGGCTTGTGGTAGGTTGTTGCTTCTGCCTGGATGTTCTTCTGTGCATGAAACTATGCAATTTGTTCCATGCACAGAAGAACCTCTGTGGTCTCCCTCCACCTGTAATTAGCTGGATGTCGTGATATGACTGAAATACTTTAAAACGGTGTAATTAAAGCCCGATAAAACCTATCCAAACTGTTTGCCACTTTGACAATGTTTTGAAAAGAAATTCAAGAAATACACAACTTTTAGATTTGAAGCAGACAACAATGTATACTTGCTCAGGGTGCAGAAGATTAATTATCAAAATACATGTACAATTAACCCTTACAGTGTGGGATACCAGTTTCTAATGTCCTTTGCAAACAGCGTATACCCAGATGAGAGGGTTCCTAGAGGAGCTTTCTCATCAAGGTCTGCACTGTTTGTCATGTTACTTTTCTTCAGAATAACTTGACCTGTTTGAATTTTTGTTTGGAATAGTCCATTTGAAACTAAAGCGTTGTAAGGGTTAATTTTGATAGTTTTACGTGTGTTCAGCAAGAGTGTTAGTGTCACACAACTTTCAGGTTTGACGTCTTATATGTTTACACTGCTTGCATATGTTTGCCCATAGCATGCTTACGATAAACGATAAATAGCTTGAGTTGACAACAATTTACATGGTCTGAAGTACAGTAGAACCTGTCTTAACCCTCTCCCTGTTTTATGTTTCTTCCAAATTTCAATACCTACTGAATATTCATGGAAAAAATAGTTATAATGAAATATGGAAGGTAGAACATTGTAGCCATTTTAGAAAGTAAAGAAACAAATCTTTAAAATTCCATTAGCAATCAGAGCAGACCCTGATCAGACGGGCTCCTACAGGAGCCATCTGATCTGTTTCTACTGTTTGCAAATGTATAAAAAAAACCAGGTTGATATGAAGGAAAGGGTTAACCCTTATTTCCATGAATATTCATGTAAGAAATAATGACACCATGAATATTAAATTGGGATTAATTTTGATAATGGCTAATAAACACAAGAGTTTGGCTGTGGCATGTTCTGTAGATTCATATGTATGATTCCATTAGCAAACCCTGATCAGTTGCCTCCTACAGGAGCTGTCAGATCAGGGTCTGCTCTGCTTGCTTATGTTATAATATAGATATAATTTTACAGTTTCTACTAAGACAAAAATATGCCCGTGTCCACATATTATAAAAGAAAATAATCTATTTAATATTCATGACACCATAATTTCTTAAAGAATTGAACTAAAGCTGCTTGTACCACTTTCAACCCTTCTCATACTAAATATTCAAAGGTGAATCCATCCATTATGAATATTCATTATTATTATTATGATTATTATGAATCTTTCTAATGTTGGATCAGTTGTAGCCACTGCACGATGATGGCAAATAGTACAGAGCCATATGAGAGTTCCTCTAGGAGTTGTCTCATACGGGTCTACACAATTGGCAAATAGTACAGAGCCATATGAGAGTTCCTCTAGGAGTTGTCTCATACGGGTCTACACAATTGGCAAATAGTACAGAGCCATATGAGAGTTCCTCTAGGAGTTGTCTCATATGGGTTTACACAATTGGCAAATGCAGATAAGTACAGTGTGCCCTCTCTACTACGACACCCTTTGGGATACGAATATTGTATGTGTTGTTCAGAGGGAGTTGTTATAGGGAAGAAAAATCAAACATAATTAGCTTGATTGCAGATCCCCAGATAAGGTGTATTTTGAGAACTAACACCCATTATGCCTCAATCAAACTTTAGATTCTAAAGAGTGGTCTCAACATAGGGTTCGATGGAGGCATAAAGAAAATACGATGGAAAACAGTTGTTTCTGGAGTCTTTTTGTTGCGGAAACTGTGACATGTTGTTGTAAGGAGGGAATCGTTATTGAGAGGGTCGTTGTAGGGAGGGAGCACTGTACACTAATAGCATGGGAAGTGTTAAAGTGAATTTGTTTTTATGTTTAGTTAAGGTTAGCCGTGTTTTGTGTCTAGATAAATCAGTTGTTTTAGCATTCATGTAGTCAGTTTTCCTCTACAACGAATACTTCATTGACAAACATTGTTGTACTCTAAAAGAGGTGTTCCTTAATTCTGAATGAAAATAATGCAGAAAACACCATTGGGAGCTTTCCATAACTTTACGTGCAGCTAGGCAAACACCACCACGGGGGCATCGCTGTGTCTTACAGACACAAGTTTCTAGTTTACTGAAGCTGTGAAAGACTAACCTGAAAGCTGCTGAATAAGTCCTTCCTTTCTGATTATTTAGGCAAAAATATTGTATAAAAATTAAAGGAAACGGTCTTTGACAAATAGTGCAGATCCTGATAAGAAGGCTCTCCAGGCCAGTCCAGGGATCCTCTTATCTCTTTGCACACTAGCGGCGAAACTGTGATTACCTATGCAAACAGTTTGGGCTCAGATGAAAAATGCGGCGTTTCATCAGGATCCAAACTGTTTGTCATCTTGACCATTTTTTGCAAAAAAAGAGTTTATTTTAAGAATTGAAGCAGACGACAATTGTTGCAACGAAAACATACTTAGTGTGCAAAGAGTTATCTAGATGTACACTGTTTGCAAATGTCTGATTGTTCAGGCATTGACATACTCAAGTCACTTTTGAAATGAAATTTGACAGAAAATCATCTTGAACTGTGTAGCATACCAGTTTATAATCACTTATGTAGGTTTCCTTTTCTCTAGTAAATGCTCCTTTTCAGTAGATTTATTCAAAGAAATTGGATCTAAAAATAGCCTATGAGGTAATGGGTTAAGCCACCAGATGGTTGATTAATGCAGGGCAATAGTAATGCAGAAAGCTCCAATAGGAGCTTTCTGCATTTCTTTTGACTTGCATTAAGCTACCAACTGTCAGACCCATATTTAGACATTTTAATGGTCTACAGGAGCTGTTTGATATGGGTCCACTCTGGAGCATTAGATGAAGGAAATGGGTTAATGGGACCACTTAATAAATGATCATGGGCATCTTTAAAGCAAGTATATTGCTCTCATAAGCTCTGTAAAAATCACTTTTTGAAACCATTGTGAGGGTAAATAGAGCATTTGCTCCACAGGAGCAATTTATCCCAATGGTTTTAGACCAAAACAATTCAAAAAGTTAAATTTTCTCTAGTTAATGCTCCTTTTCGGTAGGCGTATTTAAAGAGTTTGGTCTAAAATAGCCTATGAGGTAATGGATTAATGCAGAATGAAAGTAACTTTCTGACAGGAATGTCAGTTTTCTGTATTATTGTCATCCTGCATTAACCTACATCCTGCCTTAACCCTTAATGTGCGGGACACGGGTCACTAAGGTCATTCGCAAACAGTGGAGACCCAGATGAGAGGGCTCCTAGAGGAGCCCTCTCATCAGGGTCTGCACTGTTTGTCATAATACACTTTTCTTTAGAAAAAATCCTAAATATTCACTGTAAGCTTGACCTGTTTGAAGTTTGGAATAGTCCATCTGAAAAGTCAGCGTTGTAAGGGTTAGTAGTCTACTTCAGACTTATTTTGAGTTGCTGCTGTTGTAGAGAGCTTTTAAGTAACAATGAAGCCCGTGGAAACAGTTTGGAGCTAGATGAAACACGGAATAATTTGTGTGTGTCATCAGGATCCAACCTCTTTGCTGCTGGGATTTCTTTTGGAAGAAAGGGGAAGTAAATGAAACATGACAATTGTAGAAGTCTTGAAGATGACGTAGTTCATTGCAACAAAAGTGTTAAAGTAGAGATATGCTAGAGAACAGAGGTCCAGAAAAGATGTGTCAATTAAAATAGGAATTACTTCTTTATTTGTCCACCAAACCCTATGTAGAGGTCACTCTTTAGAATCGTCGCAGAGAGATTCTAAAGAGTGGTCACAAAATTGGGATTGGTGGAGAAATGACAATATTAGTATAGGAGTATGCCCCTGTTGCTCTGTAGAGATTATACATGTACATGTATTTGAAAATAATAATTAACTTGAATAATAAAAGAAACGAAATCACACTAGCATGTTTGTGTTTGTTAGCATCCCCGCCCCTTCTCCCCCGTTTGTATTTTCACAGTATCAAATTTTACTGCCATTTTCTATTTCAAAAGTTATATTTGAATATCAGTTCAAACCTCTTCAGAGATTTAGAGATATCATTTGTCTTATCCTGATCCAGATTGTGTTCCCTTTGTTTTAATGAAATCATGAATATTTATTAGCTGCATGTATACAGTGGTAAATGAACATTTGGCCTCGGCAGAAACTGTAGAACCAGAGCTATACAATCCTTTCAGGAGCTGTCTGATCTGGATCTACTCTTGTTTTAACAGGCATTTAAAAGTGCTATCATTACTAGATATCTGAATGTGTAATTCGAAATGCCACATCTTTTATTATACCCCACAAGGAAAGTTTTGAGGGGGTATGCAGTAAAACCCCTCTAAACTGAATTAAATTTATAAATATCGGTCTTTGAGACGGGTTGAAGCTTAATGCAGGACGAGTCATGCAGAAAGCTGCATGACTTTCACCCTGCATGAAGCAGCCACCTGCCTAAAAGTGTCTAAATTCTCTTCTAAAGTTTAGGTGTTAAGGGGTAGTGGTGTCGAAAACTGCTGCTTCAATTCGAAACGGAAAGTTATTGCACTGATATTTAATATACATAATCAGACATAGTAGATTGCAAGATGCAAGTTTCAATTGTTTAGTGTCAGGCATTGCAGAATTGCCCCCCCCCCCCCCCCCCTTGACAAATTGACATGAAACATGGGTAGTTGGTGTCTCAAAATCCTCCTTAAAATTTGAAAGTTATTTAATTAATACTTGCCATAGGTAATAAATACGAATAGTAGATATGCAGGACGTAATTTTGTGTTTATCGCCAGAAATTGCATAATTTATCCTCTCCTTAATCTTAATGATTCAATTAAATTCATATTTGGCATACATAATAACAATGAAGTAGTAGATGTGCAAAACGCATTTTCATGTGTTTAGCGGCATGTATTGTAGAATTACCCCCCTTGAACTTTGATTGGTTTTGTCATTTGGGCCTGTAACATGGGTAGTTGGTGTTGCATCCCCCCCCCCCCCTTCAGTTTTACTGTACCAGATGTCAATGAAAAGTTACACACATGACTTCTATGATGTTTATCCATTTACTCCATGAATATTATGTAAGACATAACCACATCATGAATATTAACACATGTACATGACATTTGTGTCAAAACAGAAACTAGAATCAGATCTATATTATCCCATAAGCAAACGGAGCAGACATCATAGCAAAGACATACATACATGTATATGTCTCTGTATTAGTATATGTCACTGACCCAATTAGACGGCATCTAAGCCGTGCTATCTGGGTCTACTTTGTTTGAAAAGGCATAGAAAGGCGTATTTATGGAGTAAAGGGTTAACCCTGTTCAATTTTTATGTAAGACATTATGGCATTATGAATATTAATTAGCTGGTTTTTAATAATATAAACTTTTCAAGGATTTATTTAGTTACGACACAAACTGTAGAATCTGATCTAGACTATATCATGTAAAAAGCAAAAAGAGCATATAAGAGCTCATATAAGAGGCGTCTAATCTGGGTCTACTCTGTTTAAAATATGTGAAAATGCGTTTATATGAAGGGAAGGGTTAAATTTGAATGGCAGTATTGCAATAATTTGCAGATGACACTTTTGGAAAATAATTTGTCGAACAAACAGTGCAGATTTAGCTAGGCACTGGTTGGGATCTAGATTGTTTGCATATTATAATGTCCCCTATAAGGCACACTATGTACAAATAGATTACCCTTTTACCTGATAAAACGTTTTCTGTAAACACAGCAGACATAGACCAGGGTCTAAGGTTATAAAACTTCTGAGCCCGAATCTGAGATCATTCTAAAGTATCAGCAAGCTCAGAATCTGACCAATCAGATGCTTGAGAATAATCTCAGACTCAAGCAAAAAAGCTTTATAACCTCGGAGCCATATGGTTCCTACTGGAATCGTCTTATCTGGGTAAACTCTGCTTAATTGTGTGGAAATGCAGACTATTTGGCCATGGC
This sequence comes from Azorinus chamasolen, assembly GCA_963576725.1. Classification (NCBI taxonomy): domain Eukaryota; kingdom Metazoa; phylum Mollusca; class Bivalvia; order Cardiida; family Solecurtidae; genus Azorinus; species Azorinus chamasolen. Next base: position 73,470,844 of record OY755241.1, on the reverse strand, counting down.
AGATGCTACACTCTATATACCAACAGAGGTACAGATATGATGCATAAATTAAAACATTTTTTCAAGAATAACTCCTTTAAGTCTTCACCAAACCCTATGTTGTGATCTTCTTTAGAATCCTCTCTTCGTGAAAATGTGGTCACAGCCTAGGGTTTGGTGGTGGAAGAAATGAGGATTTTAGCGCTTGAGTAGGCACATTAATCTGTTGCTATGTACCAATATAGAATGAGGATTTTAGTGCTTGAGTAGGCACATTTATCTGTTGCTTTGTACCACTATAGAATGAGGATTTTAGTGCTTGAGTAGGCACATTTGTCTGTTGCTCTGTACCAATATAGAATGAGGATTTTAGTGCTTGAGTAGGCACATTTGTCTGTTGCTATGTACCACTATAGAATGAGGATTTTAGTGCTTGAGTAGGCACATTTATCTGTTGCTTTGTACCACTATAGAATGAGGATTTTAGTGCTTGAGTAGGCACATTTATCGGTTGCTATGTGCCAATATAGAATGAGGATTTTAGTGCTTGAGTAGGCACATTTATCTGTTGCTATGTACCACTATAGAATGAGGATTTTAGTGCTTGAGTAGGTACATTTATCTGTTGCTATGTGCCAATATAGAATGAGGATTTTAGTGCTTGAGTAGGCACATTTATCTGTTGCTTTGTACCACTATAGAATGAGGATTTTAGTGCTTGAGTAGGCACATTTATCGGTTGCTATGTACCACTATAGAATGAGGATTTTAGTGCTTGAGTAGGCACATTTATCTGTTGCTTTGTACCAATATAGAATGAGGATTTTAGTGCTTGAGTAGGCACATTTGTCTGTTGCTCTGTACCAATATAGAATGAGGATTTTAGTGCTTGAGTAGGCACATTTATCTGTTGCTATGTACCACTATAGAATTAGGATTTTAGTGCTTGAGTAGGCACATTTATCTGTTGCTATGTACCACTATAGAATTAGGATTTTAGTGCTTGAGTAGGCACATTTATCTGTTGCTATGTACCACTATAGAATTAGGATTTTAGTGCTTGAGTAGGTACATTTATCTGTTGCTTTGTACCAATATAGAATGAGGATTTTAGTGCTTGAGTAGGCACATTAATCTGTTGCTTTGTACCACTATAGAATGAGGATTTTAGTGTTTGAGTAGGCACATTTATCTGTTGCTCTGTACCAATATAGAATGAGGATTTTAGTGTTTGAGTAGGCACATTTGTCTGTTGCTATGTACCACTATAGAATGAGGATTTTAGTGTTTGAGTAGGCACATTTATCTGTTGCTCTGTACCAATATAGAATGAGGAGTTTAGTGTTTGAGTAGGCACATTTGTCTGTTGCTATGTACCAATATAGAATGAGGATTTTAGTGCTTGAGTAGGCACATTTATCTGTTGCTTTGTACCACTATAGAATGAGGATTTTAGTGCTTGAGTAGGCACATTTATCGGTTGCTATGTACCACTATAGAATGAGGATTTTAGTGTTTGAGTAGGCACATTTATCTGTTGCTCTGTACCAATATAGAATGAGGATTTTAGTGCTTGAGTAGGCACATTTATCGGTTGCTATGTACCACTATAGAATGAGGATTTTAGTGTTTGAGTAGGCACATTTATCTGTTGCTCTGTACCAATATAGAATGAGGATTTTACTGTTTGAGTAGGCACATTTATCTGTTGCTCTGTACCAATATAGAATGAGGAGTTTAGTGTTTGAGTAGGCACATTTGTCTGTTGCTATGTACCAATATAGAATGAGGATTTTAGTGCTTGAGTAGGCACATTTATCTGTTGCTTTGTACCACTATAGAATGAGGATTTTAGTGCTTGAGTAGGCACATTTATCGGTTGCTATGTACCACTATAGAATGAGGATTTTAGTGCTTGAGTAGGCACATTTATCTGTTGCTTTGTACCAATATAGAATGAGGATTTTAGTGCTTGAGTAGGCACATTTGTCTGTTGCTCTGTACCAATATAGAATGAGGATTTTAGTGCTTGAGTAGGCACATTTATCTGTTGCTATGTACCACTATAGAATTAGGATTTTAGTGCTTGAGTAGGCACATTTATCTGTTGCTATGTACCACTATAGAATTAGGATTTTAGTGCTTGAGTAGGCACATTTATCTGTTGCTATGTACCACTATAGAATTAGGATTTTAGTGCTTGAGTAGGTACATTTATCTGTTGCTTTGTACCAATATAGAATGAGGATTTTAGTGCTTGAGTAGGCACATTAATCTGTTGCTTTGTACCACTATAGAATTAGGATTTTAGTGCTTGAGTAGGCACATTTATCTGTTGCTTTGTACCACTATAGAATGAGGATTTTAGTGCTTGAGTAGGCACAATTATCTGTTGCTATGTACCACTATAGAATGAGGATTTTAGTGCTTGAGTAGGCACATTAATCTGTTGCTTTGTACCACTATAGAATGAGGATTTTAGTGCTTGAGTAGGCACATTTATCTGTTGCTATGTACCACTATAGAATGAGGATTTTAGTGCTTGAGTAGGCACATTTATCTGTTGCTCTGTACCACTATAGAATTAGGATTTTAGTGCTTGAGTAGGCACATTTGTCTGTTGCTATGTACCTATATAGAATGAGGATTTTAGTGTTTGAGTAGGCACATTTATCTGTTGCTATGTACCACTATAGAATTAGGATTTTAGTGCTTGAGTAGGCACATTTATCTGTTGCTATGTACCAATATAGAATGAGGATTTTAGTGCTTGAGTAGGCACATTAATCTGTTGCTTTGTACCACTATAGAATGAGGATTTTAGTGCTTGAGTAGGCACATTTATCTGTTGCTATGTGCCACTATAGAATTAGCTAAAAGATATTCATAAGAAATTCATAACAAAGGATGAAATGGTTTTGAGTTTCTCAATTCCCACGTGTAGAGGTAGACAATATAGCAGTCTGTTGCTTCTCGATACGACCCTAGTATAAGAAGGGAGATAACTCACTATTTCCACGAGGCTTTAGCAAAGAAAGTAGGCCCTGATTAGATGGCTCCTGAATATTTGATATGAAGGAAAAGGTTAAATCTACAAACGTCAATGTACAAACAGAGAAGATCCTGGTCATCTGGGTTAATTCTGCTTGCAGTCATTAAAATGTGTCACTATGCTATATGAGATACCATTATTGACCATAATGGTTACTTAAAATATTTCACTTTCACAGAATAAAATGATGAGACATAATTATTATGGTAGATACTGTGAATTTTCACGGAGGATTAAATTTCGCAGATCAAATATTATTTCTTTGCTACAGCAATGCCTATACAAACAGATAGATTGATAGATCTCATACACAGGCAATTCCACCTATCAGTACAGGTCAGTTAAACACAAAATAAATAACAAAACATATTCACAGTATGTAAACTCCGGTGTATCCCTTCCGGAAGCTGAGATCAGCGAAGTGACAAAATGTCACTGAGTAAAATTATAGTTCCGAGGAAAGGTTGTTAGGAATTGTAATTGACAAAACTCTTTCTTGGGACAAACAAGTTGACGTTGTTCTAAAAATTGCAATTCCTTGTTATATTTGCTCTCTAGAATTAAATCATGCATTTCTATTCCAATACGAAAATTATTTTTCAACATATATATTGTACCCCATCTTGATTACTGTTGTATTATATGGGGAAACTGTAACAATTCACAAGTGGAAAAACTCATAAGATTTCAGAAAAGAGCCGCACGACTTATACTTGACAAAGATTTTCCCACCCCTCTAAAGATCTATTCAATGAACTAAACTCGTTAACATTTCCTGAAAGAGTAAAATTTCAAAAAGCTGTTTTATTATATAAAATATTCAATGATCTTTCTCCAGATTATCTGAGAAATATGTTCACTCATACTTCTAACATCCATCATAGAACGCTGAGATCATCTTCTAACTTTAAACTCTACTCACCCAGACCTAAAACGGAACTGTTTAGAAAATCGTTTATTTATTCCGGATCATCCATTTGGAACAGCCTGCCTTATGATGTGAAAAATGCCTGTTCGGTCATTCAATTCAAAAAATTGTATTTACAGTTGACGAAGCAAAGCGATTAATATATATTCAGTATTACTGTACTTTCATGAAACAAACATGTGTTTTAATTTCACCCCTATTATTGACAGTTATTTACAAACAGTGTAGCCCCCGATCAGAAGTTACTTTGATCAGGCTCTGCACTGTTTGTCTTTGTCCTATTTCTGCAAAAGGTGTGATCCTGATTAAGGGATTGCCTGCCAAATCTTTATAGTCAGGGTCTTTACTGTTTGTTGCACATCTTCTGGGGTTTTTAATAACCTCCCTTATGTGAATTATAACAGATTGCCTGTTTCGTGTGAGATATGTCACCGTTTGTTATTTTAACCAAATGTGTGGTTTCTGACCGAAGGACTCCTATCTAGGTCCTATAGTGTTGCCAGTGTTTTATGTAAAGAAACATGTCTATTAGATCTATACCGTTATAAGAACAGTTCAATTGTACTATGAGTTTAGTGTTGATTTCATGTATGTATATCTATACGATGTTGCAAATGTAGACCCATCTTGCACTCTTTTATTATCGCAAAGTTCTATAAAGATGTGTTAATTCGTAAATTCGGCAAAATAGCTCGAGGCATAAGTTTATATTGCTTCTCCATTACCAACGATGCCAAATTCTAGAATATACAGAGGATGAGAAACGAACTGATTTTAGTGCAACGTTCGACATGTATTTGGCTATCACTTGTCTTACATATCCATGTGCATGGATCTGGTATTTAGGGTGTTTCGTCCATGATTGGTTTTGATTTCCGCTGATTTCCGTTGGTGTTCGGGGTCGCTGTTCGGGTCGTGTTCGGTGGTTTTCGTGGAATTTTCAGTTATGGATGGACAACCTTGGGTATTAACATCTTTGTGATGGCGTTTGATTTGCGTCATCTAATGACGTATAATATTCGCGTCTTTGGATGACGTATGCATCACGTCATAAGCACTTGAAAATGGTATACTATTAATTAATGGATATCCCAGTGTTTAAAAATAGTCTTAAGTTAGGTCTCAACCGTCTGAAAATTCATTGACGTCATTTACTTATGGAAGGGGATATCTGCCAGTTCATTCACTATGCTATGTTTATGCCATTATGCTCTTTTGTATGTCTTCATTTGTATCATTATTGCAAATTTTAACTTTTTGTTACATGTTTGTTATTCAATTCTTGTTTGTATTCTGTGTTTTAATTTTATAAATTGTTGTTTGTTATTCATTTTTTGTTCGGATGTTGTGTTTTTATTTTAAATATTGATGTCATAAAATATTATCTTGTTCGGCGTTTTAATTTTGTCTTCTCATTTGGAAATAATCTAACGTTGGCTAAACAAGCAACGACTGATTTGGGTGTACTGTTTATTAGTTAATTTGACATCAACAATACTAAATCGAATAAAAGAAAATCAATTAGAAACCAAAATGTCGATGAAAAGTCAAAGTAATCCACTAGCATTCTCATTACAATTATGGCATTAAAATGCCATCGTCCCAATGGTAATTCACAAGTTGTCATAATGTTAAGCGGGGAACCAGATAAAATTATGACGACAGACGGCGCTACGATAACAAGCGAAAACAATAACCGCTCCCTTTGCATCCAGAACCCGGGAATAGTTGAAGTGTTCCGAATGCTCAATAAGGTGATTTATATGAAGATAATATGAAGATTATAGATGAAGATAATGTGTAATAATAAGACACTCGTGGGGTGTTCTTTGAGTAAGAATTCGGGACGAATTCTTGTGTAGAGGGTGTGTGTTTAGCTGGGTAGAGATTATGGTGAAATAAGTTGATAGGCTTTACTGTGTGGCTTGGTAGCTCAGTCGGTAGAGTGTTGGCATGGTAAGCCAGAGGCCCTGGGTTCGAGTCCCAGTCGAGTCACAACTTTTTCACCATGTTACAAAATTTTAGCCAGAATCAGATCCACTGGGGGCCATTTCGTGGGTCTACATGGTCTAAAAAATAAAAAAAAAATTGGGTCGATTTAGTGTTATATAATATAACACTACTAGACCCAATCAATTTTTTCGACTTTTTAGACCATGTAGACCCACGAAATTTCCCCCTGTGATCATCAGATCTATATTATTCCACAAGCAAATACAACAGCTCAAACCCCTATATGAGCAGTCTTATCTGGGTCTACTCTGTTTACAAAGTCATAGAAACGAGTATTTGCGGAAGAAAAGGGTTATTTAAAAGTAGATTAAAGGCAATTTCTCAAACAGTTTGGATGTTGCATAATGAGGCATTTAATTTACACACAAATTGATAGCCATAGTCGGAAAACCTTAAATTCAATATTACATTCAACATCGCCCTTTACTCCATGAGTATTCATGTCAAAAAAGATGGCATCATGAATATTAAAAATGGCCCAATTAGAGCAATTAAAATTACAGCCAAAGTAGAAATTACAGAATATCTATATTATTCCATAAGCAAACAAAACGGACAATAATCTGACGCTGTCTATAGGAGTGGTCTAAATCTGGGTCTACTCTGTTTGCAAAGGCATATAAAGGCGTATTCAAAGGAACGGGTTAAAGGCAATTTGGCAAACGGTTTGGATCATGATCAGACGTGACACACGTGTTGATAGTCCCTGTCGGATTACCTTAAATTCAATATTGCGTGTTAGGCCCGTGTTCATTGAAGAAAATTTAAATGGCTATCATGGCAATCAACAATTAATGATGTTAAAAACAAATAGTACTTTGACGAAACTACCATCACCCCACAACTCGAACCGGGCCGGCGTTCACCACCACTTCCATTTACAAGTGTGAAAACGCTTTCCTCCAATATAAATGTCTTTTAGACGAAACGTCAAGACTTCATTAAATACATAAATTAAGTTGACGATCTGATAGTTATTCAAAGGTCCGTAACATAGTCCGAAGAGTCCTTGGTCCGAAATGTCTCAGAACTGGCAAATTAATAGGTATATCTACAGTAAAAATTCTATATGTATATTTACTGAGCCATACTTTTTCTAATGGGCGGCTGTCCATTTTGGGAGCTGTTGCAGTTGTTCCAATCAAACGCGCGGAGTAACTGTTTCAGCCGCACATCGTTTATAAGGTAGCAGTCCATCATTTTCTAAATTGTAGGAGTTGCGTCCCCTATGTTAAAAGGGCCCATTGCTGGGCAATAATTTGAGCGCAGACAATGACATTCACATTCTCAGTGCAATTAGTAAATTGTAATTTGACTTTTTTTAATTACTAAAATTGAATTATCAACGTAAGGTTGAAATAAATTAATCAAATTTACAGACAGAATTAGGAATAATAATTGCAAATTGAGGATATGATATTAGAACCGTTATATAAATATTTGAATGAAAAATATTATATCTCACGATAAAAGACAATTCTTAAATATCATTTAAAACGGTGTAAACAACATTACAACAAAAGTGTGCCAATTCACTCTTTAGTACATAAACGTAAATGTAAAAACGAAAATGCAATTAGAATGTGCATGCTTAATTAACAACAAACACAAGGAATGAAATAAGCAAATGGAATAACTATGTTGAAATAGCAATAAGCCTACTGAAATATCAATAAGCATAATGAATGAACAATAAGCATAATGAATGAAATGGCGGATATCCCCTTCCATATTTACTCACTGTAATCTTTTGCTGACACAGTCTATGTACATGATGCAGTGTGTCACTAATATCGTTAGTTCTAATCGATCTAACTCGGTGAAATGAGGTTGCATGTACCTATGAATTCCACATGCAGCCCTTTTGCACCAGAGCCAACGATTTTTCATTTTCCCATTGCAAGCAGTGCAGACCCTGATAAGAGGGTTCCTACAGGAGCTCACTCATCTGGGTCTACACTGTGTGAGAAAAACAACAACAAAACAAAAACAAACTAAAAACAACACCCAAACAATTGTGCTTTACGGTTTAATTCAGATCTGTCTATCACCCGGTGCAAGGTTTGTGCTTATGCAAAATTGTTATGATAGCATTGCTACTTTTTTTAAAAATTGTATATGTTTTCTCTCTGTTGAGGGCCTCATGGAAGATTGGTTTGAACCAAATGAGTACTCTCGTTAAATAAAGTCTTTATTATTATTATTATTATTATTATTATTATAAGCAACACTCCTGTGAAGTGGGTATGTATGGAGGACGATCAACGCCAAAATTGCATCATGCTTTGTGGCATTTCAATTTGCTTCATGTTAAATGCATTATGCTAAATGATTATTGCATGTCACGTTGTGCTTTCTTCTTTCTTTGAAGTTTCTTCCTCGATCCGACATTTGACCTTCTGTAAACTTATTTATTGATTATTATAACGTCAAATAATGTGTTTCATTGTTTAAACGTCTTTGGAGCATATTCTTTGTGCTATTTGCTTAGCGCCTAGTGTTTGGTGCTTGGTGCTTGATGCTTGATGCGTGGTTCGTTGTTCCAACTTTGCCCCGTCCTTTGTCGTACTCTAGTCAGCTCGGACTGAAATGCTGAAGTGATTTGCCGAATACATAGGTAAAGAAGGAAAACGCTGAAGACATAGAAATAGAAGGATTTCAAAAAACACAAAGAAATAGAAGAGTTACTGATCCATTACATTAGAGAGATAGAGAGAGAGAGAGAGAGAAAAAGAGAGAGAGTGTGTGTCGGGGGGGGGGGGGGGGTATTTACTGCTGGGAGAAGTATAATAATAACAAAAGGGTCTGAAAGGCCCTGACATCGCTCACCAGAAAATCAGAGGAGTTCTAAGATTTTCAAAGTTTTCACTATGTGTTTCTATAGAAAACTAGCCGGCCCTGGGGTGAACCAATTTTGACAGAAGGGGCATAATTCATGTAACTTTTGTAGAGGACCTCAAGTGAAGAAAATTTAAGAAAATGTAAATGAAAACATATAACAATGTAAATCTAAATAAGGGCATGCACAAAAGTATGTATACCCTCTCCCTGGGCAAATTGGTTGAATTTCAGAAAGAATATATTTATCTATATCGTTAATAACTCAAAGTCCCATCGGGTTCAATTAGTTTACTCTCTAACTGCATTTTTCAAAATTTGAAGCAGAGGTCATTTTAGATTAACAAGTATTGAGTAAAAAAAATTCTTGTATTTATAATAATGACAGCGTGGGTAAATGACGTCAAAAATATGTGATTTTAATAGCGCGTGCATTCATCCACCTGATTCTGGGTCAGATGTCATTTATGCATTTCATTTCTTTATGTGCAATACTTTATATTATATTATAGCTTTATATTAACTAGTTGGATGCTAGTGGCGAATCAAATCTATGATAACACATTGGATCCAGATTAGACGCCATTTTACTCGGAGTTTTATCATGATCCAAATGCGTGTCCATAAAGAATAAATCTACAAATTGAAGCAGACAACATTTATTAATTATCCAGACGCAACATTACTGAATTTCTGAACATTGATTTCTTGTGTATATAGATCTGTGTTTTACTGTTTAAACCCCCAGTGGTGTTTTTGCTGTTGACCGTGCCAAGGCGGTACTCTCTTTGTCACCCTTCCTTTTGTTTGCCTTGCGTCTTTGTGCTTGTGGTTTGTTCATGTTGTGGAACGTTTGTCCCTGTTTCTTGTGTGTCTTTTGGTGTTTTCTGTGTTCATTTCGTGTGTGTGTGTGTGTGTGTGTGTGTGTGCGTTTGTGTGTGTGTGTGTGTGTGTGTGTCATGCTGTCTATCGGTGTTTTGGTGGTGGTTGCGTCTTGCATGTGGCTTTGCCTGCTTGACTTTACTACTTTTCCATTTGTATTTTGTATGAAATGTTAGTTTTGAGGGCCTAAATGTAGATAAGTCATTATGACTAATTGAGCTACCCTCGTTAAATAAAGTCTTTCAATGTTCAAAATTTCAGAAATATTCATTTTACCTTCATGAGTTATTATTATTCATATCTTAATTTATTTTCAACCCTTCTCCTGTTCTATGTTTATTCAAAATTTAAATACCTACTGAATATTCATGGACAAAATAGTTATAATGAAATATGGAAGGTGGGATAGTGTAGCCATTTTAGAAAGTAAAGAAACATCTTTCAAATTCTATTGACAAACAGAGCGGACCCTGATCAGACAGCTGCTATAGGAGCCATCTGATCTGGGTCTGCTGTGTTTGCAAATGTGTGAAAAGATGTTAACATGAGAGAAAGGGTTAGTAAACATATTATAAATATATTGTGCACAAAATGAAAGTAATGTAGATCTAATGTATTTCTCAAACCCAATATAATTCTAATAAAGATAATTATGCTATTTTATGATATATTAGACATGTTTATATTTATAATCTTAGCCCTTTCCCTGTTCTATATTTAGTCCCGATTCCAATACCTATACAGAATATTTATGGACCAAAAAATTATAATGAAAATGTGGAAGGTGGAACATTGCAGTCATTTCAGAAATTCTAAATAAACAGATGAGTGAAATTCCATTAGCAATCAGAGCAGATCCTGATCAGACGGTCCGTAAATGAGCCATGAATATTCATGGAGGAAAGGGTTAATATTAACAGTTTTTATAACTAAATTCACTGGGTAAAATTCAAAATCTTCATAGGACTTAAGTGTCAAGCTATCTGCTGTCACTGTTTGACTATGTTCAGACTGCGACAGACAGGATAACACAGCAAAATAAAGATACAATTTAATGTAAGGGAGCTGACTCCCCTCTCAGATCCCGTGAAAACTGACAGAAACAGTAATATATGGCGACGAGTTATCGTTCCTAATACAGTAAGGCCCCATTCGTGTTACAATACGATCATTCTTTCTTGAGCAATAACTGCATGGTTCCAACCCAAGATATCATGTTAAGCTCCTCACAGGTCTTTACACTGTAATCTGGGACAGACTGACTTATTTCAACTCCAACTCTTGTAACCCTTTACTCCATAGATACTCATTGTAAGATGTCTGCAGTGAAGATCCAGATCAGACAGCTGCTATTGGAGCTGTCCTATCAGGGTCTCTGCACCTTTTGTAAATGGAATTCTATAAAAAAAATATTTTCAGTTTCCCTTCCTATTCAATCTCCTTTTGGATAATCTGAGTTATGAAGATTATGCAAATGAATATCCATAAGTATCTTGGTTTTTTATATAAGTACATGTATTCACTGAGTAACGGGTTAGTAACTTAGTACGAGGGGTGATTAATAAGTTAGCGGAATTGCTTTATTATTCAAAAATGGAATAGCAAACGAAACAACAAAATACATAATGAGATACGTCGGCTCACGACTAACATGGAGCTCAAATATTATTAAGATACATCGAACGATGAAGTTTTCATGAAACGTTGAACAACATTACTTTGTAGTACCTGAAGCACGCTGACGTTACTTAAACGTCAAAGTCTAGTGTCTGGTTAACTTTCTCGACGTAATCACCACCTGTGGCCACCAACGTGTAATGTCTATATACTCATTGGTCAAATGTTACATTAAAACTATCCTCACTGAAGTATGAACTTATTTCATGTATCTTCTTGTGTAATTCTAAAGAGGTTTGTAGGTGGCGGTGGTCTAGTGGTAACGCGCTTGACTATCAGTCCGGAGGTCTGGTGTTCAAATCCCGGTCCCTCCCGGAAATTTCAGAGACGCTTTTCCGTGTCTCCCACCCGCACATCCTCTCCACCCAGGGGTTAAAATGGGTACCTGTGAGGGTCACTCGCCGGTACTGCGTACGAAGTGGTTCATAACTCTCCAAAAGCGCATGATGCGGTTTAGAAAGCGCATGATGCGGTTTGGGAGAGTTATGAGCCTTTCGTACGCTAAGTGCCGAACCGCGGCCCTTTAACCAATCAGAATTAACCTTACAAAAAAAGGTAAGGTATAATCAATGAGCAACCGCGCATTAGTTGTGCATTGCGTCTATTTTGAGAATATCTTTCTCGCTGTATGTATTTGTAATATTAATTATGAACCTCAAACAACGGAACTATAATTGTTCTGATACTGATTTATGACTTAGATTTAGAAGTTTTACGATATTGATCTAGATCCAGCCTCAAAATAACCGGAGTATCTAAAACAGAGTAGCGTTAGGTAACGTATAAGTAAAGATCTTTTTATCTAGAGCATGTAATCTGTAGGTATTTCGCGGGATTTATTCTGTGGTACAATATCACATGTAAGTAACATGAAATTGGAGTTTATTGCTTATATTCTATTGTTTTTGTTGTTGTTTTTTTATTGGTAAGGCGGCCTTCGGTCCATCGAGGCTCCCAATCCAAAAGTAAAGTCATGTAAATATCGGGGTGCGGAAGATCGAGGCAACGCATCGAACAGAAAAAAATGCTGCATTTATTTTTATAGTTCTTTATTTATATTTATTTTTATATGAATTATTTCAAGCAATACTGTTTTACATCTGTATCCAATTGAAATAAAGCAAAGCACCTAGTTATAGTCTACTTTCAGTCCGAAGGACCGCTCAGCCGACTTTACATCCGATAGTTATATTTTGTTACGCATATTATATCAGTGTTTTTGCCGTTTATTTTGACTAAACTATCCGGTTAGCTGTACATTTTTTAACCCTTTCTCTCATAAATATGTTCATATGATTTTCATTGTTTTGAAAGTGTAACATATATTATGAAACACCCTATATAAACGTGTTTTTACGTATTTGCAAACAGAGTAGACCCTGATCAGACGGCTCATAGAGGAGCCGTCTGATCAGGGTCTGCTCTGTTTGCTCATGGAATTTGATAGATCGGGTTCTTTACTTTCTAATATGACTACAATGCTCCACCTTCCATATTCCATTACAACTATGTTCTCCATGAATATTCAATAGGTAATGAAATATGGAATAAACATACGTGTAGAGCAGGTAAAGGGTTAAGAACGGCTTTCCGGCTATTGCAGCGCAACTTCTTGGTTTAAACACATTTTATTACTGGAGTATGCAACTTTTTGTGGACTATCGAAGCGGCTAGCATTTACATCGCCTTTACATAGAACGGAATAGTGGTTTGTTTTAATTCAGTTTGCCACGTCATTGACCAGATAGTTCTCAACAAATAGGAATAAAGAGGCGACAACTACTTTTTTCTATTTATGTAGTTCTGTTATTATACAAAGTTTGGTCATTCCTCGAAATATTGAAGCATGATTTTTATAGCACATTGAAGCAAATACTGAAAATTTTATGTTTGATCACTACGCATTTACAACTTATTCTTACCGTTTCGTTATTCGGAGGTTGAACTGTGAACTAGGTCGTTATTAAATGGCGACTTGCAAAATGGCTCCGGATGTTATATATAATCTTTGATTCACATATAATTTAGGTCTACACAAACTGCAAATTTGCCCGACTTTTATATGTGCTCACGATAATTTGGTTCTACTTATCTAGAATATAATTACAGCAAAACACTTCTAATGCGAACACAAAAAAGGGGCATAATTCTGTCTGGAAGAGGCAGGTGGTAGCTATAGGAGCTTTCTGCATAACTATCGTCCTGCATTAAGCAACCACCTGCTTATAAAGACAGCTATGGTTTACATATAAAATTCTGACCCCCTCATATAACAAAGTGACCCCGTAGTAGATCGACCGGGGTCAATTTACTATATAGTACTATGACCCCGGCCATAGTACTATAATCGTCTCTCTGTCCACGTCTCTCTGTCCGTGTTTGTGTGTGTGTGTGTGAGAGAGAAATAGAAATAGAGAGAGAGGTAAGAGAAAGAGAGAGGGTGTGAGGGAGGAGAGGATGTGAGGGAGGAGAGGGTGAGAGAGAGAGAGAGAGAGGGAGAGAGAGAGGAGAGAGAAGGCAGGCGGACGGACAGACAGACAGGCAGGTAGATGATGGGGTGTGAGGGAGGAGAGGAGGAGATTGTGATAGAGAGAGAGAGAGAGAGAGAGAGAGAGAGACAGAGAGAGAGAGACAGAGAGAGACAGAGACAGAGAGACAGAGACAGAGACAGAGACAGAGACAGAGACAGAGACAGAGAGACAGAGAGACAGAGAGAGAGACAGACAGACAGACAGACAGACAGACAGACAGACAGGGATAGAGACAGAGAGTGAGAGACAGAGAAAAAAGAGAGAGAGAGAGAGAGAGGGGGCGGACGGACGGACGGACAGGCAGGCAGAGGATGGGGTGAAGGAGGAGATTGGGGGTTGGAGGGGAGAGACAAAGACAGATATACAACATATAGGGTCAGGGCTGGATTTCATGCGAATTTGTTTCAGGTAAATAATCATATCCTAACCCTTATCGTGCTGAAAAATACTGCTTACATTCTGAAAAGTTGCATTTGTAGCGTTTGACATTGGTGCCTGAGTGTCGAACAGCTGAGAAACCTGGTGAGATATCGAGTAAATTCGGTGTCTCATCGAAATCCAAACAATTTGCAAATACGAGTCTGATCGCGCTGATAAGGGTCAATACATTATTGGAAATGGCTTCCGGTTGAGATTAAAGGCATTTCAAAGCTCCTTATATAAGTGACCCCCCCCCCCCCCTATATACACAGTATCCAGCTGGGCTCCTGCAGTGTCCAGTCAGGGTCCATAGCCATAAGAGATAAAGTTATGCAATTATACATTGATCCTCTGTGATGGTAGCCCGCCTTATCAATGTGTGTATTAGATACCTGACAGTCGGGTCCCAAAATACACAGCATGGGGTTAAAGGGTCAACATTCCTTTCGGAATGCCTTTAAGACCGGTGGCCCGCTGTTTTCGTATCTGGGGACTTACCGCCGTGATATATGATATTGTTTAGATGTGTCAGTTACAGTCCACTGACTGATTGAGGGAGGTGACCTGACTTATGGTCATTTTTGATTGGACATCTTTGAAGATAGAGGCATAACTTCAGTCTCGAGAAAGAAAAGTAGTAGGCTTTCCGTAGATATTTTAAGACTGACTTGATTGTCACGCAGGGTTAAATATAACTGATTCGCAATACATGGCCATGGGTAATTTGTTAAAAAGTCGAACGACGGTCATCTTCCTTACTAATCTTTGTCTGTGGGTACAAGTTAATGCCTGTAAACACAACGCAAAGTAAAAACTGCTTGTAATGTTTTAGGCATATAACTCCATAGGGTTTGAGAATGTAATAAATTTATCTTTAACCCTTTTCCTATTCAGTATTCATGTAAGAGAGAATGACAGCATAAATATTTATCAACACAATTTTTATATTGTAAACTTTTCAAGCGATTTTATTTTGCCTTGATAAAAACTGTAGAATTAGATCTATATCATACCAAACGCAAACAGAGCAGACTCCGATCAGACAGTTCATGTCTGCACCATCTGATTTGGGTATACACTTTAATTCCCTTTTCCTCCATAACTATGCCTTTCTACGCCTTACCAAACAGTGTAGATCCATATCAGACGCCATATGTTAGTAGTGCTCAATATTGTAGGCCAATATACCCACTCTAAACTATTACTCCATAAATATTCATGTATTAAATAATGACGTCATGAATATTAATTTGATTAAGATGTTATAATAGCACATGGACAAAGGAATTTTTGGTCATGGCAGAAACTGTAGAATGATATCTGTATAATATCATAAGCAAACAGCAGACCCTGATCAGAGGTAGGAGCAGTCAAGCTTTTGATTGGTCAGATTTGAGTTCTCAAGCTTTTGATTGGTCACTTGAGAACGAACTCAGACTCAACTAAAAGTTTTATAAGCATGGGTACAGAGGTAGGAGCAGTCTGATCTGGGTCTACTCTGAGGCGTAATTATGGAGTAAAGGGGTTAAACCTTTACTTCATGAATATTTATGAGAAATTATGACGTCATTTATATCTATTACATTATTTGTTATATCACATGGAAATGGGAAAGTTTGGCCATAGCTGAAACTATATCATATCTATAGATAATATCTACATTGTAAGCAAATAGAGCAGACTCTGATCAAATGGCTCCTACGGGGGCCGTCTGATCTTGGTCTAATCTGTTTGCAAAGGCGTATTTATGGAGTAAAGGGTTATTACTTTATGTTGAGTGAGTGAGTTGGGTTTTACGGCGCAGAGATAAAATATTGGGTGAATATGTTGGATAATATTGCAAGAAATGCATGTAATGACATCATGAATATTTATTAACTGAATTTTTATAACAATTCTGTACATGGGGTGTTTTGGTATCGGTAAATCTGTACATAGAGTTATAATTTCATAAGCCAACACAGCAGACCCTGATCAGACAGCTTCTACGGATTTTACGATCTGGGTCTACCATGCAAGGGCATTTATACGAGGTAAAGGATTGAAACTTCATAAATAATTCAGGCTGCGTAGTTTCTGGTCACGTGTCATTATTTCTTACACGAATATTCAATACAGGGAAAAGGTTAACCCATTCCCTCCTAGTGACACATTTTGAAACCATTGTGATAGAGTAGTTGCTCCATTTGTCAAAATTATTTCAAAACTGCACACTTCTAAGTTTCCTTTTGTATAGTAAATACTCTTTTTCGGTAGATTCATGAAACCTAGTCAGATACTATTTATTGAATATTTATAATATAATTGATTGATTTGTTTTATAATATACATTGCAATTGCATATTTATACAGTGAAACCTCTCTTAACCGGGCGTTAAATTTAGTATACATATTGATCTTGGAGACACGTGACAGCTTAATTCAGGGTGGAAGTCATAAAGAAAGCTCCTAGAACTTTCACCCTGCATTAAGCAGTCACCTGCCTAAAAGTATCTAAATTCTTCTCTACTAGCATTCCGGTTAAGAGAGGTTTTACTGTACATTTATTTGGTATAACAGTAAAATTCCGCTAATGCGACCATCTAAAAGAGATACTTCGTGAAAGATGCAGGCGGTAGCTTAATGCAGGACAAAAGTAATGCAGAAAGCTCCTATAGGAGTTTCCTGCATTAAGTAATCGCCTGCTTACAAAGACACTCATGTTTATTCATTAAGTGGTCGCATTAGAGGGGTTCTACTGTACTAGAAACTGTAGTCAATTATAATCTCATTAGCTCAGAGCAGTAAGTCCTGATCTAGGTTTACTATGTTAATGGCGTTTATATGCGGGAAAGGGTCAACAGCTTTCATTTTCAAGATATATGTCAAATAATCCCCCATTACCTACGTGAAACTTAAACAGACATATGCTACCATACAAGTGAAAACAAAATAAATGAAAATTCAACACTGAATAATATGAAAAATAAGTTTCTACCACTGCCAAAAAAATCCCATACTTAAACACCATTATAGAATTTCAGCTTATAAACTATTCATAATACAGCAATGTTGCAAATAGAAAGTTTCTGCACTACAGTGGTGTGTCTTTCTGTCTTTTTCTTAAAAAACGATCGAATGATTGAAGTGATCTTAAGATGGAATGTGTTAATTATGTCTTGTTATTGTGTGTATAGCCAAAGGTCATGTGGACCGAGGTATTTGAGTCATTATACCCTTACATTGGCCGACAAACATAGCTGATACAGGTCGGAGGCCTCGTTAGCAGTCCCCTCATCTGAATCAGCACTGGTTGTAAATCTGTCTGAGACGTTTGTTTAACGTGCTTTTTTGTTTATACCATGTATATAGAAACTTGAAACATTAGAAAACTACAAAAGTATATTTTTCATATATATATTATCGAAATTTTGGTGACTTATAGGACCAAAGGGCCGGGTGCTACCTGTGAGTTTGTTATTTAATTTACTGTCATTGATATATCTGTGAAATGCACAAGTCACAATAATAAAACATTATCTTATCTTATCTTACAGCATTTTTAGCATTGATCTGGATCTGTTTGCAAAGGCGTGAAATACATTTCTATCTTGCATCATTGATATGTAAAGTCACACAGCAACTTCAGCAAAATCGCTCTAAAAGGGGCGTTCGATTTAGTATAATTCATGGGTCTCGGACACAGGTGGCAGCTTAATGCAGGTTGAAAGTCATGCAGAAAGCTACTATTTGGAGCTTTCTGCATGACTTTCATCCTGAATTAAGCAGTCATGTGCCTAAAAGTATCTTAATTCTTTACTAGAATTCGGGTTTAGAAGGGGTTTATTGTACCGGAATTCTTCCTTTTAACCCTTTGCTTCATATAAACGCCTTTGCAAACAAAGTAGACCCTGAAGGAGCTGTCTTACCAGGGTCTGCTCCATTTGTTAATTGATAGTTCTAGAACCGTTTCTTTACTTTCTAAATTGGCTACAATGTTCCACCTTCCATATTTCATTTATAACTATTTTGTCTAAGAATACCAGTAGGTATTGGAATTTGGAATAAATATAGACCAGGGAAAAGGTTAAGAACCTTTCTACACGTGGAGTCTTGAGAAAACATATTGATCACAAAAGTTAAATACATGTAGCAGAAATTGTTTATTGAATATAAAAGGAGAACATTGCTATACTTTTGTGTACTTCTGTTATCTAGTTGCACATTCAAAACCAGTTTGGATCCATGAAGCACCCAGTACCTGCATCTCATCAAGATCCAAACTGTTCAATACCCTGACTGCAGGGGAATGTTAAGACACAGATACCTTATATTGATTGTACACAGGAATCTTAAAAAGATGGGTTTGTGAAACACTATGTCCCAGATATGAATGTTGACCTTGATGTATGACCTTTACCTTAATAAATGGCCAATAAAAATGTTCGATGTTTCGCCTCTATAAGTTGCACATGCATGCCAACTATATACAACCTTATAGCCAACATTAAAGTTGGGGACAAACTGATCAACCAACCAACAAACCAACAGACAGAGCAAACACAATATGCCCAACTATTACAATAGTAATGCAGATAGTTCTTATAGGAGCTTTCTGCCTTTGTTGACCTTCATTAAGCTGCCACCTGCCTTACAGACCCATAGTACGACCTCTATTTAATGGTCACTTGTTTTGTTTGTCTCAGGGTTTACGCCACCAAGACCCCTTGAGGTTCTCCTGTGTACTGAACGGAGCGCCTGGGTAGAACCAAAAGAAAATTTAAACCCTCATCATACTGAAAACAAAATGTATGCCAGGACTGATCTGTTGCAGGTTTTATTTACTTCTAAATTTGTACGATACGAACATTTGAGAAACTGTTGAACGAGTGTCAAACAGCTTGAACCATGGTAAGACTTTGAGTAACTTGGCATCTCATCTGGATCCAAACTGTTTGCAAATATGAGTCAGGTCGCTTTTAGCGGACGGACAGACAGAAAGCACAACATCAATATGTCTCTCTCCCCTAAAAGGGGGGGGGGGGGCATAAATAGCCTATGAGGTAATGGGTTAAAGGCAGACATTGGGTTTTGATGTTGCAAAATTTGTTCGAACAATGTTAATTCCATTTCAATACCTACTGGAGTAACAATGAAGTATAGAAGGTGGAACATTGTAGCCATTTTAGAAAGTAAAGAAACATATTTTTCAAATTCCATTAGCAAACAGAGCAGACTCTGATCAGATGAATCCTACAGGAGCTGTCTGATCCGTGTCTACTCTGTTTGCAAAAGGTGTTTATGTGGAGTAAAGCTGAATAATTAAAATTTGAGAGCAGAGCAGCAATAGTGTCGACTCAGGTTCTACACTAATTATCTGAATACTTAGGGTAAAACAAGAGTCGCGTGCGGCGCCAACATTCATCTTATTTGGTAAATTAATAATATAAAAAAGGACAAAGGGCCATAACTCAAAAAATTTAAATCAAGAGTTATGGTTCTTATGTAGGGGTCTTAGCCTCAATGAGATCTGCTAACCTATGAAGTTTCATGTTGATACCTCTTATACTTTTCGAGTAATGAGCTACATTAATGTTTTTTCCACGACGACGACGACTACAACCCAGTGATCACAATAGCTCCGACTTTTCTTTGAAACAGACAAGCTAAAAATAGTTTAGAGGCAACCATATACTGGGCGTATTTATCAGGATCAAAACCGTTTGCAACTGTATGTGCCCTAGTCTTAGCTATAGAATGCTGGGAATATTTGGCGATAAAACATTCGACTCAGAGAGAGTTCATTCTAAAGTGTCCGAATGGTCAGAATTATCTCAGACCCAAATTTTTTTTATAATTTAAGGGTCAAGGCTCGATTTCATAAACTCGTTCTCCGACTCGAAACTTATGAATATACTCAAACATGTTACTTGGAATCCAGTAAATATATTTTGAGGATATTCTAAACCCTAAATTCCATCAATATTCAGGTAAGATAGAAGGCTATCATTAATATTTATTCGGAGAATGTTTATAATAGTACTATGAACAAAAGTGTTTGTCGTGACAGAAACTGTAGAATCAGGGTCCATGCTTATAAAGCTTTTAGTTGAGTCTGAGTTTCGTTCTCAAGCTTTTGATTGGTCAGATTTGAGTTCTCAAGCTTTTGATTGGTCAGATTTGAGCCAAAGGCTCAAATCTGACCAATCAAAAACTTGAGAACGAACTCAGACTCAACTAAAAGTTTTATAAGCATGGACCCAGATCTATATTACAGTAAAACCCCTCTAATGCGACCACTTAATGAATCTACATGGGTGTCTTTATAAGCATGTGGTTGCTTAATGCAGGACAAAAGTAATGCAGAAAGCACCTCTAGGAGCTTTCTGCATTACCTTTGTCCTGCATTAAGCTGCCTGGTAACCTGCATCTAGCACCCAGAATACCTCTTTTAGACCACGTTGGTCGTATTAGTGGGGTTTTACTGTATATCAAAAGCAAATAGAGCAGACCCAGATCACATGGATTCGATAGAAGCCATCTAATCTGGGTCTAAACGGTTTTCAAAGACAAAAAATGCATAATTTATGGAGCAAAGGGTCAAGCCAACAGTTAAGCCTAGATAATTGCTGCCAGCAATTAACCCTTATTCTATAGCTCGAACAATTTGACCTAGACCCTGACCTACTTAATTTGCATAAATAAAAATCCGTAACATTGCATAAGTTTATCCTCGGCACGTGTCCCGGTAAGCATATGAATTTTAAACTATACAGTAAAACCTCTCTATAACCGCCACTAAATTACATCAAGTATTTTGTATTTATGGGCAGGTGGATGCTTAAAGCAAGGTGAAAGTAAAACCGATCGCTCCTATAGGAGCGTTCTGTTTTACTTTCACCTTGCTTTAAGCAGTCACCTGCCCCAAAATACAAATTAATTAACACAATTTAGTGGCCATTATAGGTTTTACTGTTTTGATTCGATCAAGCTTTTGAGAAAATACTGAACGAGTTGCTCCACCTCTCATTTGGATCCAAGCTGTTAGCAAATACAGTAAAAACTCTCCATAACGACCACTAAATTACAAGTATTTGTGCTAAAGGCAGGTGGATGCTTAAAGCAAGGTGAAAGTAAAACAGTACGCTCCTTTAGGAGCGTTCTGTTTTACTTTCACCTCGCTTTAAGCAACCATCTGCCCAAAAAATACCAACTAATTACCAGTAACACAATTTAGTGGCTGTTATAGAGAGGTTTTACTGTACCAATCAAGTAGTAGATAGCAATATAAGGACTAACTGTCGTCGGGTGCAATTCTGTTTGTAAGATTGGACTGGTGGCTGCTTAATGCAGGCTTAAAGTAATGCAGAATGTTACCAAAAGGAGCTGCATCATGCAGCCACCTCCTGGTGTGAAGAAATTCATTTTTTCTGTTGAATTCTCTTCCAAAATAAAGTCAGTGTCAAGCAGTTTGGATCCTGGTTAGATGCCAAGTTCCTTGGGGTTTCATCTGTCAAACAGTTTGGATCCTGGTTAGATGCCAAGTTCCTTGGGGTCTCATCTGGATCTAATCTGTTTAGAAAGGTTATGAAGCTTTCATATAGATACCTCTTATCCTTTTAGAGTAATAAGCTACATTAAAGTGTTTGCACACCAACAACGACAACCACGACAACACGACCCAGTGATCACAATAGCTCGACTTTTCTTCGAAACAGTAGAGCAATGGAAGGCTGCACAAAACAACTAGCTCGTATCCTTTATTCTTTATTTGTCCAATCTATGCTATGCTATATATTGTCCTATATGCTGGGCTGAAACAATACATTCCCAGAGTTACCATCAATGCATATAAAACAAGTGCAATAAAGAACATAGTTATAAACAGGTAAATATATGCATATCCATGGAGTGTTATAACAAATACTATGAGAGACTTGTTGGTCATAACTTATAATACACATGACCTGAACACTATGGAACTGTCTTAGCTGTTAGCCCATTTGTAATACGCAATGATGCATGAGATATTACAAAACAATACATTTTATACATATGCAGCATTCCTTACCAGGTTGTGGACCTGCCCAGAATTACAAGCTCCCCCTCTGTCCATCTCTCTCTCTCCCTGGTGCCATGCTAAGGTTAGTAGTAGCTGCCCCCCCCCCACCCTCTGTCCATCTCTCTCTCTCCCTGGTGACATGTTAAGGTTAGTAGTAGGTGTAAAAGAAGAACCATTCACCAAAAACAACATGCAGGGGTTTAAAGTAATTAGTTAGTACGGTTTCGTCAAAAATATAAAGTTATGTCAAATGCTTACAGTAGGTCAAACCGACACAAGACCGAAATGACACAGCAATAATGAAGTGAGTGAGTGAGTTGGGTTTAACATCCGACCAACAGTATTTCAGTTATATGCAGACGGCCAATAATGAACGAATGAAACATAATTCACAAGCAATGTCGGCAGAAATAGACATCAACTTATAATGATAAAGCCAATCTTCCAGCCACACCTTCCTTCTTTACACCACCACAATTATCGAACTCAAGAAGATCTTCGACCATTCCCAAACGACGATAACCAAAGAGTGACCAAGCAAGTGACCACTGAGACCAGAAACCGCACGAAAACCAAAAGCATCCGAATCAATCCAAACGATATCCAATTATCAATCAGATAATTACATCATAATAATTACAACCATCCAAATCAATCCAAACGATATCCAATCAGCAATCAGATAATTACATCATAATAATTACATTTATCTCTTCCAAGTCCGTGTCAAACAGTTTGGATCCTGGTTAGATGCCAAGTTCCTTGGGGTCTCATCTGTCAAACAGTTTGGATCCTGGTTAGATGCCAAGTTCCTTGGGGTCTCATCTGTCAAACAGTTTGGATCCTGGTTAGATGCCAAGTTCCCTGGTCTCATCTGGATCCAATATGTTTGGAAAGGTTAATTCACAAGTCCAGATAAGATTTGTAAATTAAAACATTTTCAACAAGCAATGTCGACACGACATCAAACCGGTTTTCCTCCACTATTAACTGGAGATTTCTAAGTTCAAAGTGGCATAACTCCCAGAAAAATTGCAGAAGGAAAAATCCTCAACACTATGTATACATTGTATCTACATATTGTGTCCATGCTACATGCAAGGTTTTATGAAAACCTGTTGAACAGTTTCAGAGGAGTTGCGCTTACAAAATTGGCAGCTGTCCGCCTGTCCACCATACATCACCATATGATCATAATAAAGGTCTTGGTAGAGAAACAAATGATTTATTCTCGAAAATATTTTAATTTACTCAAAGACTATTCTTTGGAGTGGTCACAACATAGGGTTTGGTGTTGTAACCACTCTTTAGAATTGTCTCGAAGTGAATTCTAAAGAGTGGTCGTAATATAGGTTTTTGTGGAGAAATAAAGAATTTTGAAATGGTGATATATTGGCAGACGAGCGGGCAGCTGGCAATTCACCAACGCTGGCCTGATTATTTCGTGTTTGTCCAGCTAAATTAAAACTTTTTGAAAAAAATAAAGGGCATTAACTCCAAAAGTTTGAAATCAAGTTATGGTTCTTATGTAGGGACCTTCTCCTTAATGAGATCTACCCTACTATGAAGATTCATGTTGACACCTCTTATACTATGAGTAAATTATCTACATTAAAGTTTTTGCACACCCCAACGACGACGACAACTACAACTATGACCAAGTGATCACAATAGCTCGACGTTTCTTCAAAACAGACAAGCAGATAAATGAATCAACCTTCTGTACTCTGTGCAACTGTCCTCTGCTTAAATTCTACATGTATTTCTTTCTTTAACCCTATCCTCCATAAATACGCCCTTTTACGACTCTGTAACAGCCACTTTATGATTTAACCATTGTGAAATAGAGCATTTGCTCCTATAATAGCAAATGCTCTATTTATCACAATGGTTTAGAACTACAAACTTCTAAAACTTTTCCTTTTCTCTAGTTAATGCTCCTTTTAGGTAGATTTATTCAGTGGTTGGATCTAAAAATAGCCTATGAGGGAAAGGGTTAAAACAGTGTCAGAGTGACAAACAGTGTGGATCCCGAGGAAACCGAGTTACTCGGCATCTCATCTGGATCCAAACTGTTTGCAAAGGTTGTCATAAGGTCGCTGACCCAGTAATGAAGGTTAAAAAAGTCCAAAAGTTTAGATTTTCTTGAAGAGAACCTTATACTAATGTTTTTATTTGGATCAAGCCTGTTTGCAATTTCCTTCACTAAATTTCCCCAGCATTCTAAAGGTAAGACCTGGGTCCAAGGTTATAAAACATCCGAGTCTGAGATCATTCTGAGGTATCTGATTTGTCAAATGCTTGAGAATGATCTCAGATTCAAGCAAAATATTTTATAACATTGGGGCCAGCGCTTGATCTGATTCTCGGACTCCAAATTATTCTCGAAAATGTTACTTGGTATCCAGCTTTCACAAGTATCAAGTAAACATATTTTGAGAATATTCTTCAGTCAACAGTTAGGGAATGTCAAGACCTGAATTAACTTTGCACGCTTAGACAAGTGTCCCCTGCAATTCACGCTTTGCACGCTTAGACAATGTCCCCTGCAATTCACGCTTTGCACGCTTCGACAATGTCCCCTGCAATTCACGCTTTGCACGCTTAGACAATGTCCCCTGCAATTCACGCTTTACACGCTTAGACAATTTCCCCTGCAATTAACGCTTTGCACGCTTAGACAAATGTCCTCTGCAATTTACGCCTTGCACACCTAGACAATTGTCACCTGATTTCACGCTTATGCTATGAAACAATGTCAGTTCTAAATTTGAATATGGCGCATTGTTAACTTCAGACTCGATCAAGCTTTTAACCCTTTCCCTGTTCTAGGTTTATTACAAATTTCAATACTTACTGAATATTCATAGACAAAATAGTAATAATAAATATTAAAGGTGGAACATTGCTGCTTTTTTTTAAAAAAGTACAGAAACATATCTATCAAATTCCATAAGCAAACAGAGCAGACCCTGATCGGACGGCGTCTGATCTTGGTCTACTCTGTTTGCAGATGCGTGAAAACCCATTTATATGAAGGAAAGGGTTAAGAAAATATTGGCCGAGTGTCAAACAGTTTGGATCCTGACGAGACACCATGTTGCTCCGTGTACCATGTTGCTCCGTGTCACAATCCAAGCTGCTCGCTAATACGAGTTATTTTTTTCTGTTGAATTCTCTTCCAAACTATAGTCCGTGTCAAACAGTTTGGATCCAGATTAGATGACGAGTTACCTAGAGTCTTATCTGGATCTATTAGATGACGAGTTACCTAGTCTTATTTGGATCTAAACCGTTTGCAAAAGTTATGTCACTAGCGTGCAAAGCATTTAACCTTATCCTGTGGAAAGTCTACAATTTGGAAAGTACAGTTATAATCCTTTACTCCATGAATATTAATGTTAGATATAATGACATCATGAATATTAATTTAGATCCATTTTTAATATGACATGAACACAGAAATTTCGCTATGACAGAAACTGTAGTCACATCTATATTATTCATTAGCAAACAGAATGGATACTGATCAGATGGCTCATACAGGAGTCTTCTGATCCGAGTCTACACTGTCTCCCAAAGCATAGGAAGGAGTAGATCTATGGAGTATCGGAATATGATAAAAAAAAAATACAGAAAACTTAATACAAAGCTTATGTATAAAATTTCTTGTATAAAATGAAACTTCTTAACCCTTTCCTTCATATAAACATGTTTTCACGCATTAGCAAACAGTAGACCCAGATCAGATGGCTCCCATAGGAGCCGTCTGATCAGGCTCGGCTCTGTTTGCTAAAGATATTTCCACAGGAGAAGGTTCGTGATACAAACTACTTGAGGATCACTGGAAACACTGCAAGTACTGGAACTGTCAACCTGAAAAATAGGAAAAAAAGAATAAATGACAAAGCAGACAAGTAACAGAAGCAATCCCATTCATAAACATACAGCCCCCCCCCCTCCCCCCCCCCCCCCCCCCAACAGGCATACTACCCGAACGAACAAGTGAGTGAAGCTTCATAACATTGGCATGAATATTGAAGTAGTAATGGCCAACATTAAAGAACGACAACGACAACAATGTGGATGGTAGAGTTATGACAAACAATCTAAATGGAATGTCTAAAATGTAGAATGGTTACCAAGTCAGCATCGAAATATTTTAGGATGTTTTCAAGAATATTAAGGTACTTCTTAACCCTTTCCCTCATATAAACGTGTTTTCACACATTAGCAAACAGAGTTGACCCAGATCAAATGGCTCCTATAGGAGCCGTCTAACCAGGGTCTGCTCTGTTTGCTAATGGAATTTGATAGATCTGTTCCTTTACTTTCTAAAATGGCTACAATGTACCACCTTCCATACATCATTATAACCATTTTGTTATGAATATTCAGTAGGTGTTGAACTTTGGAATAAACACGGGCCAAGGAAAGGTTAACCCTTTACTTCATGAATATTCAATCTATTCTGAATATCAAGTTCTTGTATGAACCCTTTACCCCGTAAATACACTTTTCTATGTCTTTGCAAACAGAGAAGGCCCAGATCAGACAACTCCTATAGGAGCCGTCTGATCAGGGTCTGCTCTGTTTGCTAAATATATATATGATTTTACAGTTTCTGCCATGGCCAAAATGTCTTATGTTAGTGTGCAATTATAAAAAATATTCTAATCAATATTCATGATGTCATTATTTCTTACATGAATATTCATGGAGTAAAGGGTTAAAACCATGTATAAGAATTTTAATTGCTATAGCAACTGAGAATCGGATTCTGTAACATATATGCAAACACTGCAGACCCAGATGTGACAGCAAATATTGCAACTCCCAGATCTGGGTCTACCCAGTTAGCAAAGGCATAAAAAAAGCCAGATTAAAGAGTAACGGGTTAAAAACATCCAGCAAGAAGTTGTCATTTCGAAAAAATGCAGGTACAGTAAAACCTCTCTATAACGGCAACTAAATTACATAAAATATTTTGTGTTAAAGGCAGGTGGCTGCTTAAAGCAAGGTGAAAGTAAAACACCCTATAGGAGCGTTCTGTTTTACTTTCATCTTGCTTTAAGCAACCACCTGCCCTAAATGCCAACTAACTAACATAATTTAATGTCCGTAATAGAGGTTTTCCTGTTATTTAAAAATACAAACTACTTGAGGATTACTGGAAACACTGCAAGTACTGGAACTGTCAACCTGAAAAATAGGAAAAAAAGAATAAATGACAAAGCAGACAAGTAACAGAAGCAATATCATTCATAAACATACAGCCCCCACCCCTCCCCTACCCCCACACCCCCAAAGGCATACTACCTGAACAAGTGAGTGAAGCTTCATAACATTGGCATGAATATTGAAGTAGCAATGGCCAACATCAAAGTTTCCCATAAACAAGAACGACAACAATGTGGATGATAGAGTTATGACAATACCCCCCCCCCCCGGAAAAACAGACAAACAATCTCTTAATGGAATCTCTAAAATGTAGAATGGTTACCAAGTCAGCAATGTACCCAGTAGATGATGCTGATCTAAGCTGTTTGCAATTGACAGTTAGCTCGCGATTACAAATAATCTGCTAATAAATATGCATGTCATTATTTCTTACATGAATATTCAAGATGGAAAGGGTTAACCCTTTCCCTCATATAAACGTGTTTTCACGCATTTGCAAACAGTAGACCCAGATCAGACGGCTCCTAGAGGAGCCGTCTGATGAGGGTCTGCTCTGTTTGCTAATAGAATTTGATAGATATGTTTCTTTTATTTCTAAAATGTCTACAATGTTCCACCTTCAATATTTCGTTATACCTATTTTGTTAATGAATATTCAGTAGGTATTGAAATTTGGTCTAAATATAGAACAGGGAAAGGGTTAAAGGAACGCTTACCATAACAGACTAGATTTATGTTACACACTGTGCTGGTGTATACTGTAATTAACACAAGAGTGTTCGAAGGAACACATGTGTCAACTGCTGGGAGAAGTGTCACAATAAAAAAAAGAAAGAGTGACGAGCAGATAGACGGACGGACAGACAGCGAAAAAGTGATCCCTAAGTGACACAATTCCTCTCAGCAGGTGAGACAAAAACTATTTTGCCAGACAAACTTAAGCAAATAGTGAAGATCCAGATCACACTGCTCCTCAAGAAACTGTTTGATCAAGGTCTACCCTATTTTCAATTCCATAAGGTTCATGAAAAGTTGGGGTAAGTACGGTAGACATCAAACTAGACTTGTCCAGATGCCATGTCCAATAACCAATTCCTTTATAGTTTATTTTTTTACCATGCCTCTTTAAATATATATACTGAAAAGAAGCATTTACTAAGGAAAAGGATTTTTTCAGAATTGCTTAGTATTGAAACCACTGTGATAAAAAGTGAAATGATTTGCTCCATAGGAGCAAATGCTCTGTTTATCACAATGGTTTGAAGAAGTTACTTTTACAGAGGTGTCAAAGGGTGTTAATATGAGCGAATGGGTATGATGCTTGGTACTTGACTATGGTCTCTATGTAAGATGAAATAAATAATTTTGAAAGCATCCATATCACTCAATTACTCATAGCTTCTCTTCAGTCTGAAATATACAAAATAATCCTGAAAAATAACTCTGAGTTAAGCATACATGTAATTTGAGACCATTATGTTTAGGGAAAATGTCGAATTTGGGCTTGACAAACAGTGTACACCAAGACCAGTCACACCATTAATATGCAGCATCTGATCAGGATCTACACTGTTACATATGATGCTAAACACCTCTAGCCTGTATACAATTGTCCAAATACTCTTTTCCCTGCGACTCGGAGTCGGGAAATCAATACATTTTAACCCTTCGCTTGCTATTCACGTCAATATACCTATCCTATCCGTAAATAGTGAAGACCCAGATGAGACAGCTCCTGCAGGAGCTATCTGATCAGGGTCTGCACTATTTACAAGTTGATTGTGCAACCGGTGCACTCCACAGCAGTGATTGCACAGCGAAATACTTGTACACAGTGAAGATATATGTAACTATACAACAGGGCATGGGTAAAGAAGGATAACTATTTTAAAATTCTGCGAGCGAAGGGTTAGAATATTTTCAGTTAATTTCAAGACCTAAATTAACACTTTGCACGTCTAGATAATGTGCTTGCCATAGGCTAGTTTTAGACCCAGCCTCCTTGATGAATCTACTGAAAAGGGACTTTTACCCCGGTAAATCCCCTCTATACTGAACATTCAAATCATTAATACTGTTGGTCTGTAAGACAGGTGGCAGGTAAATGCAGGGTGAGTCATACAGAGAGCTGCTAAAGGGCTTTCTGCATGACTTTCACTGTTTAAAGCAGCCATCTGCCTCAATAGATCTAAATTTCTTCTTTATTAAAATTCCCGTTTAGAGGGATTGTTCCGAACCAGAGAACACCACTATAAGAAACAGATCATCTGTTCGTATGGAGAAAATGCTCTATTTATCAAAATGGTTTCAAAATGTGACTTTTACAGAAGCGTCAAAAGGCATCAATATGAGGGAATGGGTTAACCCAGAAGAGTATGTCTGCTAAAAGAATTTGCTGCAACTTTTACTATGGTAAAACCCCTCGAAATCGGAATTCTAATAGTGAATAATTTAGATACTTTTAAGCAGGTGACTGCTTGATACAGGTTGAAAGTCATGCAGAAGCTCCTAGAAGAACTTTCTACATGCCATTTACCCAGCATTAAGCTGCCACCTGTCTCTAAAGTTACTGTATTTCAGATTGGATCAAACTTTTGAGGAAATATTTGACCATGTGTTAAACAGATTGGATCCTGATGAGACACGAACTTGCTTCGCATCTTATACAGATTTAAACTATTTGCAAAAGGGAGTCCGTTGTCTTAGTCTAAATGCAGTCTCCTGAAATTCTGAATGATAACACTTTCTTTCATGTAAACATGTGTTAACACATTTGCAATAGATCCAGATCAGATGGCACCTATCTGATCAGGGTTTACTCTGTTTGCTAATGGAATTTGATAGATCTGTTTCTTTAGTTTCAAAAATGTCTTCAACGTTCAACCTTCAATACTTCATTATACAGTAAAACCCCTCTAAACCGGACGTTAAATTTGGTATAAATATCGGTCTTGGAGACAGGTGGCAGCTTCATGCAGGGTGAAAGAGCTTTCTGCATGACTTTCACCCTGCATGAAGCAGCCACCTGCTTAAAAGTATCTAAATTTTTCTCTACTAGAATTCCGGTTTAGAGGGGTTTTACTGTAATTATTTTGTCCAGAAATATCCAGTAGGTATGAAAATTTGGAAAAACAAACAGAACAGAGAAAGGGATCATTCTTCTTTTGAATTCTCTTCCAATATAAAGTCAGTATCAAACGGTTTGTATCCTTATCAGATGATGAGTTACTGGAGTCTCATCTGGATCTAAACTGTTGGCAAAGGTTACCATAAATATGTCACTAGCGTGCAAAGTGTTCAACCCACTGGCACTTGATCGAAAAGGACTAGTTTATTTAAAGCAACTAGTACATTAATACACTATATGATATAACTATTATATTCACAACTATGGTCGGTTTCAATCATGTGCCAGTGGTTCAACCTTATCCTGTGGAAAATCTCCAATTTGGAAATTACAGTTTTAACCTTTTACTCCATGAATAATCATGCAAGAAATAATGATGTCATGAATATTCATGCAAGAAATAATGATGTCATGAATATTCATGCAAGAAATAATGATGTCACGAATTTTGATTAGATTCAATTTTATAATGGCATATGAACAGTGGAAAATATGGCCTTGACAGAAATACTAGTGAATTTTTTGTTTCATAAGCAAACAGAGCAGACCCTGATCATACGGCTCCTATACAGGAGCTGTTCAATCTGGATCTACACTGTCAAGGCACAGAAAGGTGTATTTATGGAGTAAAAGGGTTAAATTTAAAAGCAAGAAAGTATTATAGATAATTTAGCCCAAACTTATTTATGAAAATCTTTTCCATTTAAGTTATTATCCGTAGTAGAGTAGTAGAGTAACCCTTTACTTCACGAATATTCATTTAAAACTTCATCTATTTGGAATATTAATAAATTCTTGTATTAAAACTATACAAAAAGATATTTATTACAATAGCAATAAAGAATCAAATATGTAACATAATGCAAACATTGCAGACCCAGATCAGATAGCTACATGTAATACTGGAACTGTCAGATCTTGGTCTACGCTGGTTGCAAAGATGTGAACAAAGCAATAAAGTAAAGGGTTACACAATCTGTTATTCCAAATTATCTGCATGTTTTTTTCCACAGCAAAAGGTTCAAAATACAACTTACTTGAGGATTACTGGAAACACTGCACTGGTACTGCAACTGTCAACCTGCAATATAGAAGGAAAAGAGTAAGACAAGAACCAGAAGTAATCACATTCACACACATACAGAACCCACACCCCACCCCATCCCCAAACATAT